>JAFMSR010000003.1:34615448-34625448 GCA_022818135.1 Saxidomus purpurata | reverse complement strand
GGTTTTGTAAAAGTTCAAGGGCATTAAAGCTGAATAGCCATTTTGGAAGATATGTGTTTTTATTTAAAAACATCTACTCAGTTTGTGAATATAAAAAAATAATTCAAAGTAAAATATCAATATAAACTACATAATTATTTAGAAATTTTAAGAATATCCGAGAGATTTTAAGTCTTGTAATAAAAGAGCTCAAAAAGATAAACTTTTAAAATTCATGATACAATCTCATGTTAGCTGTTTTGGCAGGCAGGTGATAGGTTAATAAAATATATTTCCTTAAGCTAGTGCAATCCATAAAATAGCTTTCACTTTGAATTCACAGAGGGTAAACCACATGGTTCCAGAGAATCCCTGTCTAGCAGTGGTAAGTGATGTACTTCTACTTAGATTGAGTCATAACACCGATCTGAATAAAAGACATTTAACTTAGCCTGTTTTGATCGTTTGTACCACTTGCGTTTATTTTCTTGTATAGTTTTACTTAGATTGAAAAGGGACAATACATTACAATGCCAAGAGTTTGTGTAAATATCTGTTTGATTCCACTTTCCTGTAACTGAAACACAGAGATAATGAATTTTGTTGTCACATTTTGTATGTTTTCAGAACAAAGGTAACATTAAACTGTAACAAGAATCTGCAAACTGCTTTTTTCAATGAAATATGTTAAATGTACACGAGTATCAACACAATTTAAATCAGTTGTTGTCTGATTGTTTGCAGGCAAATCCTCTCCTAAACCTATAAAGAAAGCTGATGAAGATGTGATTGAAGGAACTAGTCCTCAAGAGAACGAGTTTGTGAGTGATACATTCCAGGAAGAAGGTCACATCAGTGATGAAGATCTCAAGAAAGAGATGCAGATGCTTGGTATGGAGGAACTCCAGAAGGAGGAAGGTCAGTAGTTATAATAGCTAAAATAGACCTGGTGCTTTTCCAGGAATACACTAGATTTCCACTTTGATAAGGAGCTTTCAGTTATCTCTTTTAGTTCTAGGACTATGAACATTATGTATAGGTTTAAAGCAGATTGGTAGACTCTTCATTTATCAGTCTTTTGTAAGTTTTCAAACTGATCTTGTGTAATTTTGTTTGAACATAAAGAGTTAGGCAATTTTGTTAAAACGTTTTTCAGTTTGTGCTACTGTTTTTGTATTATTAGAAAATTAAGTTATTTTTTTTACATGGGTGAACAGGTTATCATTTCCAGACTGTTGGAGAGTCGTAGTTTTCCTTAAACATATAACATTTGATTTTTGTCCTGATTTGATCTCATAAACTCCCATTATGCCAGATCATTGTAAAAGTGGTTCCAGTTATAATTACTGTATTAGTACGATACTGAGAATAAAATAAAGATAATTTCAATAAATTGAACAGTTGAAGAACTTGAACGGTGAATACCTATAATTGTAATAAAGATCTTAATACATTGTCTAATAGGAGTATCAATGCTTAAGAAGTTCAAAACCAGGGGAAGGGGGTGAGGGTTTCTAAGTCATTGTACAAGGAAAGCTATTTTACTAAGTTTATAAGCTTCGTTGTTGTAATCAGCAGTCACTGGTTCATGGCTTGGGGAATTTCTATTTAGGCCAGTGAATAATTTATGAAATGTCACACTGAACAAATAGTAAAATAGCATACCAGTTATACTTTACACCATTAAAATCCAAAGTTCAATTTTGGTTATAACTGACTTCATTATTTTAATGCTGATTGACATCTTACACAATTTAATAAGCACAGATTTGAAGTATGTGTATCAGAACCATAGGTCAGTTTAAAAGAAACATAGGTCAGTTTTAAAACACATGGTACATGTAATATGATCACTATAGGTAAAAATGTTTTATGTAAGTCTTGATAGTTATGTTATTTTAATGTTAGAATTAAGATAAAAATGTTCTTGTTTTGTGTTTTCCTAAGCATGTGTCACCACTAATATACATTGCATATGCATAAATATACAGTGAAATGTGTACTAAGAAGTTGTTAGATCTTTGTGAATGGCTCCTTCATTTTTCTTCCCTGAGAATTTGTACTTGTTGTGTTGTGAATGTGTTCTGCTTTCATATTGCACCGGTTATTTCTATAATTTAGCCAAGTGTTCTTTAAATAAAAAGGTATCTTTCCAGAGTGTGCAAAGTTGAGAGTTTTTGCTGCACAAAATAACCTCAAGCACAGAAATGAGAAAAAAACAAACTTATTTGCAAATTTTATTTAAATCAGCAAGTGTTGGTATGCAAAATGTCAAAATGGCCATTATCTCGATTTGTAATAATCTATTCAGATCTTGTGCCTTTGTTTGTCATGTATGGTAGTGAGTTTACATTTTGCCCCTGGTGTTTCAAGTGTGTGTTAATTTCAGGTTATTGCACACAAGTATTTACAATTAAACATGTACACACATTTGTAAGTGCATTTGACCAGAGAGATGTAAGTTATTCAGGTTGTCATAGCATGATTACATGATACAGTTGTTTAAATTTGTTTGAAATTGTTAAGAATTACTTGTTATTTATATTTGCCATAAGTCAAACAGTTACTAAATACACTATATACTAGTACATGTAATCATATTGATGACTTACATCTCTGATCGTCTGTCTGTCTGCACAGGTGGTAATGATGAAGATGATGATTGGGAACAAACTCTTATTGATGAATATTTAGCTTTGCAACAAGAACAAAAACAAGAAGAGCAACAAAATTCATAGGTAGGACAATAGAGGGCACAGGATGCAACATCCTATGGGTAGAAATTAATTGATGGTTGTATTTAACTCTATAGAACAGTTCGTTTCACCTTGCCATGAAAAGCTTTGACTCCATTTTATACAGCGTCAGTTGCAATGTGTTTCGAGATGATGTGAATCAGTGATATAGAATGGTACGTTAGTAACATTACCATTTTCACATGATATCAGTGTGAAAAGTGTACCCAACAAAATGGTAATTTGTAGGTATGGCTGAAATGCGGCTCAAAATTGTTGTAAAAGAACATTATTCAAAATTAGTGAATGCTATAGTATTTATTATAGCTCAAAGAGAATTCCATAATGGAGTCAAGGCTTTTGGACAGACTGCTTACCCTCTGCTGGTTTAAATAAAAGTTTATCATTAAAAACCTAGCTTATTCATTCTCAATGAAACTTTCTTCTGGCATTATTTTGTAACAACTGAAATAGTCACATACGGTAATTTCAGGAAGAGCTGCTATAATAAGAATTTGCTGAAAAGCTAAAATCAAACTGAAAAAGTTTTGAGTTAATTATACCCCCGAAACAAAGTTTGGGGGGTATATAGGAGTCACCCGGTGGTTGGTCGGTCGGTCAGGCGGTCTGTTGCATTTTCCTTGTCCGGAGCATAACTTGAAAACTACATGTAGCAATTCAATACGACTTCATACAATGATCAAGCACATTGAGAGGAAGTGCAGTGCACAAGAACCATAACTCTATCTCGAGTAATTACAGAGTTATTGCCCTTTGTTACTTTTCCTTGTCCGGAGCATAACTTGAAAACTACAGGTGGCAATTCAATACAACTTCATAGAATGGTCAAGCACAATAAGAAGTGCAGTGTACAAGAACCATAACTCTATCTCGAGTAATTACAGAGTTATTGCCCTTCGTTACTTTTCCTTGTCCGGAGCATAACTTGAAAACTTCTGGTTGGAATTCAATACAACTTCATACAATGATCAAGCACATTGAGAGGAAGTGCAGTGCACAAGAACCATAACTCTATCTTGAGTAATTACAGAGTTATTGCCCTTTGTTACTTTTCCTTGTCCGGAGCATAACTTGAAAACTACAGGTGGCAATTCAATACAACTTCATAGAATGGTCAAGCACAATAAGAGGAAGTGCAGTGTACAAGAACCATAACTCTAGCTTGAGTAATTACAGAGTTATTGCCCTTTGTTTATTTTCCTTGTCCGGAGCATAACTTGAAAACTAGTGGTTGGAATTCAATACAACTTTGTAGAATGGTCAAGCACAATAAGAGGAAGTGCAGTGCACAGGAACCATAACTCTATCTTGAGTAATTACAGAGTTACTGCCCTTTGTTTATTTTCCTTGTCTGGAGCATAACTTGAAAACTACTGGTTGGAATTCAATACAACTTCATACAATGGTCAAGTACATTGAGAGGAAGTGCAGTGTACAAGAACCATAACTTGATCTTGAATATTCACAGAGTTATTACCCTTTGTTACTTTTCCTTGTCCGGAGCATAGCTTGAAAACTACTGGTTGGAATTCAATACAACTTCATACAATGATCAAGGACATTGAGAGGAAGTGCAGTGCACAGGAACCATAACTCTATCTCAAGTAATTACAGAGTTATTTCCCTTTGCTATTTTCCTTGTCCGGAGCATAACTTGAAAACTACTGGTTTTAATTCAATACAACTTCATAGAATGGTCAAACACAATAAGAGGAAGTGCAGTGCACAGGACCCATAACTCTATCTTGAGTAATTACAGAGTTACTGCCCTTTGTTTATTTTCCTTGTCTGGAGCATAACTTGAAAACTACTGGTTGGAATTCAATACAACTTCATACAGTGGTCAAGTACATTGAGAGGAAGTGCAGTGCACAGGAACCATAACTCTATCTTGACTAATTACAGAGTTATTGCCAATAACAATATTTCTATTTTAGTTTTTTTTGCAAGGTATTCTGTTACTACAAACTTCCTCAGTTTATAAAGCAGTCTTTCGGGGGTATTAATCACATTTAGTGATAGCTCTAGTTTACACAATACACACTAAGGTACATTTAATGGCTAATGTGATGGTTATTTGAGATAGGATAATCAGGTGCTTTTTTAGCTAACTTAATGAGAGAGTTGATTTCTATACTATTTATTAGCAGTGAGGTACCGGTAACATGCTCTTTCAAATTTTACTGTCATTTTGCTGTAGAAATAATCATGTTGTATCATATTGATTAATGTGATGAATTGTTATAGAATAGTTTGTCTCAAACTTCTGTTGATGTCATATTATCAGAACACCAGGTGGTAACAGTTCCATTCCATTATATAAAAGATAAGATGGAGTCCTAATAAAATTATAAAAATAAATCTTGAATATACATGTGTTGTAGTAATATATATTTTCACAACAATAATATCTTATTCTTAACAAAAATTGTGTTGGAGGTAACCTGTGAACTGACTCTTGGATAAGTTATTGCTAAACATGATATCATTTTGCATGTTTGTCTCCCCCCTTAGTTGCCACTGCATGTTCTTGGTCTACATATCAGAAGGGTTCTCTCAACTTTCGGTCATAAAAATGTTCTTCTACTGCTGCATGTCTTCAGAATTTAGCCATTGAAGCTCATTTAAACCAAGATTTTAATACATGTTATAATGTATTTGCATGTACATGTAATGTTGATCCATATATCCATTCAGACACATAGTACTATTCACATAATCTTATTAATGTTAACCTCAGTGAAATAAAAGTTTTGTCTTTCAGGTTTTGCCATAGTTGCAATTGTACTTGTTGACTTTCATATAAGATATTTGCTGAATTAATAACACTTACTTTCACACAGCACAGCTCAAATTTACACCCTGTTTAAAACTCAGGAAAGCAGATATGAATTAACATTTGCTGCCTGTTAATGTAGGCCTATAGGAAAATCTACAAGGACTCTTAGATGGTTCTCAGTGTAGAATTTGTTTATACATCTTTTGTGAGCAAACATTCAAAATTACCTTCAATAATTGTGTAAAGTGGGTAATTTTTATGTGAGGTCAGATTGAAGAAGAATATAGGAGTAAAAAATGTAAAGTTGTACAACTTATTTTCATGTTCACATGAAGAAAACTACTTATCAAAATTGGAATACCAGTAAATTACTTGTACAGTTTCTGAAAATTTGCGTTTAGTTCTTTCTTATGCACAACCTTATTTGCCTGAACTTTCATAATGGGGGTTGGCTATAATATTTCACATATCTGTTTTATTTGATTGTACATGTAAATTTCTTTTTAAAACTCAAATTTGAATCAGTGAAATGATATAGTTTATGAATAGGACCATATTTAGGGCCTTTGAAACAACATTGACTAGCAGTATTAAGCCTCTAATACCAGAAAGCATTATCACTGTGACATTTACCTAATTTGATCTGTTTAGAATAGTCATAATTCTATAAAACGATGTCAGGTGTGAGATTTAGAACTAACTAATGTTTATATGTAAATACTGATGCACTGGTATGTTTGAAGGACACAAGTTAGAAATGAACAAATATTAACTTATAAAAAGTACAAATCAGGAATGTAAAGGTTTTCAGAAAACTCGAAACAACAAACAATAAAAGGTTGTGAAAATCTATTTTCAGGCAAGAAAGACGACAAGGCCGATGTACCAGAATGGGAGGAGGAATTACAACGTGAACTTCAGGAATATGAAATGGTTAACGATGATGATGATGTAGATGATCCTGATATTGAAAATGAAATACTTAAACAAATAGAACAGGAGTCTGCCCAAACATAACCTTCCTCCTCATATTGTGACTAAATATAGAAACAGTTGTTATTTTTATTTATATAGGACACTGAATTCAACTTCATAGATTGTGCTTTACTGTAGTGTTATATAAGAATGTGTATGAAGTGCTTGTTTGCCTTTGTAACTACTAATTTAGAGAATGTACTAACAAATTCAGTGAAGGTTATTTTCAACAAACAGAATGAATGTGGTGCAATATTTTTAAAAAAATGTTATTATTTTGACTTGTTGTTAGTTTGAACTCACTGATTTGTTAATCAGAAAACACAACACATGTTGAGGGGAGATTTACCCTGGTGATGTTACTCTAGCGGGTTTTCAACTGGTTATTTTATTGGTAGTACATTTCACCATGATAGAGAGTTTTCTATCATTTGAAGCGTAACATCATTGTTTGTGCACAATCACTTGGGAGACTTCCATCTATGAGAGAACAAATATATAACATCATGGGAAGAGTGTTTTATCATATTTAGTATACCATCTTTGGGAGCACTTTTGCAGATTTTTCCATCTTTTATTGGGAACATATATCATGGGACCAGGGAAGCTTCTGTCAAGGAAAATTTGCTTATATACTTGTACAAAGTTAAAGTTTGAATTGTTTATGACAAAAGTTTCGGAGACATTCTTATTGACATGCACATCTGCATTGCATTTTACTAATGTGTCATGCTCTTCCATCGGAGAATGAAATAGTATGAAGGTAAAAAAAAAAATTGCAGTTACTAGTTATTGTTGAAAGAGGTCATTGTACCCTTGCTAGAGATCTGTCTGTGACTGAAACACAGACTACTGATATTTCAACACAAATTGCACAAAATCTTTCATATAAACTTAGCAGTTGTTTAATAATTATAGTAATGAAACACAGGCAGGTGTAGACTTACTTCATTGCTTATGTAGAATTGTGGGGATCTTACTCATGCTTTTTACAGTCGAACCTGTATTAAAGACCACCTTAACAAAGACCAGCCTGCAAGTAAACACAGACTGTAGAAGTAAACACACTATTATCCCTTATAGGAACACTTGTTAGTGAAACCACAAAAAACTTGGGACTAGTTTTTAGGTCTTCTACAGTTGGTTGGTCTTTGTATACAGGTTTAACTGTAATACTGTATTTCTATGGATGGACTTTGATGGCCATGTACATTGTTTTCCTCAAGAATTTCTTTACACATTTGGAGTTGACTTATAAACCTTAGGATTTCGAGCGTTATTTGATATAAAATTGAAACACTTCCATATAAATTGCAGGATAGTTTGCCATTGAGGAGCCCCAAGAACATTATTGTTGACCACACTGGGCGGATAGGGGGGAGAGAGAAATAGCCTTAATGCAAATAGGTTTTAGTGTTGTAAATATAACTAAGTTCATTATCAGATACTTTTGAATGCTGGCAATGTGTGTCTGGTCTGCAAACCCTCACACCTAATTTTGGCTACTGTCATTTTACACAATTTGGCTAAATAATTATAATATTTAGACAAAACTGTTTTGCAGTCAGGTAAAACAAAACTCCCTAAAGTTTCAAATTTTGCGTATCTTACTGTCTTGGGAAGTTCAGGGGGTGGGAGGGGGAAGGGAGAAATCTTTCGGGTTGGCAGGGACTATAAATTAAAACAAGTAATAGTAAAGGACTGGTCTTGTTCATACAAAAGCTCTTAATGAAGATACAGGCAGCAAATCAAGGAACTGTAATATTTCTTTTAAGTGAGCATGATAGTAGTGTCCGACCTGTTAGATCCCCAGTCTGGCCTCATTTAGCTCTGTGATATATATGTATAGTATATGTTTACTGTGTACATAAATGTGGGTGCAAATCAATATATTGGGGATATTCTTGAATTATATGTACATATTATTGTATAAATGAAACCACTTGTTTGACACTGCCGATAAAAGTTTCAATATGGTTGTTTACGTGTTGACTTTATAGTGTCATAAGAGAATTGGTATGGTAGCTTCTTATAGAGGGTTAATGCCATATAGTTTAACTATATATGAAGTAAAGAAGGACTTGCAAATGGCGTGTGACAAAGCTTGGAATTATCCTGGCTAGTTTAGATTGTAGTCATTTTTGTGACATGAAAAGTACAAGGTAGTCTGTTATTGTAAACTGATTTGAGACATATTTAAATCATACCTTACTGGCAGTTGCCATGGTGACTAGTGAAGATCATGACTAGTCTATAATCTTTCTTTGTCAGAGCGTCCTTGTGTGTAGTTACGGTACTGTCCAAATTGAAAGATGTGCCAGTTGAATTATAGAATTCTAGCAGTACATTGGTTAAAGCTTGCTCTGCTAGAGTTAGATATATCTATGATTGTGACCAGTGGAGACCTTGATCAGCCCTGGCACTTTGTGCTGCTCAGCTGGTAAACTTCCACAGGATGCATCATTGAGATTTTTTCGGCACTGTTCAGATTACAAGATCTACAAGTCTGTAGAGCAAAATTTTGAAGTATTTTCCTGTCCTAGAGTTGAGTTAACCTGTAGGGTGTAATAATAATGTATTCAACACTCAAACAGTTATCAAGCATTCACTTATATTACTGATTATATTTCTTTTTTAAGAGAGCTAGTGAATATACAAGATTTAGCGATTTTTTAAATTAAATCAGCACAAGCTTCTTGCATTTACTCAGCTGGGCCAAGTATTTTTGTCAGTTGGCAATAAATGAACCTTGATATGTCTGTACATCAATGTTACTGTTCATTGTCAGTAGAATGTTTACTATTTAGGTACTATTTTGTAAACACCTCTATAAAAGGTGCATGTATTGTCTAAGTTATGAGGCAATATCGGTTTAGTTGAATGAAGGAAATATCAGTTTAATTCTAGCAAGGTAGGGGTTATTTTGACATGGGGCCTAGGTAGTTAAAGCTTAATACTACAATGAATGAATTCTATGTTGAGTTAGTCCATTATAATAGGTTCACACCATTTGGTTTTACCTGCAGACGTTTGCTTATGTTTAAAAATTACAATTCTTTTTATATGCACGAAGGGACGTATAATGGGAACACCTGCAGATGGCAGCGTCCACTCTTTGTCCGCTCTCAAAGTCAAACAGTTTTCTTCTGATCTTCACCAAACTTGCTGAACATGTTTGTGGGTTTAATATCTAGGCCAAGTTTGATAACCAGGCACTTACAGGTTATGACCCTTGAATTATGCAAAATTGGCCAAATTAACCTTGTCCGCTCACCAAGTCAAACAGTTTTCATCTGATCTTCACCAAACTAAGTGAAAATATTTGTGGGCATAATGTCTAGGCCAGGTTCGATAACCAGCAAAATCAACTAGGCACTTTTGGATTATGGCCCTTGAATTATCCAAAAAATGGTGAAATTAGGCTTCTCAGCTCTTGAGTTCGAACAGGTGAATTAATCTTGTCTGCTCTATAGTTTTAACAGGTTTCACAAAACCTATGAACTGCCAGATA
>JAFMSR010000003.1:34602622-34614948 GCA_022818135.1 Saxidomus purpurata | reverse complement strand
ACTATTCATGTGCAACTTGTAAATAAATAAATGTAAATAATATCGTATCAATAAAACATGTACAAATTCATGTTTTACGCACTCATTCCTGGCAAAGATAATAACGAAAGATACGAAGATAAATTATATAGGACTACTACCAGGCTAATAGTACCCTAAATACCAATGTAAGAATGAAAGAAACACAATGAGATTATATATGATAAGATCGAGATAAGATAGGTTTGGAAAATATTTGTTTTTCAGATAAGTAAAATATGTCACAACGATAAAGTAAATTCTTTATTTATATTCCGCTTTGACAAAATTTTGAAAACAGAGAGACCCGCTATTTTTGCCGACTTATTCCGTGACAGAATATTTCGTATCGGAAAAACAATGATATCAAGTCCACCGTGCAAGGTATATTTACACTCAAAGGTCATCCTGTTCGATGTGCCATCTAGATATAAAAAAAATTCATTGACGCCAACACTAATATATGGACGTATCACGAAACCTCTTGGTTTTATTATTTACTTTATTTTAGTCTTAGGAGGGATGCAATATAATATATACAAATGTAGTATCTCCGATAAAGACTATAAAGTTGTATGTCTACTTGGTCGTACATATCGGGAATTAGCTTTATGTGTATATAGAACTAACCATTCCACTTTTTATCCTGATCATAAGCACGGTATTCACCTACATGTACATGATTTTTGTTGTACCTCTATGGGATGGGCCCATGGTTTTCGCGCAAATTTCGTTGTTGTTTAGTGCTGTGCTTGGAAGTGTCTGTAGATTTCTTTATTTTAGCTGATATATAAAGAATCTTATGATGAATAAAATATAATTGAAAAAAAAAAAAAACCATAAGTATTCAGAATCTTGTTGTTTCATAACATTCGTATCTTTGACAAGATTAACCCGTGCATTTCCATTTGATAACAATTTCTAAATCTGAACTGTGGGTAAATGTGTGAAACCTAGCACAATCAAGTTTCAAGTATTCTTTTTATAATAAGTTCACATCGGGGAATTAGCTCAAGTGGTATAGCGCTCGCTTTGCACGTGAGAGGTAACGGGATCGATACCCCGATTCTCCATTAAAATGTTTTTCAGCTATGTGTCCTACGCTTTTGCAGAAGTATACTGTTTTTTAAAACCTTTTAAAATTTCTTAAAGAACCATTATTACTTAGAACGTAATGTTGAAAGTATAGATCTTCTTTGTGGCATTATTAAGCTATTTTGCAGCTTGAGGTAGGTGCATCTAGTAAATTTTCTTTGTATTAGTGAATAGAAATATTGAGGGAGACGAAATTCTTAGAAGTTGAGTCTAGCAGATGTGAGGGAATGGCGTTACTATGCGAGTGCACATGCTACTGCTCACTAGATTCGTTATTATAAAGAAATTTGGAACGGGGAATTAGCTCAAGTGGTAGAGCGCTCGCTTAGCATGTGAGAGGTACCGGGATCGATACCCGGATTCTCCATATTCTTTTTGAGCTCCGTATGATTCATACCTGAATGAAAAGATAACAAAAGATGTTTTTTCAAAATGATTCGAACTTTACTAGTACATAGAATGTTTTTTTTCTTTGCTATTTGTCATCTTTGAGACTTTTACAAGCTTTAAGATTTGAGTGAGGTAGCTCTCCGAGTTTGAATAACGAATCAAACTTTTCAGGGAATTGTTCGAAATTTGACGAAAATCAGGGAAGTGGAGTGGGCTACCAGATTGGAAGAAATGACGTTACTATGTGAAAAAATATTGCCCATACCCCCGAGTGCACGGAAAATCGAACGGGGAATTAGCTCAAGTGGTAGAGCGCTCGCTTTGCATGTGACAGGTACCGGGATCGATACCCGGATTCTCCATATTCTTTTTGAGTTTCATATGATTCATACGTCAATGAAAAGATAATAAAAGATGTTTTTTCAAAACTTTAGTATTGCATGCATAGAATGTTATTTTGAATCTTTTTGTCATCTTAGAGACTGTTACAAGCTTTAACATTTGATTGAGGAAGCTTTCAGAGTTTGAATAACGAATCAAATTATTCAGGGAATTGTTCGAAATTTGACTTAAATCAGGGAAGTGGAGTGGGCTAGCAGATGTGAGGAAATGACGTTACTATTTGAAAAAAGTTATTGCCCATACCTCCCAGTGCACGAATAATCGAACGGGGAATTAGCTCAAGTGGTAGAGCGCTCGCTTAGCATGTGAGAGGTACCGGGATCGATACCCGGATTCTCCATATTCTTTTTGAGCTCCGTATGATTCATACCTCAATGAAAAGATAATAAAAGATGTTTTTTCAAAATGATTCGAACTTTACTAGTACATAGAATGTTTTTTTTCTTTGCTATTTGTCATCTTTGAGACTTTTACAAGCTTTAAGATTTGAGTGAGGTAGCTCTCCGAGTTTGAATAACGAATCAAACTTTTCAGGGAATTGTTCGAAATTTGACGAAAATCAGGGAAGTGGAGTGGGCTACCAGATTGGAAGAAATGACGTTACTATGTGAAAAAATATTGCCCATACCCCCGAGTGCACGGAAAATCGAACGGGGAATTAGCTCAAGTGGTAGAGCGCTCGCTTTGCATGTGAGAGGTACCGGGATCGATACCCGGATTCTCCATATTCTTTTTGAGTTTCATATGATTCATACGTCAATGAAAAGATAATAAAAGATGTTTTTCAAAACGATTCGAACTTTAATATTGCATAGAATTTTTTTTTCTTTGCTATTTGTCATCTTTGAGACTTTTACAAGCTTTTACATTTGAGTGAGGTAGCTCTCCGAGTTTGAATAACGAATCAAATTATTCAGGGAATTGTTCGAAATTTGACTTAAATCAGGGAAGTGGAGTGGTTAGCAGATCGTTATTATGTGAAAAAAATATTGCCCATACCTCTCAGTGCCTTAACAATCGAACGGGGAATTAGCTCAAGTGGTAGAGCGCTCGCTTAGCATGTGAGAGGTACCGGGATCGATACCCGGATTCTCCATATTCTTTTGAGCTCCATATGACTCATACCTGAATGAAAAGATAACAAAAGATGTTTTTTTCAAAATGATTCGAACTTTATTAGTGCATAGAATGTTTTATTTTGCTAATTGTCATCTTTGAGACTTTTACATGCTTTAAGATTTGAGTGAGGTAGCTCTCCGAGTTTGAATAACGAATCAAACTTTCAGGGAATTGTTCGAAATTTGACGAAAATCAGGGAAGTGGAGTGGGCTACCAGATTGGAAGAAATGACGTTACTATGTGAAGAAATATTGCCCATACCTCCCAGTGCTCGAATAATCGAACGGGGAATTAGCTCAAGTGGTAGAGCGCTCGCTTAGCATGTGAGAGGTACCGGGATCGATACCCGGATTCTCCATATTCTTTTGAGCTACATAATTTTGATTCATACGTCAATGAAAACGTAATTAAATGTTTTTTCAAAATGATTCCAAGTTTGGTATTGCATGCATAGAATGTTATTTTGAAGCTATCTAATTTTTATACTGACCATTAGCACAATATGCACCAACATGCCTTTTGCACAGTCTTCGTGGAACGGGCCTATGATTTTCGTTTTGCCTGTTGTTGTGCTTGATGTCTGTAGAGTTTATGCTGTATACATACCTATATAAAGCATTTCATGATGAATAAAATTGAAGAATAAACATTAATTCGGAATTTTTAGAAAATTCTTGTAACGAAACATACATATATACATGTATATCTAGATTCACCACTAGTGCATCTCCGTTCCATTACATTATTTGAAACCTTTGTGAAACTAAATTAAGTTTGAGAGTTAAATGTATGAACACTAGCACACTCAAGTTTTGTATCATTTTGTGGCAATATGAAATCGGGGAATAAGCTCAAGTGGTAGAGCTCTCGCTTTGCATGTGAGAGGTAGCGGGATCGATACTCGGGTTCTCCATATTCTTTTTGAGCTTCATGATTCATACGTCAATGAAAACGTAATAAAAGATGTTTTTCAAAATGATTCGAACTTTAATATTGCATAGAACGTTTTTTTTCTTTGCTATTTGTCATCTTTGAGACTTTTACAAGCTTTAAGATTTGATTGAGGTTGCTCTCCGAGTTTGGATAACGAATCAAACTTTTCAGGGAATTGTTCGAAATTTGACTTAAATCAGGTAAGTGGAGTGGGCTAGCAGATGTGAGGATATGACGTTACTATTTGAAGAAATATTGACCATACCTCCAAGTGCCTTAACAATCGAACGGGGAATTAGCTCAAGTGGTAGAGCGCTCGCTTAGCATGTGAGAGGTACCGGGATCGATACCCGGATTCTCCATATTCTTTTTGAGCTCCATATGATTCATACCTCAATGAAAAGATAATAAAAGATGTTTTTTCAAAATGATTCGAACTTTATTAGTGCATAGAATGTTTTATTTTGCTAATTGTCATCTTTGAGACTTTTACAAGCTTTTACATTTGAGTGAGGTAGCTCTCCGAGTTTGAATAACGAATCAAATTATTCAGGGAATTGTTCGAAATTTGACTTAAATCAGGTAAGTGGAGTGGGCTAGCAGATGTGAGGATATGACGTTACTATTTGAAGAAATATTGACCATACCTCCCAGTGCTCGAATAATCGAATGGGGAATTAGCTCAAGTGGTAGAGCGCTCGCTTAGCATGTGAGAGGTACCGGGATCGATACCCGGATTCTCCATATTCTTTTGAGCTACATAATTTTGATTCATACGTCAATGAAAACGTAATTAAATGTTTTTTCAAAATGATTCCAAGTTTGGTATTGCATGCATAGAATGTTATTTTGAAGCTATCTAATTTTTATACTGACCATTAGCACAATATGCACCAACATGCCTTTTGCACAGTCTTCGTGGAACGGGCCTATGATTTTCGTTTTGCCTGTTGTTGTGCTTGATGTCTGTAGAGTTTATGCTGTATACATACCTATATAAAGCATTTCATGATGAATAAAATTGAAGAATAAACATTAATTCGGAATTTTTAGAAAATTCTTGTAACGAAACATACATATATACATGTATATCTAGATTCACCACTAGTGCATCTCCGTTCCATTACATTATTTGAAACCTTTGTGAAACTAAATTAAGTTTGAGAGTTAAATGTATGAACACTAGCACACTCAAGTTTTGTATCATTTTGTGGCAATATGAAATCGGGGAATAAGCTCAAGTGGTAGAGCTCTCGCTTTGCATGTGAGAGGTAGCGGGATCGATACTCGGGTTCTCCATATTCTTTTTGAGCTTCATGATTCATACGTCAATGAAAACGTAATAAAAGATGTTTTTCAAAACGATTCGAACTTTAATATTGCATAGAACGTTTTTTTTTCTTTGCTATTTGTCATCTTTGAGACTTTTACAAGCTTTAAGATTTGATTGAGGTTGCTCTCCGAGTTTGGATAACGAATCAAACTTTTCAGGGAATTGTTCGAAATTTGACTTAAATCAGGTAAGTGGAGTGGGCTAGCAGATGTGAGGATATGACGTTACTATTTGAAGAAATATTGACCATACCTCCAAGTGCCTTAACAATCGAACGGGGAATTAGCTCAAGTGGTAGAGCGCTCGCTTAGCATGTGAGAGGTACCGGGATCGATACCCGGATTCTCCATATTCTTTTTGAGCTCCATATGATTCATACCTCAATGAAAAGATAATAAAAGATGTTTTTTTTCAAAATGATTCGAACTTTATTAGTGCAAAGAAGGTTGTTTTTTTTTTGCTAATTGTCATCTTTGAGACTTTTACAAGCTTTAAAATTTGAGTGAGGTAGCTCTCCGAGTTTGAATAACGAATCAAACTTTTCAGGGAATTGTTCGAAATTTGACGAAAATCAGGGAAGTGGAGTGGGCTACCAGATTGGAAGAAATGACGTTACTATGTGAAGAAATATTGCCCATACCTCCCAGTGCACGAATAATCGAACGGGGAATTAGCTCAAGTGGTAGAGCGCTCGCTTAGCATGTGAGAGGTACCGGGATCGATACCCGGATTCTCCATATTCTTTTGAGCTACATAATTTTGATTCATACGTCAATAAAAACTTAATTAGATGTTTTTTTCAAAATGATTGCATATTTGGTATTGCATGCATAAAATGTTATTTTGAAGCTATCTAATTTTTATACTGACCATTAGCACAATATGCACCAACATGCCTTTTGCACAGTCTTCGTGGAACGGGCCTATGATTTTCGTTTTGCCTGTTGCAAGTGGTAGAGCGCTCGCTTAGCATGTGAGAGGTACCGGGATCAATACCCGGATTATCCATATTCTTTTTGAGCTGCATATATGGAGTGTTTTTCAAAATTATACGAACTCAAGTATTGCATGCACATAACGTTATTTTGAAGCTATTTGTCATCTCTGATACTTTTACAAGCTTTAGCTTTTGATTGAGGAAGCTTTCAGAGTTTGTAATGACGAATAAACATATCAGGAATTGTTCGAAATATGACGAAAATCAGGGAAGTGGGGTGGGCTAGCAGATTTAAGGAAATGACGTCACTATGTAAAGAAATATTGCACATTATTTAACGGGGAATTAGCTCAAGTGGTAGAGCGTATATGAGTATATGAGAGGTACCGGGATCGATATCCTGGTCTTTTATTATAATTGTGTAATTTTATTAGAGTCGGATATGCACCTACTGCCGTTTCGTTACGGATATGAAGGTTCGCTGTGCTAGATTGTTGCTGGGTGTATTGCCTTATCATTCATGATAAGAATATTAGTGTGATAGCAGTAATAAAATACACAGTGAATATTACAATATACGGAACCTTTTTTACAAATTCACTCATCATAGACAAAATATACCCGTGTACCTCCGTATATATTTCCTATATATAATTAATCGTATGGAATACACAGTGAATATTACAATATACGGAACCTTTTTTACAAATTCACTCATCATAGACAAAATATACCCGTGTACCTCCGTATATATTTCCTATATATAATTAATCGTATGGAATACCCAAGGGTTAAGTCTAAGGGATAAGAGAAGGGATAAAGGAATCTAGGACATCCTTGTTTGTTTTGTTTTCTTTTCTTTTTATAATAAAATGACATCGGGCATCTAGCTCAAGCCGCTTTGCATGTTAAAGGAACCGGGATCGAGACCCTGGTTTTCAATATATTTCTAAACGCATATGTACCTACATAGGAGCCAAAGTAACAGTTATGAAAACCTCTAATCCAACATTTCTCAAAACTGTCTTGTTTAATAGTATTAAGTATGGAGTGTACGATGGAATTGAATAGTGAATGGAAAAATATCTTGTATTGTTTGTGAAAAACATATTTTCACTTATTATTATTATTACAAATTACATTTTAATCATATCTTTTACATGTACTTTGAAGAGGCACCAGGATACTTCATCGCCGTTTCCTATAAGACAGTTTCGGCATAAAAGACACGATAGTGCAAGTTGCCTCTGTTCAACATACCAGCACTAATTCTGATTTATGGCATTAAGGAGTGGCAGGGACTGATAAGTGTATTGGTGAAAGGTTCAGTTAAGGTGACTTTAATTTATCCTATTACTTACAGGGTGTTAACCAATCAATAAATTCCATTCACTTCTCAAACCACCCCAGTTTTCAAGTATCATCAGGGAGAGAATTAAGAGCATATTGATTTGGGATTTAATGTTATTTGAAAAGGCAACCCGACACTTAACGTAATCTAGGATGAAGAACCAAGGGTCTAATATATTCGAAAATAAATTACTTCGGTTTTTACTTACATACACATATTTTAAGCACATACTTATTGAAAATGTCTCAACATTGAACAAGCATGTTTACATGGATTGATTATGCACTTATGTGGGTATCAGACATTAATACCATAATGTATGAATCAGCTAACCCCTAAGAATTACGTCAAGAAATATTTAACCTTACAGCTTGGTAGCTGAGAAATGTTTGCAAGTTTCCAGTTGTCAAGCATATGAACGTCATTTCTTTACTATACAGTCAAATATCATTGCATATCTATGGAACGCCTTTACTGTCTTATCATGTTGTATTGTATTTTACGCAGTACGTTTGCATGTATATGAGGTACATATTTAATTTGACATGGTACATTTTTCATGATATGCAGTGCCTTTTCCGTTATATGTGGTGGTTATTTAATCATATGCAGTGCAAAATGTGTATATACAGTAGAATAACCATTATATGGTGTGCAAACAACGTCATGTGCAATACATACAACATTATGTGCAGTACAAATGACATTATATGCAGTACAAATGACATTATATGCAGTCAATGTTTCGATACATGTGGTGGTATTTTGATTATACGCAGTAGTTTTCCCTTTATACGTTGTATGTTGTTCAATAGGTGTGATAGATGTTTAAATATATGAAGTACTTGCGATTAATTCTATACGTGGTGAATTATTATTTATTTGTTCATAAAAAACATTCTACGCAATGCATTTGGCAATATACATGGCGGAAACGACATTTTCTTTTTTATTATGTTCGGTCCATTCTACTATATACACGGTGCATACAGCATTATATGCGGTACAATTTTCATTACGATGATCATACTTTCCGGCATTCTCCGGAATTACTTAGCCGGAAAATACCGAGTAAGCAGATAGATATAAATAGCGGCCACGTCATCAAGCATAGACGCGCTACCGAAATCCGTATCTCATTAACTACTGAATGTGTTAAATTTTAAACAAGGCTTCCAAACCATCATACCTATTTAAATAACTTAACTCTTTCTCACCTATGAGATACATATTTCCGCTCATTTACCGGTGGTAGAAAACCTTACCCTTGACCGCTTACTCTCATTTTACGTAAATTATAAACAGCCAGCACATCACATAAAAATCGAAAAATGACTGTAAAATTTTTATTTTTGAAATAAACATAGCGTTGTTGGTATTCATTTTTTTAGTTAGATCATTTTCTATCCATCTATAGCAGTTTTGAAGTAAAATTCGGGAAAAAGTTGATTTCATTTTTTCATCCCCATCCTGTTTTTACACTTGCGTAAATGATATGCCGAGTTTTTACTATACGGTCAAGGCAAGCACTATTAACGGTGGTATCTTCAATTCCAAAGTCAATCTAAACATTTACATTGAAATTTGAATAGGTAAAATTGAAGTTTACAGTTTTAAAGAATTGATTTGAAACAGCTATTTGATTACACTGTTGTTTCTTGTATAATATTGATTCGAAGTGTTTGTTTCTTTTTTTTTATTCAATGCAGATTTTAACAGGGAATTATGTTTGAATTGTTTTGTGTAGCGGATAGAGAGTGCTTCGGCTTAAGTAAGTATTACTGTGCAATACACCGAATAAAATAGAATAATGTAACGAGAAAGAATCACTCTTGTCCCTGCGATGAAAATGCGATTAAAACGGTGAGAAAATAAATCTACCATGTTCATTGAGTTGCGGATTAGGAAATCCCATCCTCGTGTTGAGATACGTCGGCAGAGCCTCGTTTTTTGGACGTAGCTTAGCCCTCTGATGGGATTTCATTATCCACAACTCATGAACATGCTAGATTCACTTTATCTTGCAGATAATGCAAAGTATGGCCCCTTTTTTCGACTAAGAAATTCTGGTTAAAGTTTTGTATAAACTACATTAAAGTCCATATCTCAAATATGCAGTACTTTAGAAATATCCATGGGTTATGTGACCATGCAGACAAACAATCTTTAAGGTACATGCAAGCACTATTCGATGTTGAATGTACGGTGTTATGGCAAATTTTTCTTAGCTCACTCGCTAATTTCCGCCGAGAGTATTTTAAGAGACTGTCTTTAAGTATCATCATCATAATGGGAAAAGCACCGCATATAATACCGTATGTACAGCTTATATAGTTGTTTGGACCAAACATAATTAAAAGGAATTTACTGCATACAAAGTTGTTGACACCATGTATATTGACATATGCACCGCACATATTGGTTTATTATCTTAGTATAAGTAATATTTCACCACTTATACACTGAAACGAAATCACTTCATACATTTAAACATCTACCACATATATTAATCAACATACAACGTATAAAGGTACAACTACTGCAAATAATAAAAAAACCACCCCATGTATCGAAAAACTGACTACATATAATGTTGTTTGTACTGCATATAATGTTGTTTGTACAACATATAATGGTTATTCTACTGTATACACACACTTTTGCACTGCATATTATTAAATAACCACCACATATAAAAGAAAAAGCACTGCATACCACAAAAAAGTGACCCCATCTAAATATGCATGTACCATGTCAAATGAAATTTGTACCTCGTATACATAAAAATGCACTGCGTATAATACAATACAACATAATAAGACAGTAAAGGCGTTCCATAGATATCTATTATTTCGGCTAAAACTTTGGGTTGTACAATGAAGAAGCACTTTGTATTCAACGTCACAACATAATAAGCAGTACTTAGCAGCAGTAGGTAATGTAGCTATAGCAGCGACAAAATTAGACTTATAGGTGATAAAGCCTGCTGAGACCGACAAAACATTTTGTATCTATACAAGCTCATCTCAACAGAGCCAGAGCACAGAAATAAAAAATCTAGAAAATCTACGTAGACAAGAGAGTTGTTATAATACTTTAACATAGACTTACTACCAACCATCCTACTTCTACAGCAGACGATAAAGACGCAGACGACAACCAATTGTAACTGATAATAAAGTGAAATGGAGGCAGGAGAGGTAGCTACATTAGCTCAGAGACATTATGATTAGCTTTATATACCAGCAGTATCAGAAATAGTAGTAGAAGTAGCTGTAGAAACAGTAGCTGTAGTGTCAGGAGAAATAGAAGCCGAGTAGTGACAGCAGCAGTAACTGAAGCGGTAATAGCATAACAGTTGCAATAGAAGGAATAGGTCGTAGAAGTAACGGTAGAGACAGTAGCGGAGTAGTAGTAGCAGCTGCAGCAGCAGTAACAAAGAAACAAAAGTAGCAACAGTAGCATTACTCTTAATAACAGTAGATGAGCACAGTGTTTGTTTGTACTAGAAGAAAGTAGCAATAGCAACAGAAGCTGAAGCAGAAACAATAGGAAAAAAGTAGCTATGGCAACAGAAGGAGCATGGGAAGCAGCAGGGCAGTATCAGATTGTGCAATCAGACAAAAGGAATGAACATCCAATATCATTTACAAACTGCATGTTATTGAAACTCGGTTAAAAATTTGTTTTCGTATTTCGTAACTGCAATCTACGTTCTAAATGTATTTTTTAAAAATGCGTGCACAGAACATTCAGTGTCTTTGTTAATAGAAACTATTCAAAAGTTTAGAAGAGGATGACAAGGTTATTTCCTCAATAAAATGTAAAGAAATATGGGTTAATTTGGTAAAGCAGATAAAAATGTATATTATAAAAGTCATATAAAGGCAGATAACGGCTGTTTTAAGTGCAAAAATTTAAACGGTCGTATTTCATACAACCTGATAAGAATTCCGAAAGAAAGAAGCCCACGTTTTATTGTCAAACTGAAAATTTATCCTCAAAATTTGACACTGGTATGTAAATGGGGGGCAAGAGGTTTTAGCAAATCTATTTTCATTGGGATATAAAGGAACAACAAAGAATTTAAGACAGTATTTTAAAATATAATCCTCGTTACAGTTTCTTTAAGAATCTTGTTCCTGTCACGTGATATGTTGCAACAGGTGGTATGGCACGCGACCAATGAAAATCGTCGCGCGCGGATTGCAGACGACACACCTTTTTGCTGATTTGCAAGTCTTTTATCATTATTTTAATATCCAGGTGAAGTGTGTCAACTGGTGTTTGATCCGTTTGAATTATAATAAATATGGGTCAAATAAAAATAAGAAATTTAAGCTGGAGACATTCCTAGAGATATCCGCATGAGTATGTTTTACAACGGTAGAAAATGAAACAAGATGGAAAGAATGTAACTAAATTTATATTGGTACAAAAGAAACTCGAACAGTGTCCCGAAAGCCACAGAACCAATAACAACATGGGGAAAACGAAGAAGCTGATTAATTATAAAAACAGAAATGATAGACTGCCACACGTTGTTATTGTAAATCATACCCAAAATGCAACTGAATTCAAAATGTAAGCGTTGATAGAGGCAATTTTATAATCCCACAATGACCGAGCTAATGAGACTGGTTATAAATAATATCATACCCAAGGTCTGGTAGATATTGTACAAAAGGTACGGAAAGTGCTGATTTGTACAAAGACGCGGCGATCTGGCTAGGTAATACCCATGAATA
>JAFMSR010000003.1:34214493-34602122 GCA_022818135.1 Saxidomus purpurata | reverse complement strand
GAGGAACAGTCAGTTCTCTCTCCCGGTATGAGACACATCCATTTCAACTTGGTCAGCTCTAAAGTCAGATCCTATAATGCTAGACCCAACGCCAATGTTGATCATGTGGTGGCTCACCAACTGAGCCTGATGCAGCCGCAGTCATCTGAGTTTTTTAAACTGCTTCTCGGGACTTTGACTGGGCTATAAGAACAGCGCAGACGGGTGTTTGTTTATAAGATGTTTCTCTATACAACTTGATAATCGTATGTTATTAAGAATAACGTAAAGATGTTCTGAATATGGCTCCAAAACACAAGGCTTTCATGAATGGTATATATACAATCAAGCGTGTTTTCAGCATCCAGCTGTAATGGATGCATCGACAGTGACCAGGAAAAGTATGCAAACAGTCGAGTAGGATAAACTAAAAACTACTTTTTCAGCTTTCTTTCTGGTATTTCAGGCAATGTGTTTCACCCTGAAGGAACGACAACTCTTGGGTCTTCACGGTCTTCTACCACCCAACATCATCAGCCAGGACCAGCAGGTGTATTTTGTCATGCAGAACTTTTACCGCTGGGACAATGACCTTGACCGCTTTATATACATGATGTCTCTTCAGGTATGAGGTCTTTCAGAAATTTCAGTACATATAATTACAATGTATATTCATCATATGTGGCAGAATTGGGCAAAAGCACATATCACCTGATTTATCTTATTTAGATGGATATATCTAATCAGTCGGTACATATCAATGGTTATTTGCGCCGTGGTTCGAGATTAAAATTAGACTATACTCAGTTACTCATCCACAAATGTATACCATGTCACGCACACCATAACACGAGGTTACATTTTATGAAAGGAGTCAAATGCTGGCGACAACCTCAAAGTTCGAAGTACGGTATTATGTCAAACTGTCTTTTACCTAACATCACTAAGCGGGAACAATTCATGAGATAAAGTCACGTTTACATGTTTTCGACCTTTAAACACACATCTACACTAATTGACCATGTTTTTATTGCTTACATGTATAATAAATTATGTATATGTATATTACAGGACCGCAACGAAAGACTGTTTTACAGAACTGTCATGCAGAATGTTGAGCTGATGTTGCCCATAATATATACACCAACTGTGGGCCAGGCCTGTCTAAAATATGGACTGACTCTCAGGAAACCCAGGTAGCCTGTAACGTAATACGATAGTTGTATAATGTCTCACGGCGCGTTTAGATGTCGTTCTCTCACATTTTTGGTATACCTTACACCTACATCCTGTTAATAACTTGGGTTACCAGTAAGAAGGAGTGTTCCCTATCATAAAACGAACACATTCACTCATTTAAACGAAGGTGTGCAAATGAAATTCCCGACCTTTGTGGTAACCTAATAGATAACCTATGATTAAATTGGTGACCGATTATGTTTTAAGCTAATTGAAGATGCATATAGATATGCTAACTGCCAATAACTTTATTGAATAATTAATGAATGACAGTGTGGCGACTGTTCGTATGCAGATCGTTAACTTACTAGGTTCTACAAAAGTCTGCGTTTAACCAATAAAATGGTCACAAAATTAAAAAAAAAACATTCAAACAGTTAATTCTTCAAGATTTCTTTTCATATATAGCCGTAAATAAAGACATATGTATCAAGTTCTCATAATTCGAAAGTTTGTTTACTAATGGAAAGTTATATTTAAATTGTACATATGTAGTTGGTTCACTATAGATATAGCTTGCGTACATAAACATCATTAAAAACTGCCTCTGGATCCAGCCAGCTGTTTATCAAATTAACGTTTATAAATATAGGGTTACTCATTTCTATGTCGCCGAATTGTCATCTGATGCAGAAGTCTTGCATAATTAATGAGTTTGTACCCGGACGTACCCGGACGCTTTTCCCTATTTTGTAGATTCCGGCTTGTTGGCTATAACAATCTTTTTTAATGGGACATTAAAGGCAGTGAGTGGGCGATATGGCTTATTTACATAACAGTTATTTAAGACAGGTTTGCCTTCTTGAAAACACTTCAGCTATTGTATTCGCCCTTTAATTTGATAAACGTGGGTACTCTAAAATTAACTTTAGTTTGATTTTTCTTGTTTGTAAGTTATTTTTGTTATTGACAGATATAAACAAGATATACATATCTGAAAATGTTGATTTTTTATTTTTGACTAGGATAGTCAAAAAAGATTTATACAGATTTCCTCTATATTTAATGTTAAAGAAACTGTTATACAGATCGTTGTTTATGAGTTATGGGTTAAAACTATGGCAATGTTAATTATTCTAGGAGTATACATCATTGATTAATGTTTTATTTAAAATTATGATGGTCAGTTTGAACGGTAATATCACTTTAAGCTAATGAAATTTCCAACATCTTGAAATACATTTTCCGACAACTTTTTGTTTGACACAACTTGTTTGGTACTTTCGACTTAAAATTCGTCTGAAGTGTTCCCCGCTTTTTTGCAGTTTCATTTTCCGATGAGAGGTAAAATAATCCTTTCGATATTTTCTACCCTTCTCCGACACACATTTTATGAAGTGAAAAACCTAGCTAAAATTGATGTTTGCCTTTTAAATTTAAATTTAAATGTGATATTTTGATGTACAAACTACTTGAGAGCTTTTGAACGACGGATCATATTTCTGTATTTTGTTGAGAAATATGAAATAAGTAAGTAAATAGTAAATTACGTTATATACAGAAGCGGTGAATGAAAATATTCGTAGTGTTGACGAGGATGTTTATTCTAGCCGAGGTTCGATAACTGTAATATTTGCTGTAATATTTTCATTACCAATTATATTGACACACCTCTTGAAATCAACGTTATCAGTTACGATACACGTACAGCTTAGTGGAAATCAATGATTGCAAAATAAGCAGCTTTGGTGACGGACAAATTCTGGACACTTGAATATGTACGGTAGGCTGAGTCAATTATAAAGAAGTGTTCTAATACTTTTGATAGAGCACGCACAAATAAGTCGTAGTTTTCATTTTTAGGAATATTACTGTTATTTTACATTGTGCATCACCTGGTTGGTCAGTTTGCCAAGGGGTATTTACAACAATTCCTCAAACCCTCGACATTAAACTTAAAGTTCTGCAAGTAGGGACGTGTGAATTCGTACATTAAGGTAGTAGACTCCTAATAAAACCTCCACTTGAAACTCTTCAATTTTAATGCTCTAGCCTAGGTTGTTAAGCATTGGACTGAAGATCTTTCAAGTAGTGACCTATAAGTTCGTACATTAAACTTGAAGTTCTGCAAAGAGGAATCTGTGATTTCGTACATTAAACAAAGAGATATCTTGCTGACCTTCTAAAAAGCTACGAAATCTTTGCTGCTTTAATGTTGTTGTTTTTTCTTTCGTGAGAAAGCCTGACATTTCAAATCTAACTGATACTTAAAACTGAAGTGCCATTACCTGATACCAAATGTCGCAATGCTTGAAGGTCATTTTCACATTTTCCCAGGTTTGCCGTTTTCCCCAGTAGAGCCCCCATATCATATTAAGAAAAATATAGTGAATGTACTTGTATTAAATATTTGCCTTTATTTCAGAGGGTTATACATCACCATACATGATATAGGCCACGTGTACGACATTCTTTGCAACTGGAATATAGATGATATTAAGGTACGCACTTTCATTCATTTTTCTAGGTTTTGTTACCAAATCTTAGATTCTGTAAGATTTAACAGTGACGACGTAAACAACAAACTTCATGTCGATGTACAAATGAAGAAGCCATAATCGTATGTTTGCACGAAAAATCATACGAAATCAATTACGTTTTATCATACAATAATGTTGGGAATGGTTTATATTTTATAATTTCAATAAGAAATGAACACTGGTTTGATCAGTCACTCACATTTCACTCGGGTCTGTCAACCGTTAATGCGACTGGAACTTAATTGTATCTTGCATATTTCAGGTAATAGTGGTTACGGATGGAGAGAGAATTCTGGGTCTCGGCGACCTTGGGTGTTTTGGTATGGGTATTCCGGTGGGAAAGTTGTCCCTTTATACAGCACTTGCCGGTGTCCAGCCACATCAGTGTCTTCCAATCATGATAGACGTCGGAACAGATAACGGGGTAAATACTGTTGAACCTGTGTTATTAGCCATCTGTATTAAGCACACACTTGACATATAGAACCAGTACAGTTAAATCCTAAACAGCTTAGATAAAACTAAATGAACCTGTAATTAGCAAACATCTGTCCTGAAAAGTCACCTTTGTTGGACATGACATTCTCTGTTTAGTGCATGTACAGGTTGAACTGCTTACAAAGCTTATGGTAAAGAATTGTTTTTTTTAAGTATAAATCAAATATGTTGTGTTTAATTTTTTGGGGGGGGGCTTGGGGACGATGTCAGTTATTACTGCTGTCTATATAGGCGCTTATAAGTTTGATTTTTGCGTTAAACTTGAGAAATAATGAATATTATATCGGTATGATTGTTAACACTTTGGGGAAGATAACTGGACAGTTGCATAGACGAAATGTACCAGGACAAGACAGACTGGGATAGAACGGACAATATCTGTGGCCAAGATGACCATACAGCATATGTGCGGACAAAACGCACCATATCTTAACGCACAGACGTTCAATCCGTTTTTTGAAAGCCCGAACAATTAGTCTTTTAACCGGCGTCTGTGGCACGTTTTGTCAATTGTCCGTTATGTGCAGCATAGTAAAAGAGTAAAATATTTGTTCTCTTTCTATTTAGTCATTGTTGAAAGACCCGCTCTACATAGGGCTTAAACAAAAACGAGAAAGGGGACCGGCATATGACGCCCTGATTGAGGAATTTATGACTGCCGTTGCGAAAAAGTAAGTTGTTTGTTGTTGTTAAAGTGCTGTTGTTGATTGTTGAAGCGGTAGATTCGTTTAATGACAAGTATTAAGTATCTTGCTTTCTTATTTTCAGGCCACAATACTATGTATGCAAATGTTGCAACTTCCAGTTAGTGTTCTTTCGGCGGGTACTGGTTTATGTTTGAAAGTTTTAAGACTGACTGACCCTTGAATTTTTTTTTATATGACTTTTAAATTTTTAAAAGCCAAAGCGATTGTACTTGAAATCATTTCCTGTTGTATTACACATGTAAACCCCATACATTTGGTTGATACACAACTTGTCTGTTGGAGATTTCTTTTAAATACTTCCTCCATTCTTTTTCATAACAATAAGCAGTCGTCTAGGTAACGGGAACAAGCTCTGGTTAGAGCTTAAAACCTAAAAATGCAAACTCCAGTGCGTTCTATTTTAACATTAGATGTTGAAATACAAACAACCGTGGCTTAATATTTCGTTCTTTATCATTTTTCCTCGTTTCAGATACGGGGGAAACTGTTTAGTGCAATTTGAAGACTTTGGTAACCACAACGCATTTAGACTTCTCGAAAAATACAGAAATTCGTTCTGTACCTTTAATGATGATATCCAAGGTATCTATATATAGAAGTAAACGGTGTTTGATAAAGAGAAAAAAGACGTGGACAAGCTTTCCTTTGTTATAATTCCTGAATGTGCAGTTGCTGTGTTTACCCAGGATCACGCTTTGCATATGTTTTGAGTCCATTCTGGAAACGATTTTATGTGTGACGTTATGTTGCTATTTAATGTTACTATGGCAACTTAGATTAAAATGTTTCTCAGGATTACTATTTCGGACGTAATAAAAAGAAATCAGTTTCATCTATAAATGGAGTCAGGTATAGGTCTGGTAGTTCGCATAAGAATCATCAGTGAGTAAAGTTTCGACCGTTCAACGTATAATAAACTGTATAAGGTACGTGTACATGCCAAACAACAATAGCAGTAATAGCTACACGTTCCTTGCTTTCCAGGAACAGCCGCAGTTGCAGTTGCCGGTTTATTTGCAAGTCTGAAAATCACTGGGAAATCTCTCAAAGAAAATGTGTTCGTGTTTCAAGGTGCAGGAGAGGTAACTACAATAACCATAACCAGCTGTTTATATACATGTATAACAATTGATCAAATCTTCTTGTCTGATATAGGCACTTTCGTGTTTGTATTTTTTCTATTTCAAGTCTTAAACTCTTTATTAATGATTTAATTTGTACACAGTATATACCTTTGCAATATTTCTTTTTTCATTATTGACATATTTCTGTCATTTTTTAAGCACACATTGAGACATTAGTCAAACCTACGTATGCTTCGAAAATAATCGTTCTTGTTTCCGCTTAGGCCAATATATGAAATGCATTACTTTTCGCCTACTAAAACTTTCAGGCTTCGATTGGAATAGCCAAGCTTCTGATAATGGCATTAATGGAGCAAGGTGCCACAGAAAGCGAAGCGTACAGCAAGATCTGGATGGTTGACTCACGAGGACTTATTGTGAAGGACCGCCCCGCAGGCGGGGTCACTGGACAAAAGATACCATTCGCCCAGAAACACGAGCCAATTGACAAACTTGAAGATGTTATTAAGCGTATCAAACCGACAGCCATTATTGGTAAGGTGTTAGAAGAAATATAATATATCCTATTACATGTACTTTAACTTTTTAAACCTCACAATAAGAGAAACACGTTTTAGTAACCTCAAATTCCTTCCGCTGAATCTAGCAAATAAGACTGCCCGTAGAACACCCTTTAAGAAAATTGCACTTCAGAGCGAGCGTAGTCAAATGACAATGGGAACGGGCTAAAATCTGGTTAGTACAGTAGGTGGGGAAGTTGAGCGGCATTATCGTGTATGATCCATTATTAGATCAACGTTTCTAACGGAATTCTTAGCTTTCGAGAATACATCGAGGGGTCATTGTGAAACTATCCTGTCTGTTTCTATATACCCTTAGAATAACTTTGCGTTGACCAAGGTTTATTTAAAAGTATGCAGGAAACTGTTCGTGCCTCTTCAGACTGTCTTATTGATATATCGGAAACATTCAACAACCACTGTTTACTATAAACACTCCCATGGTGTTTTAAATAATATACGGCGTATTTCCCCGGCCGTTTGTAAATGACTCCGAAATTGTCACAGTTTTTGTATTTTTTGTATGAAAGTCATTTATTTTGGCCATTAACACATGAGCGGAGTTTTGTTCTTTTATAAGATGACTAACCCAGCCCAAAGTTTTTTTTAGTAAGTGTCAGTTCTTTGATTAAAATTGTATGACCCCGCGACATACATGTATATAAATCGGCAAATCTCCTCACTGTAGATTTGCCATGTAGTTTAACCTTGTTATAAAGCATAGATGACCTATATATTTCATACAATTCACTGACTGTGAAGCTACAGACTTAACATCATGATATCTTTATATTTAAACCCGTATTTCAAATCTTTAAAATAATAAACATGTACAATATATTTGTATGAAGATGTGAGAGTACCAAATTGAAACTAAATCTGCTGCGAATTGCGTGCTATGTTACAGTGTCGGGCGGAACCTCTCTAGTGACAGAATTAGTGAACAACCTTAAAATTTGTTTGACAACTTTTAATATACATTTTTATACAAAGAAAACAAAATAACTTCATGCAACTAGTTGACTGAAGACGAATATGTTTTATTGTAGCAAAATCGCCAAGGTTTCAATAACGTTAAAAACTGATGTCGAAACAGAAAACCGACGGTTGACATATTAGGTGGGCATTCTTACCCTGCAAAATTTGCCAGCATTGAAAATGATCGAGGATCTGCTTATCAAAAAGGAGTTACAGTCTTTGTACACTATAAGTTAGACCTATGGTCCCTGAGAAATTACGAGTACAGTTCTCATGCTTTTGAAACTTTACCACAAACTACCCTCTAGAATATGTGTTTATTTCTAGCATGCATCATATAAGACTTAAAATAATTTAAAGAACAACCAATTGTCGTATCTTCAACTTTCTTCAACTGTATATAGTGTCAAACTTTAAACTTAAATTTGATGTTCATTGCCCAGCGCAAACGGCTCCAACTTATGATTGTGTGTATTTTGAAATATTGACAGAATTATAAAATAAAAAGGGTCAGTTGATGAGAAAATATTTCAAATTTTCATTCATAAGTGTTTCATTTACAGGGGCAGCGGCACAGCCAGGGGCCTTTACTGAAACCATTTTACAAAGTATGGCGACATTCAACGAGCATCCGATCATATTCGCCCTCAGTAATCCAACAAGTAAAGCCGAATGCACCGCAGAACAGGCTTATACAGCTACAAAGGTAATAAAAAAGAGAGAAAGAATAGTACATAATAACGTAACCTTAACATCCCAAAACAAACGTGCCGGATACCATTCTTATTGAAGTTACGTGACGGGATATATTTAACACCAACTGTATTTCCTTTTGTCTTGCTGTAAATGTGTGTTTAGGATTTAAATTGAAAACGTTACCATGCACTGTATCAGATAATGCAATGAATTATATCTCACTATTTCAATTCACAGGGCAAGTGTGTGTTTGCAAGTGGAAGTCCATTCCGTGCCGTAACGTTGGGCGGTAAGACTTACTATCCCGGACAAGGTAACAACGCCTACGTGTTTCCGGCTGTAGGTCTTGCAGCAATCGCCTGTGACATCAGATTAATCCCAGAGACCGTTTTTCTGGAGTCTGCTAAGGTAACTTACAAGCTTAAAAGCTGGCTTATGTATGTACTGATTGGATAACTCCATTCTACTATTCAAAATACAGACCACGCGGCTGTGAAGAAGTACCAAATGTTAGCTATTACTCTCAGTCGGTGTTTCGCGAGTGTTTCGAGTGTGGTGCTAGTATACATGTATGTATATGTTGAGAGTGTTTGAATCACAACTTTAAATTTTAAAGCTGGTCATAAGGTCTTACTTTCACAGATTTGCCGCTGTTTTCCTTCCAACCTTTGTAGTCAGTTTGTCTTTTAAAATTATTAAATTTGTTGTTTAAGTTCCGTAATCAATGGTTGTGTTTCGTTGATATCTTGTTGGATGCTGTAGTATGAATACAATTCTGCGTTTTGAAGCATCAAAGTCAGTGTGAATTTGAAATGTTACCTTGTACTGTTACCTTGTACTGTTACCTTGTATATGTATTACGTCTATTAATTATTGTATTACTATAAGCTGATCATATTACTTGTTTTAAGTTAATTCAAAGGTTTCTGTTCTTCACTTGTTTAGGCTCTTGCAAAATTGGTAACAAAGGAACATCTTGCGGAGGGCCGAGTGTATCCACCATTAGCCGACATTAGAAGTGTCTCTACTGATATTGCGGTCCACCTGGCGGAATTCGCTTACAAAGAGAAGCTTGCGTACCACTATCCAGAGCCACATGACAAACGGAATTTCATTGAGTCGCATCAATATAACATAGAGTATGAGGAATATGTCCCACCGCTGTATGACTGGCCAGGACACAATACAAAACTTTAACATTTCCAGTGCACAATCATAATGAAGGATTAATTTATATATAGTCTATAACGGGCCAGGACAAAATACAAATCCTAGATTTATGTGCATGTTTAATAAAAAAAATAAATGTGTTGTTATCAAAACATTTTAGAAAGCAGGATGTTATTACTGTGTTGTTAACTGTGTCATTATCGAGTATCAAGTAACTGTTAACATCTGTATTTTTCCTTGTATGTGGGAAGCATGTCTCTTTTTAATGTAGTAAAAACATGGAAAGCTTTTGTTAAAATTATGTTTACATATATATTATTATACATGAAAGGCATACATATCTTATAGAAGTATGTTTGAGTAACTTTGTGTTTTAATTAACTGCATTTACCTAGATTAGAGCGTAACAGATCTGTTTTATTAATAAAATTTATTTGCTTAATCGCAAAACGGGTTGTTGATTTATTTCCGTCACTCGACCTCTGTATAATCGCCGTATCCCTGTTTCATCGAATACTGTCAAAGAAGAAATATTCCACAACTCAGGATCTAAGCTAAAGACTATAGATACACCACCATGTTATTAGCATAGAATAGTGCTAAAAAGCAAAGAATCCGAAAAAAATAAATGTGGCATTTTCATCTTGACAAAAGTTGTACACGTGAGCATGTTTTGTACAATGTTTTGTTTCTGCTAAATGTGCTTCACAATACAAATGTAGTTCAGTTTTAACAGTATTAGAACTGCGAGTTAACTGGGTGGATTTATAAGCGTACCTTGCTTTAATATTGTAGTAAATCCCCAACTATATGCGTAGAAACAATGCACTACTGAAATAAAATACAGTCTATTTGAAATGCATTTTATAAAACATTTTCAGAAACCGTTTTACCTTTCTTAACTTGTGTTTCTTCTGTTTTGTACGGTTGCGTCTCTTCATGATATCCATACAGATCATGCAGCCGTACTTCAACATCGGCAATATCACACGCTGTTTTTGTTTCATCTCCCATTTTAACGAATGCTTCTTGAACTTCATTCTGACGTTTTTCATGTACAACCGAACCAGTGGTCACTTGTGATGCAAAGAAATATGCCTGAAACAGCCTCCAAAATTGGTATATTCCAAGCGGTTATATTAATCATAATGACACCCGTGTCAAGTCTTGCTTTTATTCTCGCTGTTTTCACATTATCACAGAACTGTACGTTTAAATGCTTGAAGATTGCATTTTTAAATTAAAATCATAGTTTTTAAGCGTTTACACATTCACTATCTTTAAATAGAGGTATCAAAGCAGTATTCCCTAAAATGTATCAGTCAGTTTTCCTGAATCTGCGTTACAATATGTTGTCGTAACTGCTATTTTTCATCTGTAAGACATATGACAGAAGAGCTTAATTCGACCCAGGTAATATCTTGCAATGTGATTGATTCTTCAGGCATTTCATCAAGCAGAGACCAATGTCCAACATTCAATAACATACCTAGACAAAAAAAGTCTCCGATTAATATATCTCAGCCCGTCAAACAGTAAGAGGATGTAATAGCGCTTCCTGGAGACAGCAATAAAACGTCCCAGCTACAATGATTTTCCTCCATAATGCAGACGATTTATGACGAAAACAATCCGACTTAATGATTTTTCATTTCATTTTGTTATGTATGAAAAGAAGACTTTCGTATTTCATTTGTGACGCGATTTTTTCTAGACCCTTAACATGGTGTTCGACTCTAAATCCGATGCGGTGCAAAGGCAAAGCGCATAACCGGTACTTTTCTTTGCAAAAATGCACAATTCAAAACTTTATTATTTTGGAATCTTGAAAATGAAAGCGTTATAATATTAGCATATTCATAATTTTATTTATGCACACATGGTCGTTTATGCGTACACTATATAGGTACTAAATATGTTTACTGTAATCACCATTATAGTTGTTTATCGACAATGTTCCAGGTTTCAAGGCCCTATCTTCTTCAAGTTTTCCACAATGTGCAGGTCATAAAAAGTCGTAATCAACATCGCGACTAAGTTATTCTAAGGAATCAAGTTATATAGACTGTTGGACGATATGTGAAGGGTAACGAGATTTTGACAATAAAGGTAACTAGTAAAACGTGTTACAACTGTTTTTCCCGTTAATACAAAAACCGAAAGCCGTTATTCATAATTCTAATATGCCTACGGTATATTTCTATAGTCAATTCGAGTGCATTAATATGATTAAAGCACTCGGAAAAGTAGGCGGAGTTTCGGACATGGAAGTAGCTCCTTCCGACTTTTCTAATTTACTCCCGCGCAAAAATAAAATATAGAAATGGAAATAATATCAGTATAAATACATCAGTCGCATGAAAAAGATTTGTTTAAGAACCTAAATATTATTTTTGATTGCGTCAAGTAAGCCTTAGAATTACCTCACCTTGTTTTGCTTAAAAAAGGCCAAGACATTCAGGATTAACAGTCATACAATGTTTTGATTCCGGGAGACAAAACTATGAATGAAAACGTTTACGTCATCATACTGACGTCATTACTCCACGTTAAAACGTTGTACAGTTCAAATTAACGGTACGCATTTAAATCGATTGGCTGCTTTGTTAGGTTCTGAATCTGACGTCTTCTGCATAATGTCAGTCAGGTATTTCTTTTTATATTTTATGTATTAGATGATTAAACTAAAATAAGTTTGTATAATATAGTTATGTTTGATATCTTAAATGGTTGCCCGAATAGGGGAGTGAATTCCAACAGCTACTATTTATGCTGTTTTACACATTACCGCCGAACTGAAAAAAGGTCCGTAGTAGTTACGATAGTTTTCAAAAAAATCGGCTTCTAAGAATCAAAATAATCTATGTCTTGGAGTGCTTTATCGAAATTGAAGCATTTCCCGTCGGAAATGTGCCTGCGTAATAATTCACTCGGGCTTTGCCCTCGTGAATTATTCCGCCAGGCACATCACCTCCGGGGAATGCTTCAATTTCGATAAAGCACTCCAAGCCATAGATTATTTCTTAAACCTACACACTCATGAACCTTGTAATCTGGACAATTCCAATTATCGTCCGATACTGGTTCTCCCGATATGCATAACATGATTCAGATTGAGTGCAATAATGTATTACACGAAATGCAACTCTATTCTATGTCGCCAGTGATCATTAAGTGTTTTTGTCTGTTTTGTTGAGTAGTGTTCCAGTGACTGGTTAGACTGGTGCCGTTTACTTGAAGCACTTTCTTTGACTTTGTATGCATGCCACCGATAATGCTATTATATTACTGCATTCGTGATGGTGTAGAGGTTAAGGTGTCTGGGTTGTGAGTTGGAGCCCTACTCGGGTCACGACCGTACCAATGACAACAGTACTCTTTTTTTCCAGGAAGTGAACTCGAGAATAATTCGATAAGCTTCACGCTTTCTTCACAATCGAGCTAAAATAAATAAAAAATATTCTAATATGCCTACGGTATATTTCTATGGTCAATTCGAGTGCATTAATATGATTAAAGCACTCAGAAAAGTAGGCGGAGTTTCGAACATGGAAGTAGCTCCTTCCGACTTTTCTAATTTACTCCCGCGCAAAAATAAAATACAGAAATGGAAATAATATCAGTATAAATACATCAGTCGCACGAAAAAGATTTGTTTAAGAACCTAAATATTATTTTTGATTGCGTCAAGTAAGCCTTAGAATACCCTCACCTTGTTTTCCTTAAAAAAGGCCAAGACATTCAGGATTAACAGTCATACAATGTTTTGATTCCGGGAGACAAAACTATGAATGAAAACGTTTACGTCATCACACTGACGTCATTACTCCACGTTAAAACGTTGTACAGTTCAAATTAACGGTACGCATTTAAATCGATTGACTGCTTTGTTAGGTTCTGAATCTGACGTCTTCTGCATAATGTCAGTCAGGTATTTCTTTTTATATTTTATGTATTAGATGATTAAACTAAAATAAGTTTGTATAATATAGTTATGTTTGATATATTGAATAGTTGCCCGAATAGGGGAGTTAATTCCAACAGCTACTATTTATGCTTTTTTACACATTACCGCCGAACTGAAAAAAGGTCCGTAGTAGTTACGATAGTTTTCAAAAAATCGGCTTCTAAGAATCGAAATAATCTATGTCTTGGAGTGCTTTATCGAAATTGAAGCATTTCCCGTCGGTAATGTGCCTGCGTAATAATTCACTCGAGCTTCGCCCTCGTGAATTATTCCGCCAGGCACATCACCTCCGGGGAATGCTTCAATTTCGATAAAGCACTCCAAGCCATAGATTATTTCTTAAATAAAAAACAACGTGATCCCAACATGTCATCTAAATGTTTTAGTTTTCATGGAGGCTGGAATACAGTGCATTTAGTATCATGCAATTGTGAACTGTAATCTTCCAATTTTAATGGCGAGAGTGTAAGAAAAACCTATTTCTAAAATAATCATGAGAACTTTAAATCAAAGGCACTGGAGATGTCCTTTATACAATATGGTGACCACGTCCCATTGCATACAGATCTGAAATGGTACGTTGTAACGAGAGGACAGTGATGATTGCGGTGGCGGCCTGCTATATTTAATACGTGGTGAGTAAAACATGCATGGAGACTTAAGCACTAAAGTCTGTTCCATTCCACTTTGGACCCCCAACTTTGACCTGAACTGAACAAACTTGAGCGGTTTTCGTATATATTTTACCTGTTTTGTGATCTACAAAAAAGTCACCCTCGGGAATTTTAAGCGTTTTTGAAACAATCACGTGATTTTGTAAAGATACCGATTTTAATTTTTCTATGGAGACTCGCCATTGTTTACATTGGACGCCATTGACGTTTACTCTTCCGTTACAGAGAAGTTACGCCAAAGTTCACGTGTTTTTCCATAAAATGTTCGGGGGACATTTCAATATTACAATCAAGGGTATGGTTATTAATAATGAGGTAAATAATAACAAAAGTAACGCTTAAATGTACAAAACGTGTTGTAAATCTAATTAGATATAAAATAAAAAGGATTTACCTAATAATTCCTGTTTTCAAATGATTCCTAGCCTAATGTCGTACTGACAGTCCGTCACATATTTCAGATTTACTCCAGTCCATGATAGCACTAAATGTTTTGAAAAATCTTAAGCAGTTGTTAAATTTCAGGCGAAGTAGCATAACATGCAAGTGAAACACGCATTCATTTAAACAGTGGCCCAACATGCATGTCACAGTAATGAGTATAACCCTGAACACTCCATAATCCATTCTAAATCCTTCATTTTCCTTCAGACACTAATGACCTAGATCTATTGACATCAATTCTCCGAAACTTGCTCGTATCGTGACGTATTTATTAGATGAAGTATTACGAATGACAAATCTAGGCGACACGGGTGGATCCGACGTGGGAGCGTGCACTTTGCGCACATCCCCTTATGCATACTGGTAGCAAAATAAAATAAAAATAAATAACACAATAGAATCTAATAGATGTTCTAACGCAGTACCGATGTAACGCCGTCGCCGTTAAAAAAGTTTCCGACCATTAAAAACCGTATATACAGTCGCAAATATCAAAATTACAAAACAGTTAACCCTATATTCTACTTAAGAAATAATAAATGCCTCCCTGTATTTTATCGTTGAATAAAATATAGTCAGGAATTTGGATGCGTAGTAATTAAATCACGAGTGCGTAGCACGAGTGATTTAATTTTTCGCATCCAAATGGCTGACTGTATTTTATTCAACGATAAAATATAGGGAACAATTTTTCGATTCTGAAACGTTATTTTCTTTGAAAACAATCCCGAACTTTATTTAACGCGACGTAGTACATCATTGTTACCTTTAAACGCGAGATACGATTGGGCGTGCTTGTTTTACATACGTCACGTCGTTACGTCATTTACGGCACGTCGTCCTTGGAAATACGTGCTGTATTTTATCGTAAAATAAAATACAGACTTTTCCCTATATGTTTATATAGGAAAAGCAGCCGCTTGTGTTAGAATTAATCATAATTATTCAGTATACCGTATTTTATAGCCTGGCCTAACAAGTGCGGAACACGCGTAGAATTTATACGCTTTTAAAAGATCACCTGTTCGATATGCATGTGCCTTCCTCATTTGTAGGTACATACCCCTTTTAACTGCTGTTTGGACAAAATCCGTAAGGGTCACGATGCGCAGGGGCGTTAATTTGATGCGAAGACACGATGATGTGACGATGCGAACACGCGATTGGACAATGCGAAAATGCGATATGAATATCGTCTTCACATCGTGTGATCGTCCATGCGCATCGTGCTTACGTCCCTTCGCATCGTGTTATCGTCTCTTCGTTTCGTCCTATCGTCGCTTGCACATACTATGTATTTTGTCAGGGTCAGGAAATCTGGATAGGGGCAATGTTTTCCATTTGTACAGTTAATATGCCTGCTAACCAGATATTGTAGCCAGTAGCGTTATCTCATGTAAAACAGTCATTTGGTCCAAATGCTTTGTTCGTCTGGACGCAATACATTAATTGTAAATGTACTGTAAATTGATTACATCGGGTGTCTTCATCTTCAACAGGCTGTAGGAAACGTTTTGGGTTACGTATCGATTTCAAATTCGTTTGAATATTTAGCATAACGGCTAAGTAGGTTTCATTTCTTATCCGACGACAGATTGGGTCGCAAATTACGTAACAAAGTGGGGTATTTTACTTTAGAATTAAGCGAAAAGCGATAGATTTGTCTGATATAAATGTCTGTTTTATATGTACGGAGGCTTTAAAATTACTTGTTATTGTTGTATAAAATATATTCTAAGTAATAAATAATATTTGACATGTGTGCGTGCGTCTGTGTGTCCGTGGTCAGACAGGAACTGTCTGTATAGATGTACTTGAAACATTACCTGTTACGGGAGTGATAGGCAGTGTCTATTCTAGGACGCGCGATTGCGGGATTCATCCTATTATTTCAAAGATCTACTCACAAAAGAATAGTTATATAAATAATTTTCATTTCTGAAAATAATTGGAAATGATCTCATAATGTTATTTTGGACTCCCAAGAAAGCCCCCCTTCTTTAAACTGCTGAAATCTACGTCCTAAACTGCTGAAATCTACGTCCGCATCTAAGTGCAGGGTTCTTATTAAATGTCATATATTTTCTCTGTCAGTGGGTCTAACTAAGAATTTGATATTTGCCGATTTTCGACAATAGATACTTTATTTTATGTTTTTCTATTACCCGAAAACTGCCTGTCTGGTTCACATGTTTAATGTCGACAGTTAAAAATTTAGGGCCCTTACATATATATTAAATGACGAAAATGTGCCGGCCGGTGATTTAAAGTAAGTTGGTATGCCTAAATCGTTGAACTGTCGATACGGATTTGTTCAGGTCGGCATATATACAATTATTAAATAGCAGACATGCACCGTAAAAACTTGTCTCTTTCGACGTTGGTAATTTTGAGTACGTCCCTGGTAACGTCAGCTATGGACGCCGCCATCTTGGAAATCAACGCGACGTACGACGTACGTCACTTTGCATTACGCCCTATGGAGAAAATCACAAAAATGCGGATTTTTACGTTTTAGTAAGAAAGTGGAGATATTGAATTTCCAGATATAAATATGCTATAAAGAGCAAAAATACATGAAATGGCGATAAGAAACTAGTGGTCCAAAATTAGGTGGAACAGACTTTAGATCGAATATATGCGTCTCTCTCCATTGAAAAATTGAGGTACTTCTGACATGAAAACTGTATTTACAGTCTATTTTTGTCGTATGTAATTGAGTTGTCGTTCGTTTCATAAAGGGCGCAATATACGCTGATAAAAATAGAGAAAAGCGCTTTTCACGTTTCAGGCGCAATCTACGCTGAGAAAAATGGAAATATGATTGCTTTATCCACTTACACAGTCTTTGACATTAAAGAAACGAATCACAGTCGACTGATGCCTTTTTAATATATATAATATTATATTAGCTCATCTTTTTCCTTCGTTTAGAAGTCTGGCACCGTGGTGTAATTGATAAATGTGTGTGCTCTCGCACTTTTGTATAAGTGTACTTTTACGAATCCACGAGTTCGAATCCCACCCAAAACCCAATATTTTTTAACTTTTTTTCTGCTGTTTTAATTATCATTTTCAGCATTTTAAAATATTTTACGGCAAATAATCATAAAAAAATCAAAATTCGTAAAGATTGAAAGAAAACTCATGAACTTCAATATTTTAATTTTTGCCTACTTTGCTCTTATTTTGCCGAGACCATTTAAATTGTAGTACATGTACAAGCTGACTTGTTTTTTCGATTATTCGTTTTATTTCCGGGGTTGCCCGGTTTATTTTCTGAGAGACCGCTCACATTGGCGGCATAATGGTTTGACACTGCCTTGACGAGTTGCTTACGTCTTTCGTTATGGCGTAGCTGGTATTTGAACTCACAACCTCACACGCAACTCTCTAAAGGCTAAGCTATCGAAGCTTGTCAACGTGGTTTAAAACGCTTTATTGATAGCAGACAGGTATAAAAAAACAACTATATAAAGAGCATTTAGATAAAAATCATTTAAAAGGAATGTAAAGTGGCTCGTACAAAGTAAATTAGAAAATAATATAATATATAATAACCAAATAAGTTACGCGACGTTTGTTGATTTAACAATTTGCTTTCATCACAAGAACAAGCATATCGATATTTTTTAAACTTTAACTTAAAAAAACTACTTATGCAACTGTTGTAATAAATGCTTGTTCTTGTTTATTCTTTCTAATAATGTGAAGATTTAAGTCACCAAATGACAGAAACTTGCCCTAGTCTAGTTCAATACTGCAGAGCTGCATCCTAGTTTGAATATGATTGCTCAATTGATGTACTTAATGCGAACACTCGCGTTTAGTGTGGGGTACAATGACGGGATATGGCAGGTGTATATCACCGGCTTGCCCATTAATACCAATATCTATTTACGTGTCACTGACCAATCAAACGGCTGGCTTTTTCATGGAAGGGTAAAAAAAGGTAAAAATTCACCAATTATGGGATAAGCCAGAGTTATGGTTCTTGGTCACTGCACTCCTTGATGGTGTGATTCAAGTATCAATTCAATCCCAGTGTTCAATACTATCCGACTTACATTCCTGACAAGGTTTTAACAGAAAGGGAGATTTATTGAATAACCTTAAATGTCTTCAATCATTGCATGAAGTATCAAATCAGGACGGCCCTAGTGGTCTGTAAATCAAATTGTCTTTAATGCCACATCATTTCTTCCGAAATTTATAAATCCTGCACTAGCTGAGTGGCTCTTACATTATATTGTACATCTTTTATGTATTTATCTTTAATATTTCCTCCAAATATGAATCATACTTAAGTTTCCTAATGATATATTAGAGCCTGCACAGGACTAGCGTACACTTGTATACATTCAAATACTAGATGCCCACGTGCAACATGTTGAGCCGCCAGCTGTTAAAAGGGCTAACTCTTGCCAAGTAGAGATAGGTCAAAATACACCTAAATATTGGATGTAACATGCATGTTGTACCACAGAAAAGTGGTCTCGATTTTTCTAAACGGCCAGTAATAAAAAATACAGTATAAGCTTTTTATAGTAACAACAAAGGCAAGTATTCTAAAAACAAGAGTAGCTCATGGTGGTGAACATTTGTGCCAAGTAATTAAAGAATCCCTTGATCCATGGATAAGTTACAGCCCGGACAAGCTAAACTCGGACGGACGGACGCACGCATGGACGCATGCACAAACACCGAACCGCCATTTGGACAGCTATATCGAGCTTTCGCCAGCGATATGACAACAATGCTGTACAATCATGTTAGATAAAATAGATTTCATATTCATAGTATTAAAGTCAATGAATGAATCTGAAGTACATGATGCATTAAATCCCTATACCTGTAGAATGAATAAATGAACATGATTAAATAAATAAGTCAAATAAATAAACTTTCCTCCTCAACAAAACCAATTTACTACACTTTTATTATATAAAAAACACTTACACCATGTGCAATACCAGACGAGCGGTTTATTTTATGCCGTGTAGCCAGATTACATATGCAACATATCACACAGAGCTAAACAAACAGGGTAAAAACCACTGTTGATTAGTTGCAAGATAGCAACCATATATCTACGAAAGGGAAAAACAAAAATACTCAGTGTTTTGTATAATTTTTGGTTTCAGATAACAAGATTTCTTTTAGATTTTGATAACGTTTAAATCTAGCCAAATGCAAATGAATACAGCTTAGAAAACCTTAATGCGAACCAACTCGCTCTGGAAAAAACAGAGGTAAAAACATTTGAGTTCAGGCTTAAATGAAAATACTCTGAAAACCTGTGCTCGTTTGTCAAATGTTGATTGGCGTGAATGTTGGGCCTCATTCCATGCGGATATATGGCGTGGTTTACATTCATACATTCAACACATTTCTTGATTCTTTAAAGCAAGCGTTTAAAACTTCAGTTTATCAACATAAAACAGTAAAATTTTCGAATACATATATAAATATTATGCATACAACGTATAACTGTTACGTATAAATGTTTTCATGTAACGGATCCAAAATCTTACTGTCATTCTGCCCAAGACGACTAAATGTTGCTCATGCAACAAACAACAGGAAAATAAAATAATGTATATAACACTTATCTTTGCTGCATTATTTTTAATTCAGATTGCAGAAACTGCAAACACTAAAAACTTTTCTTTTTTGGAAATATGAATATACTGCAGTGTTCTGTTACAAGCTATCGCTTATAATAATATTAATAATAAAATCTTTATTTCACGAAGGTAACACAAATAGACATTTATACAAATTTGTATATACATCACAATTTCATTGTGGCCTTCCATAAATAACAAACGTTCATACAAATACATACATTCACAAAATTGCACACATGCAGGTACAAACACTTTCAGAAAAATAGCATCATAGCAAAATAGAATATATTTACAAATTAACCTCATTATAAACTAAATGTGTTACTTGTAATTAGTTTTGATTATGTAACAAATATAATTTATAATTCTTTTTGAACAACGTTACAGATTTAGAGTGACGAATATGCACAGGAATGTTATTTCAAATGTGTACTGCAGCATATGAAAATGACGATTTTAATATATTTGTTTTATGTTTTGGTAAAGACAGGGTATTGTTATTAATGGATCTAAGATTGTAGACTTCCTTGCTGGAAAAGGTTAACAAGTTACATATATATATTGGCACTAGTTTTTTTGTAGTCTTATAAACAACAAGCGCAATGTGATATTTAATTCTATTCGAATATCTAAGCATGTATGGCTCTCTTATGTGCCAGTTTTGTCCGTTTCTTAATATAACGCGTTTTATTCTATCCTGTAATTTACTTAATCTATTTGTGATACTGGATTTATTACTCCAAACAACAGCACAGTAATCCATGACAGGTAAAATGTATGATTGGTAGAACATAAATTTCATTTCATCAGAAAGATAATAGTTAATTCTTCTGAATAGGGCAAGTTCGAATTTATAATAGCGATCACTTTATTCACCTGCTGTTTCCATGACAGTCTGTTGTCAACATAAACACCAAGGACTTTTTGTACAGTGACATTTTCAATAGGTGTATTTTCAATTGTAAGGTGTAATTTAGGGTCTTGATATTTTAGCAACTTTTGTTTGGAACAGGAAGATATAATCATACATTTAGTTTTAACTGGATTAAGTGCCATGTTATTTTCAAACACCAGCTTTGTATAGAATCAACATTTTCTTGCAAAGTACTTTGGATTGTTTTCAGATCATAACCGCTTTTATGAAGTGTTGAGTCGTCTGCATATAGATCTGCTTTAATATCCGAGACAATCAAAGCTAAGTCATTGATGTAAAGGAGGAATAATAGAGGGCCAAGTATCGAACCTTGAGGCACCCCTGAAGTAACATAGAGATTATCGGATGACATATTTCCACATTTAATTAGTTGCTGTCTTTTGGAAAGATATGATTTGAAGAAAGGTATAGTATTATCAGTGAAATGGTACATCATTAACTTTTGTAATAAAATATTGTGATCAACTAAATCAAACGCTTTGCGTAGGTCCAAAAATACAGCTCCAACATACTTGCCAGAGTCTATATCTTTGAGCCAGGTGTCAATCAAATGAATAAGAGCTGTTTGACAGGAATAGTTTTGGCGGAAGCCAGATTGATTTTCATGAATAATATTTGACGTTTCAAAGTATTTCTGAATTTGTGTAGCAATATGTCTTTCAAAAATTTTTGAGAGAGTTGGTAATATGGAGATAGGCCTGTAATTATTAAGATCGTTTTTATCACCCCCTTTGAATATGGGAACAATACACGCTTCTTTGAGTGAGTCAGGGAAAATACATTGATCTATGCATTGATTGATTATAAATGTAATAGGTGATATGATGTGATCTCCACAATATTTCAATAGCTTTGGGCCTATGTCATCTAATCCTGCAGATTTATTTAAATTCAAAGTTTTTACTATTTTATTGACTTCGAAAATAGTTATGTCCTTAATTGAAAAATGAGAATTTTTTAATTTTACACCTAATATCTCTTTTAGTTTTGAGAAATACTGTGCATCAAATGGAGTTTTTTGTATTAAACTTGAGATGTTACAGAAATGTTTATTTAAAGCATTCAATATATCAGATTTATCATCTGTTGATTTCCCATTATATGAAATAGTACATGGTAAAACACTGTTGTGGATATTGCTGACATTTGTTATGTTTTTAAAACACTTCCACATATAACTAGGGGACATTTTATTTTTAACATTGTAGAATTGTTTTTTCTTTCTTCTAATCATTGATGAAATTTGATTACGAACTATTTTGTATTGATAAAAACATTTATTTTGCTTCAATTTATTCCTTTGATTTATAGCTTCTTTTATCTCTTCATCAAACCAGGGGGGTTGGGTACTGCGTTTTACGCGCTTTTCTTTTATTGGTGCATGTTTAGATAAAATTGTATTTAATATTTTGTATAGTGTCGTTAGGGAATCATTTGGACTCTTCAAGGCAAATTTCGACTTGGTTTAAGTTTGCTTTCAATAAGTCTGTCTGATAAGCTATCTCATTGAATTTTTTAAAACATCTATATGTAATTGTTTGATGTACACCAAATGTTATATTTATGGGTTTTAATGAACGCGTGAAACAAACAGGAAAATGATCGCTTAAGCTGTAATCAGGTATTATAATTTCTTTCATATTGTCTACTGTGTTCGTATAAATATGGTCTAAGATGGATTCACTTGTTTTACCTATCCGTGTTGGTTTGGTAACTAATTGTTTAAAACCGAATTTTGTTACTAAATAATTCCATTTTGAATTATTTAAAGTTCCACCATCATTGTTTTGTGAACAGTTTATATTAAAATCACCTAAAATATACATTTCACAATTTAGTAAATCCATTTTATCTAATATTGATTCAAAGGTGTCTATCCATAGTTGTTTTGTATCAGGTGGGCGATATACATATTGTAACAGAAAAGACTTTGTGTTAGGAATTGATATTTCTATACAAATAGATTCAACATTTACGTGTTCTAAGTCATACCGGCGCTTGTAATGATGTTTATCACTGATATAAACTATGATGCCGCCACCTTTCTTGTGTTTTCGATCTTTACGCTCAAATTTAAAATTTACTACACTCAAAGCTGCATCCTTTACAGTATCGTTTAAAAATGTTTCACACAGACCTAAACTGTCGGTCGAGTGTTTCAAGGAAAGGTGATACATGTATTTGATTTCATCTAATTTAGGTACAATATGATGAGCATTTAAACTAGCAATGTGTATACCCTTTTTATTATATGAAAAAGAAATCATATGTGTGAACAATATTAATTTTGTAATACGTTAAGTATAAGTTAGAGTTTATTAAGTGAAATGATTTTAACAATTACGAAACCCAAAGGGAGCGAGCGGTAAAATCACAATCACGGATGTAATAAACTCTAACTTACTGAGCGAACTCTTAATAAATTAAGTGATTTAGTAGGTAGTTTTAATAAAAAAGAAAGACGTTTATTTGAAAATCTGAGCTTTTCGATTGGTAGGCAAATGGGTTCAAACAATAACGTATATGAGGGTTTTATCGTTTCCCACATGACCAACGCCCCTAGCAGATGTTAGTTATTTTAGGTTGCGGAGGATAATGCAAGATACAGAAAGCGTCCCAATTCCAGAGACACCCCTGGTTCTTTTAACATGCCAGGTGTATAGCACCCATACATGGGACCTCGGTTTTTGTCTCATCCGAAAGACTGTTTGTAATTTTAGTTAGTCAACCCCGAGATTCGAACCCGCTACCTCGAGAGTACGAGTCTCGTGCTTTACCGATTGAGCCAACCGGGCTGACCGAATGACCACTTATTACACGTCTCCAATACATGTACCCTACTACCATGATAACCCCGTGCGCAAAACTGACCAGTATCACTGTATATCATATACGTTTCGCGAAAGACAAAAATTTTACGCTGTACTAGCGAAACGCGTGAAATAGATATTCCTAAAGCATGTGAAAACCCCATTCCTATCTACTAATTGAAAACCGTTTTGCAATGATATATAAGGGTTATTAGTATAATGACGTGATCCAGCTTGCCGGATTGTGTTTGTACCGTGGTATAATGTAAATATAAAACTGCACTATTTTTGAAATTCAATTGGCATAGTTTTTCGGAATATTTTACGCTCTGGCCATCTAATGAGTTTCCTCATTCTCTTATACATAACTGTAATAGTTGCGGTGAACAGTCTTGATAAAGTTGGCTGTGTTGTACCAAATTCATCTGCTAAGAATAAATTAGACAGTGTCACAGGAGTCAATGTCATAAGTTTGAACATGTAAATAGCTTGTCTGTTTGGTAAATATCATAATATGGTTCAAGAAACTGATAAAGCAACATCAACATTGAAAATGCTGGGAGACCAGTAAGTTGCTTCAATTTGTCATTATTGTCCCTGAAATAGTCAATGTCTAATCTCAACTTCAGTTTCAGCACTTCAGTTTTCAGCTCAGACGTTTCGGTCCTTAGTTTCCACCATCAATGTTCGTCTGCGAAGTCGTGCCAGTTTCTTCAGAGTCCAAGCTATGTGTTCTTTACATTGTATCCTCTTCAAGAACAGTGCCAACGGCGTTTCCTCTTTTGTTGGCGTTAATACCTTTCTGTAAACATCGGCTGACAAGTACAGCTTAAGCTTACTGACGGGACCCAGTCTGGATTCAGTCTATCATACAAGTATTCCTTGTTCCCTGAAAGACAGAATGTAAGAGTCTTTACAAGTTATGTTTGACAGAATTAAGAAATATGATAAGTAAAGAAACAGTTAACATTATAATGTATACAAGTTTATAGAGTTAAGCATGAATTATTCAACAAGCATGAAGTGTTTTCGGGAATATACATACATTCTTAATTGTTTGATTCTGACCATTGAACTATTTTGTGTCGGACAATCAGTATTCTGTTTAAGAATCAAGCCTCAAAACGCAAGTATTAGTTGTCCTTAACAGGAAACCTAAAAATGATGATAATGACATAACATTTTAGGAATGACGTAGATTAAGATTGTAAATGTTATGCCGTACAGGTTATATAAAATCTTGAGACGGTCTTGAGCCGACTTTAATTCTACGAAAGGATTTTATTATGGACTTAGAAATACATTAAAAACGAAAATTAAAACACAAATTATTTATGGCTCTTCGAAACAGTAATATAACTCAAAATTTAAAAATATTTGTTTTGCATTTAAAATAGGTAGCTTTGTTTGAAGCATTAGAAATTGAGACTTTGTATAAAAAAATAGACAACTTTATTGTAAATCACGAAAATTATTGAGGACTGTCGTTAGAGCGGATACGAGCTCTGGTCGTATGCAGTAACCTTGTACCCAGCTCTTTCAGTCCCCTTATAATAACTTATCTTGCCGACGGCAAGTGATTCGCCTTAGAGCATGATTAGTAAAAGACCACTCACGCAGTCCGGTCAAGACCTTCACAGCTCGCTATTCAGCCATTAAATGTTTATGGAACACACTAGATTATATTTATACTAATTGATTTATTCTCGATTACGAAAATAGTTCTTACAAGTTAAATTAATCGCTCTCGAGACTCACTCCAGATGGAATCAATCTTGAACAGAGATAGGTGAAATTGTCAGTGTCTTGCCTAAGGACACTACCACTACTTGGGATCAGTGCCGGAACCCTCCGATCTTAAGGCGAACGCGCTACCACCGCAGCACCAAGGCGGCTTCACCAAAATTAAAGAAATGTCAAAATTGAGAGATGACAAGTCCATTTTTCAAATTAGGCACGGTAACGATTACAGCTCACTCGACGTCGTCTGCAGTGAACTTAATAAGATTTCAAAACGATAATAAATGCCTTATCTTAAAAGTTGACAAATAAATTAGCATTCAAAACATGCTCGGTCAATTTGATAAAGCTCTACTTGCAAGTACTTGTGACATTGATAAGAAATGTGAACGGATATATTTACCAAAGTCATCCTTTTAAGATCATTGAGCTTAAACTAAACAATGGCTGTGTGTGTTACCTGATGGCTCCGAACTACTAGCATTGCAAGCACTTGTATTCCACTTCATAATTTTCCATTTATATTTGTTGATGTTAAAGTTTGATATACCAGGGATGTTTGATACGTTTCCTGGAGTTTTTGACGTTAATAATAAATATACAGTACATGAATAGTTGTGCTTGCAAACGACACCAACTATATGTAAATTACATACACGGTAACTATACTCTTTCAGCTTACTTCAACAAAAACAAAGACGGTATGACGAAAGAAATCGACCTAGTAACTGTCGGGGCCTCAGCTAACGAGGGGGTGACTCTGACATGGGCCGTTTGTTATTTACAAGCGCAGCAACGCACGGTGTGAGATGACCAACACTCTACCAGAATCCCTGTGTGCCGGTGACGAGTTTCGGGTGACAGGGGACACTTCACAAACAATAGCACGATGGCGGCAGACGGTTCAGAAGACCGAAGACCTCCCTGTCTGTGCGGGGGGGTCCCTTACTTGCCACGTTTCAGACTGGGTCACTCACATCTAGGTCGGAATTGGCCGCGTGGGTGACCTACTTTTGGGACTCTAAATTTCTCTTTAGCCAGTGGAACTGGGGAGAAGGAAGATAAGCGACTGACAGCATGTGCTCTGGGAAGCCTGCGGGCAGGGGCTGGTACCCATATTCTCATTGATTGGGCTACAGAGTCGCATCATGTATGGGGCAGCTCAGATTCATGGGATCGCATCATGCAGCAGGAAACTTGGAATGGGTGGTGTGTTTGCTAACCTTTTTTGTTAGTCGGCCCACCCATGATGGGGAGCTCTGGAGTGGGTGGTGAGCTTGCTAACCTTTTTTGTTAGTAGGCCCACACATGCTGGGTGGAGTCAAATTACGCCTAGTTGTGTTTTTGGCCGCCCGGGTGAGTTTTGCCGTCGATGTACTCACCCCAGTATCTCGGCAGTGGATGGAAAGGGTTCTCAGCATGCGAGAGACATGTATGCTTGGTCTTTTGAAAAGCCTTTTGATTCATTGTTAGACAGCGAACTTCTGTCGTGAGATGACTACTGGAGATCCTGCTGTGTGATGGGGCCTCTCGAGGATGGGCTTCAGGCTGGGCTGATGGGCACAGACGACTAGTTTTGGCTGTGAACATTGGTTCATTCTGGACACTGACTGTCTCTCAGCAGTGCCGGATGAGGGTTCACCGACCCAATTTCGGCACTGTGCTGAAACGTACGAAATGGCACCCGGTGCCTTATGCACCCGTAGTGGGGCGTTCGTACGGTTTAGCAGAGAGATACCAGTAGACCTTGTATATGCTGCGGCCGTGGTCGAGGCCCGAGTTAACCACTACCACCAGAGTACAGGCTGTCGAATGCTAATTGAATATCTCACCAGGATAGCTAGCTGATACTGACTGGAAATTGCAGTAAGGTATCTTGTCTCTTTCTTCGGCATACAACATTCTTTTCAAGGCATTGACTGGAGACTTCCCGCACGGCTCATTCAAGCAATAAGCTTTTTAGTAATTTTTGGACGGTACTTGATAAAATCCCTTTCAAATCAAATCAAATCACTATTACAAAATCGTCATTTATTTTCTTCTTTCGATAACATTTCTAAGCTTGATGGCTTTTACTCGCGTATGTACATACTTAGCCTGTCACTATTTCTTGACGTCATCTTAATGCCGCAGAACATCTCTTACGTTTAAGAAACGCATGGTTTCATAATTTGTGAATTTAACCTATAACTAATATCTACCAACATAATAATTATGCTGTTTCCTCTCAAGTAATGATTATTATGAGTGCATCTTGTACTTTACTTTCTCGACCACTGAATAATGGTCAATATTTCTTGTAGCATATTTGATAAGAAAAACAAAGATTTATTTTGTTATGGCAACCAGGGAATTTTGATTTACTTTATACTTTTGTCCTCGCATCTTTCAATCCTCGTAAGTATAGTGGTAAGTATCCCCGCCTGTCACGCGGGAGAACGGGGTTCAATTCCCCGACGGGAAGTATCATTTTTTGTGACTGAGAATGAACACAAAATGGAGATCAGACTTTAAGTCGCAGAATAACAGCAACATTAGTATATTCTTATTTATTTTAGCTCGTTTGAGAAGAAAGCTTGTAGCTTAACGAGTCACTCTCGGGTCCGCTTCCTGAAAAAAAACAGTAATGGTGTCATATGAGGAGGTACGGTCGTGAGCCCATTGGGGCTCGAACCCGCATCCTCTGTGATGAGCGGCAGACACCTTAACCTCTACACCACCGCTCACATTGACCACTTCGTATATGTGACTCCATAAATTCCGCCGTATCAAATAGTTGTTGAATTTTGTGTCTATTTTAATCCATCTTCCAAACATCTTTCTACGTTTTAATCAAACTTGTCAGATAGCATCAGTATATAAAGTCAACTATGGTTGTGGATAAATTAATTTTGGGTCATTATATGCCAAAGGTCAATGTCACAGAAACCTGTTAACAGAGAGTATTGGCCTCGCTTCTTCTTACGTCTTACTGTATAATGATAACATTTGACAAGAATTATTACTATGAAGTCTGGCTACCTATTAGTTTCGTGTACCTAAAATCGCGCCGACCATCTTTTTTGTTTAAATAGTCCTTGTTCTAATCAACTATCGACCATATCCACCGGTCTCTACACTGTACACTCAATACTAACATTGGTTTGAGTGTAACAACTGAACACATTATGTTGAAATATGTGAACTACATATATACATACTGTATCTCAGTACAAAAAGTATACGACCATTCATGAAAAACTGAAAACGCAAGGGTATTTAGTTGACCTTTCTAAAGCTGTATTATCCAGTTAAATGGGAATTACAGAGCAAATTTTCCATTACCTGTATCATTTAATTAGAAAGTGCCTTACAATGTAACTTTTCCAATCCCAAAATGTTATATACATTCTTTTAGTCATTTCATTGGCGGTAAGGTTACCAACTTACCGGTCAAAAGCTAACTTAATACGGCTAGACCGAAAAGCAGGCTTCTTGATCCTGGTCCCGATGTTAAGATGCGATTATTACATTAAATGAGCACTTCAGCTGTAATGTATTTGTAAACAAATTGGTAAAATGTAGAACATTCAAATTATCTACTGTTTTCATTTCCCCTTACTCTTCGATATAGAATGTGAGTATTGAAAAGTATCTTTAAAACAAATCAATGTTATAAAAACATTATATAGTCTACATATCAATTAATGGTCTCCTTGATATTTCGAAACTAAAGATTTGCATAACAGCTCTTGAAAATCTGTTAAACATGCATGTGGTTGGTACGGACTTTTTGTTTGAAGTCGTGAAGTGTACTCGAATCGAAAAAAGTGTGCGCCAAAAAGTATAAATATGCTACATTTTGAATGACTAGATCATACTCTGCTACTAGCTTATACCGAATCTACACAAAGGAAAGAAACCACGAGAAGCTGCTGTAAAGATGAATACAAAGGTTTTCCTTCTGGCCCTTGCAGTTGTCTGTGTTTCGATAATCGCAGGTAAGTCGTTAATTTCATATTTTTATCTGTGATTTAAATGGTAACTGTATGTCGGACTTTAACAATAGAAGTATATCTGTATCATAATAAATATCTTTATAAACACTTGCTTTTGGTGTTACATAAACATTTCAGAATTCAGGGAATACAACTTACCGCGTTTAAAAAATAAAAATACGAAATTTGAATTTTAGTGCATTTTTCTGAATTGTTAGACTAAACAATGAGCCAAAAGAAATAATAAAAATGGCATTGTTCGCAAAAATTGAATTTTTTGCTTATATTTGTTTATGTTAGGATGAAAATAAAAAGTGACTACATTGATAAGATTGTACCGTCATTCACCATAGATGTATGGTGTTAAACGTCAGCTGCTATCATTTGGAATTACCAAGTCAATCGAAATCAAAATTAATGAAATTAATCTATGTAATTGTTAGCTAATTAATAAAACGATCGATCCAATAAAATCCGAAGATTGTGGTTAGGGCTTCGTTCGGAAGCGTATCATTAAACCAGTTAGTATATCTAGAGATGAAAGAAAGTGTAATGTGTGTCAAATACTAGAGGATGAATACCATTTTCTATTAGAATGTCAAATATACAAAGATTTAAGAAAACAATATATACCAAAGAAATACTGGGTCAGACCAAATATGTTCAAATTTGTGGAACTTTTAAGTTCAAGAAAATCAAACTATAGTACGAAGTTTAGGAATATTTATATACATTGTAATATATATAGATCTCGGGAATTCGAGCGACAGTTTCGTAATGTGATATACATTTTCATACCTCAATACTTCCACTTAAACTTCTTATACTTATACTTTTGACAATTTTCTAACTAAGTGTATATTGTTTATACTTGCATTAGGTTTTACACTTACGTTTTCGCTTTTGGTAAGGGTAAGAAAAAAAAAACAGTTAAAATTTTCAAATAATTTATATTTTTCTTGTAGTAACTTCATGAAATGAATATTCATCTAGTTAACCTTAGATTTTGTCCTCTTTCGTTAAGCTTAACTGTTGGTTATACTATTTCCATTATATGTGTTATTGTATGTATTTGTGTATGTAAGTATACACATATATGTTATGTGGGTATACTTATAGATTTAAATGAGATTTAAATACTTGTACACTTAATTGTTGCAGTTAAGCGGTGTCTCTATTTTTCAATGCATTCGTAAAACACCTGTCAATAAAAAAAAAATAGTTTGCTCTATGTACTATCAAAATGAGTAAGTACTATCAAACATATGAAAAATCTTGTTTATCAATACTAGTACCCAAGGTCAAAATAAATCTTATTTTTAGTTAAATTGTGTCACTAGTTGTATTTTGATGTGGACCACTGATTGCTGCATGTATTGTGTATGTCACCATGGGCTTTTTAGCCTATATAGATGCAAAAATATTGTCTTAAAAATTGTCTTATCAAATGACTAACAGTTCCAACATTTTGTCATCATTCACAGTCCAGTCAGAGAATACGACGCCGTGCATTTGCCAACAAATATACGACCCAGTTTGTGGTATAGACGGGAAGACGTATTCAAGCGCATGTGACGCAGGGTGTGCGTAAGTAAATTTCGGAACAATTACTTGTATATATACGAAATTGATGATAACCAGAACTACAAGCCTATACCCTTTTTAACAAGTTTCATTCGGAACATAATTCGGCCGTTTCCGTTACTCAATTTTGAATAGTCGAAGCCCAATTCATTTGTCTTTTTTTCTCCTTTTGAGAGACAGCTACCGTCTTTTTCTTTGTAACATGAGCAAATATGTTCCACGATTACAACTATTATCTTAAAAAATGTTCCATATTTTCAAAAAGCAAAGGCTGTAATTATTGATACCAACACTCAAATTTCTTGTTAAAAAAGAAAATGTTACAGATGAGACAAGTCAAATGTTGATGCCTGACATCAATACGAATCAAATTCAGTAAAAATAAAAAGACTAGTGAAGCGGTTACTTAGTAAGTGCATGTATAAACAATGTATGCAAACATTCACACAACATTCAGCAATCGAGTGAATATATTGTAAGCTACTGATTACTACTAATTGTATTATCAGCTACAAATCGAACAGTGATGTTAACCCATTCTTTATCTTTCTTTCGTAGGCGATATTCATTCATTTTATAATACGTGTGCAAAGAACTGTCCACTACTTCACTAACATTCCCGTTTGACCGAAACTGGTGTTAAAACTGTTAACTACGTTCTAACCGAGTGCAATGAACTATTCACTACTTCACTTAAAATTTAATATAGCGGGCTACTGAGGCGGCCCGCAATAAACGTTACGTGTTGTAAGATGTAACTTCACAAGTTTTATGTTTTCTGTACTTTCAGTAATGTCGAGGTAGCCAAAAATGAAACTTGCCCATGCCTTTGTCCACTTATAAACGCACCAGTTTGTGGTACAGACGGGAAGACATATCCAAGTCCATGTGACGCAGAGTGTGCGTAAGTAAATATTGGAACTTTTACTTGTATGATTCCCCAGTCACGTCAAATATTTTTTATAACTGTAGTGTACCAACCTAAAAATTGTGACTGAATCCTTTGCCATTGTGATATGATTTGTTTCTAACAGCGTCATACATATTTGATGGAAGAATATATAATCTTTCCTTATCTAGCATATGTCTTGTGAAAAAATAATGTCCTCTTTCAACGATATGCTTTTTTTGATAACGTGTCGTCAAAAGGATGTTTCTGATTGCACAGGAAAACGAACTGGTTATCAGATTCTTATATTAGTTTTGTATTTAAAGAGGGTGACACAAATGCCAATTTTACGATTTTTCGATCTATCTTTATCGAATAAAGTAAACTAAGTCCAAAAGCACCCTTACAGTTTGTAAATTAAAAAGTCCGAAAGCATCCTTTCCTGAAACAACGGTATGTAAAACACAAAAATAATAAATTAAGAAAATATCTTACATACACTGACACTGTAAGTGAGACACTCACGTTACTTTGTGATAGTAGTTTTGCGGAGGTGGGTATGGGGGATGGTAGCGGTCAGGTTCAAACCTGATGTGACTGTGGATAATTTTAAGAATTTAGCGATAATCTGCGACAGGGTTGAGAGGGGCTTCTTCTAAAGTTGTCTGCTTTCCAACTTCAGTAAAACATGGGCAAAACGTTAAAGAGGTATGGACTCATGCCGAAGTTTAGCAAATTGTAAACTGTCCGTCCTCTGTCGTAGAACACATTTGTAATTAAAATATGAAAATGTATAGTATGGCATATCCGGTCTTTCCACATCGTAACTAAATGAACGATAACCAGAACTACAAGAATAATGGCAATCCAATCAACACCCTTCTTTCCGAGTTTCATTCGGAATATCATTCGGCCGTTTCTGTAACCAATTTTTGTAAGTCCAATTCATTTGTCCTTTTTTCTCTATTCGAGAGACAGCTCCCTACTTTGTAACATGAGCAAAAATGTTCGACGTATTTAACTTTTATCTTAAAGAATGTTCTATATTTTCAAAAAGCAATGACTATAATAATTACTGATGATACCAACACTCAAATTTCTTGTTAAAAAAAGAAAATGAAACAGATGAGACAAGTCAAATGTTGATGCCCGACATCAATACGATGCAACGTAAGTAAACATCAAAAACTGGTGAAACGGTAAATAAATGCATGTGTAGGCAAAGTATGCAAACATTCACGCAACATTCAGCATTCGAGTGAATATATTGTAAGCTACTGATTACTACTAATTGTATTATCAGCTACAAATTGAACAGTGATGTTAACCCATTCTTTATCTTTCTTTCGTAGGCGATATTCATTTATTCCATAATAAGTATGCAAAGAACTATCGACTTCTTCACTAACATTTCCATTTGACCGAAACAGGTATAAAGATTGTTCACTACTTTCTAATCGTGTGCAAGAACTATTCACTACTTCACTTAAAAATTTAATATAGCGGGCTACTGAGGCGGCCCGCAATAAACGTTACGTGTTGAGTGTTGTAAGATGTAACTTCACAAGTTTAATGTTTTCTGTACTTTCAGTAATGTCGAGGTAGCCAGCAATGAAGCTTGCCCATGCATTTGTCCACCAATAAACGCACCAGTTTGTGGTACAGACGGGAAGACCTATCCAAGTCCATGTGACGCAGGGTGTGCGTAAGTAAATATTGGAACTTTTACTTGTATGATTCCCCTGTCACGTCAAATTTTTTTTATAACTGGAGTGTACCAACCTAAAAATTGTGACTGAATTATTTGCCATTGTGATATGATTTGTTTCTAACAGCGTCTAACGTATTTGATGGAAGAATATATAATCTTTCCTTATCTAGCATATGTCTTGTTAAAAAATAATGTCCTCTTTCACGATATGCTTTTTTTTGTGTCGTCAAAAGGATGTTTTTGATTGCACAGGAAAACGAACTGGTTATCAGATTCTTATATTAGTTTTGTATTGAAAGAGGGTGACACAAATGCCAATTTTACGATTTTTCGATCTATTTTTATCGAATAAAGTAAACTAAGTCCAAAAGCACCCTTACAGTTTGTGAAACACATAGCTAATAAATGTAGAAAATAATTTGTAGTACTTTATTACGAAATAAGCCATTCATGGCCCATGAGCATAGCAGCAATACATAGTTTTCACAATAATACTATGTTGCAATATGGCATGACACATTTACAGGAAAAATAACACAGAGTTGGTACACAATTACTCATTGCAATATTTTGCGAAAGTACCATACTATTGTCAATAAAACATATAAATACACTTCTTGCAAATACATAATATGTGCCATTGTAAAATCAAATGGCTGCAACATTATTACTGAAAATATATTATGAAGTTATAGAACTATGCCGTATAGTATGTATTATGGGATGGAAATATTTGGTGTGGGAGAGAATAGTAAAAAAACAACAACAAAAAGTAACAACAACAGAAACACAAATTCTATATATTCTTAATATGCAAGTACGGCTAATTTACTTAGTACATTTTTATTACCTGATGACATTAAGTCAATAAACTTCAAATAGTTTGGACGGTTCAAAAAATATGGTTTTATATAACTCTTTCTAATATCTGTATACAATGGACATTCAATTACGAAGTGATATTCGTCTTCTAGTTTCTTACAGATTTTACATTTCCTATCATTAAATGGTACACTTTCTGTTTTTTCCATCTTCCTGCTTCTACTTCAAGTCTATGACTTGACATTCGTAACCGTGATAAAGCTTTACGGTATTTGATAACATTCACTATACCTAAATATGAATGAAATTCAAACGTAGCTGTAGATCTATAAAATATTGCTCTAGACTACTCTTCCAAGTCAGTGTGCCAATTCTGCAAAAATTATCACGCAATCTTTGTTTAAAAATGCTTAAAAATACATTCCTATTTTCTACACCTTGATTATTCCATACCTCGAAGAAACCTGTACGTGAAAGTAATTATTTTAATTTCGAAACCCAGTTTACATATTCCGGGTGTATATCAATATCATGTTTTAACATACTATAAGAAACGTTTATGTACTTGATATCCTTATTTGTACACACGTTTAGCCAATACTTTATATTGTTATAATAGCGTATAGATAGATATGAAAATCTACCTGTTTCACCATGTACAAAATTGTTATGAGTACATACGTTAACACCTAATAATCTTTTGCAAAATTGTAAATGTATTCTCTCTATGTTTCTGCCTTCGTTAAAGGCCCAAACTTCAGAAGCGTAAATCAGGATTGGGCTGATAAGTTTATCAACAAGTTCTAAAGTATTCTTTGTGGATAATGGTGTGAATTTATATAAGTTTTTTTCTAGCTGGAAAATTTCTTTTCATTCTTGCCCGGACAACATTTTGTCCATTTCATTATATGCACATCCACTTGTAAAAACAACACCTAAATATTTGAACTTGTTAACAATTTCTAACTTTTGTCCATAATAATGAAATTGAATATTCTGTGAAAGTCTACCTCCTTATCTAATATCTTATGTGCAACACTGTAAGTGAGACACTCACGTTACTTTGTGATAGCAGTTTTGCGGAGGTGGGGATGTGGAATGGTAGCGGTCAGGTTCAAACTTTCAAATGTGGCCATGGCTAATTTTAAGAATTTAGGGATCAGCTTCGACAGGTTTGAGAGGGGCTACTACTGAAGTTGTCTGCTTTCTAACTTCAGTAAAACATGGGCAAAACATTAAAGAGGTATGGACTCATGCCGAAGTTTAGCAAATTGTAAACTGTCGGTCCTCTGTCGTAGAACACATTTGTAATTAAAATATGAAAACATTTAGAATGGCTTATCAGGTCTTTCCACATGGATAACCAGAACTACAAGAACAATGCCAATCAACACCTTTCTTTCCAAGTTTCATTCGGAACATCATTCGGCCTTTTCCCTAAAAAGAAAAGCTCACCATATTCAAATTACATTGTATTCCTTGTCAGATGACAAAAGCTAATAAGCGTTATGTTGAGTTAGACCGGTCTTCGTTGTGAAATGTAACTAAAATGTATATAATGTTTTTTTATACTTTCAGTGGATATGGCGTAGCCCACACGGGAAATTGCTCGGATTAAGGTGAATGGAGGCAATGGAAGTTCAGATTGTTGATGGTGTTTAAGGTCTTCTGTCTATTCTTCTTATACATTTCTCACGCCTGTTTTTACTATCAAAATGTCCGTGTAAAAATGTGTGACAATTGTAAAAATAAGAGAAAAATGTTCTCCACCAAATGTGAATCTTGAAAATAAGAACATTATTAACCATTTGACACAGTGAAGTACTTCACCATTAAACAACGGATGGGATTTCATCAAGCAAAAGAACATATAATTTCTTATACGACTAACCCATGAATTACTTGTGAAGTAAAACAGTATCTTTGAATTTTTATAGTACCCTTAAAAATTGTCGAACTGAATGATTGTCAAGACTCGGATGCTTACAACACCAACATGCTTTGAAAACATGTAAAAAATAAGATACATCGAGTTATTTTATACCAACCTAAATCACCGGAATTACAATTTTTGACCAGGATAGTAAGCAAGGAATTTTGGCTGACCTTTGCTTTTAGCAAGATGAATGAAACTGCTTAAAAGATTAATACATTTTGAGTTTAACTTTGGAACATTGTGATACTTTCAAAAGTATAAATCGGTAATAAATGCTTTTAGTTATCCTAAATGGTGCTGATCACTTTCAAAGGTATTGTACCTGGCATCATAGTCAACGTAGAAGGAATCACTCAAACTTATTTCTCCAACATCAAAAAGAATATATGTTGTTTTTTCGTTGATAATCGTCGTTAAACAAGGCTTCAAATGACTAAAAATAATTGAATAAAATGTATATTGCTGTATATTTTCTCTTCAATAAACGTCTTAGAAATTATTGTGTCATGTTTTGTTCTTGAGATATACACCCCTTTTCTCTAATTAAAAAGACAAACAACACGAAAATATTGTTGGCTGCATGGTTGGAGTCTCGAGTGTGATACGGAACTATACAGCTAACTCAAAAGATAAGACCCCGCAGTTCAACCGACTGCTACACCCGTGGGAAATGAGTAGAGGCCGCTAAATGAGGTCGTGACATAAACGCCCCGTGCATGTCTTCCCTTTAACCACGTTAAAGCTGATATACCGTTTATTGCATGATACCAATGTGACAGTTTTCTGAGAAGGTCGACAATTTCAAACGTTAGGTGTGGAGCTACCTTGATTAAAAAGAAACTTTATATTTTACTTCAACAAAAGCAATGGCTACCGACTCTCCACTTTCCTGTTTATTAAAAAATAAAACAGATGAGACAACCTGACATCAAGACGAAGCGAGTTCATCAAACATAAAAAACTGGCACAATCAGGTAAGTAATAGGCAATATATGCAATCATTCACAATACACCTGAAGCAATCGAGTAAATATATTGTTTGTTGTTCAGTGACTGAAAAATGATACTTCCGTTCGAAGGCAAACTTTTTTTGTGATTGTGTACACAACTTATACAAGAACTTTCTAAAGGGTTGCAAGAGCAATTGCTCTCACAACTGAGCTAACCGGCATCCCTTGTTGAGGTTAAATCCGTACCGTGACATTTGCATCAGGCAAACAAACTTAAATCTTTGTTTTTCTAATCAAATATGATACTCGTAATATCGACCGTTATTCACTGGTCGAAAAAGTATAATTACTGTGCATTTATAATTAACATAAGTTTGGCAGTAACAACATATTTTGTCAATAGTTATGAACTAGATTCTATTTATGAGTACTCAAAAATTTATAAAACCATTCAAGAACGACTGAAAAAGGCAATAGCATTTTATGGACGTTTTCATTCGGTATTATCCAATTAAAAGGAGCCTCTCCACACCGCTTACATAGCAAATTTCTCAATAAAAATGTTATACATTCTACTTGTAATTCAATTGGTGGTTGAAAAGTTACCAACTTCCGGTCAAAAGTGAGCTTAATACGCCTGCGCCGAAAAGAAAAGCTTGAAAGCATTGGTAAGAAAGCATAACAGTGTATCAAATTATATCAATTGTCCCTAATTATTATATCAAATTCAAAGAATCGTTACTAGTAAAAGGCATGGGTCACTATCTCTGTAGATGATTACATTTCGCACTTTAAGTTATAGGAGAGACCGTGTTTGCAAACTAAACGCAGTTTTACAATATATGTTATTTATGTATTGTCCAAGGGCAGTGCAGGTCACAGGCGAAGTTGAACTCGCATGGGATGAAGGAAAAAGACAAACAAATATTTGAATGAAAACAGGGCATTTATTAAAATGCCATAAATATCAAATGTTTCAAATAGGAAAAACATATACTAGTAAACAACAAAGCATAAATGTTAACTGGAAATCCCATAACTGGGTGGCAATATGTTATATGTTAACAGTATTTATTCGATAAATGCATATACAATATTTCTGTTAAATAACAGCAAGGATCGAGTAAAAAGGTCTAAGCTTATTTAAGAACTCTCTCCTTAACAATTAAACATGAATCACTTTGGTAACAGTAGATTATATTATATGAATCTTTCGCTGGTTGCACGTGCAGATGGGAATATCTGGCTCGAGGGTAACTGTTTTGGCGGTAACGAGGCTCTTCCGAGATAGTGATAAGGCCCCTAATTGAAAGCTAATAAAACACGCAATGTATTCAGTACTTTAAATTTTAGTTAAAATTCAAAATAAAAAGATCGCGAACGCATGTTGAGGATTCTGTCTGCCAGTGTAATTAGCGCATTGTTAATTTCGGGTAAGTTCCTGACGCGGGCGCCGCCATATTGAAACAGTGACGTTATGGCGTTTGCATGACACTCTTTGGGAAAAAATGAAGACGCGGGCGCCGCCATATTGAAACAGTGTTGCTATGGCGTTTGCATGACACTCTTTGGGAAAATATGAAAACTACGATTGATGACATCAACATCAAATAAAATGAAAAAAACAAAAAAACATGTCTTGTTCTACTTTGAAAAATGTGCTTGCAAATATTTGTGTAAAATGGCTCAGCAATCGAGGCCTCAAAATTAGGTGGGACAGACTTTAGTAGGATTTAAGCTCCTATCAATGTAACAATCCAAAAGTGAACGCTCAAGTAATTGGTATCTATACTCAGTATAATAATAGATCTAAACAAGAAAAACTGTGATTCAAAGCATCACAGCGGGCCCACAAACAATACTGACATGAAAATATTTTGGAAATTGGTAATGGTTGATGTTGAGGCATGGCCCCAAAAGAACTCAAGGAAACCAATACTGGTTGAATCCAAAACCTGACACGTCACCACATGTTGTATCGAAACTTTACTGTTATCGAATAATATTTATACCAGTATGTCCAGGAATACTCTATAGACCGTTCGTGGTATGTCTTAATTTTTCAGTACCATTATCCTTATAAGTTTGACATGAATGAATATTTTATGATTATTTGCCGTTAAACATTTCAAAATGATTTAAAAGCTGAAAATGATAAGTAAAACAGCAGAAAAAAGTTTTAAAAAATGGGTTTGGTGGGATTCGAACTCATTCGTTAAAGTGTATTTGCACAAATGTGCAGGTGCAGACGCCTTTACCATTTACACCACGGTGCAAGATTACAATGATGGAGGAAAAAAATAAGCTAATAGAATATTGTATATAATTACAAAGGCAATCGAAGATTGTCAGGTCGAATGTGCTTTGTTTCTTAAATGTCAAAGACTGTGTAAGTGGAAAAAGAAATCTTTTTCCGTTTTCCTCAGTGTAGATTGCGTCTGAACCGTGAAACGCGCCTTTCCCTATTTTTCTCAGCATAGATGGCGCCTGAAACGTAAAACGCGCTTTTCCCTATGAAACGAATGACAACTCTTCTTCGATCTTGTTCACTGTTCAGTTTTTGCCTACAATTCAGCATAGGAATTTATTTCAACCAGGGAAGTATTGGGAAGGCAGTCCAATTTTTTGCTTCTTATTGTAAGCTCGAAAGGTACCGTTTATATTTTTCGTTCTTTCATCAACATTAACATCACAGTATTTAGATTTTAGTAGCAGTTGAACTCGGAATTGAGTCGGCAAATTACAGAATACTTGCTTTTTTAGCTTTTTAGTCCAGACTAAAAAACTAGGGGTGAAGAGAAGAAAAACGCAAGCAGATAACTCTTTCCGAAATTAGGGTACTTTCGATTATAAAAATTACCTCCCTTGGAAGTTTTAGAAGCAAACAAAAATGAGGAACCGAAGTTGGTTGAGGTGAAATTTCATAAAGATTCAGTAAAATATGTGCCAAAAGTGGTCGAAACTAGGACCGTAACCAGTAAGGTTCTGCTAGAAATATGTGGTACTGTATATCAAATCAAGACCAATATCAACTACATTTAGTATCTGAACTGTTTTGTTCCTGTCTGACGTTTATCGATTTGGGTAAAACTAAGAGTAATTAGGGCTGCAACGATACAGGTTCTCTTCCGTTCGGATATGATCCTGTCCGTTATAAAATTCTGGTATTCGACTACCTCCACACTTTAACTCCGGAATTGATCCCGTTTTCTGAAGGCGCTGTGGCGTAGGGGTAGAGCGTCGGACTGTTAGCCAGGAGACCTTTACCGAGACCTTCAAAATCCATTCATTCGGAGCGAGTGTTTGTCAGAGCCCCAGGAAACACTCATCGGGGTAGTTAATGTAAGCTGCAAGTACTTGTTCTACAATAGGTATATACTGAATCAATAACAAGAATGATTTATCCATTTTCATCTTTTCTATGAAAAACAGTAGAGCCATTGTCATAACCTTCTTGACGTGTCCTCTTAAATCTGGTAAAGCTTTCTTGAAATTCACTTTCTCGGTACCCATTGAAGCCTTGAAACTTTAGACAGTTACGTGGCATCATGCAATGGCCTCTGTGACCGGTTGGTTAAGGTCACTGACTGATGATCAATTGTCTCTCACCGCGTGCCCTACTTGTGTCGGATTCTTTAACGAGGTTCTACTCAGGTGCCCGCTCGTAATTGAAATAATGCCCGAATTGGCACCCAGAGTCTTCCTCCTCCATGAAAGATGGAAGTTGTCATGTGACCTTAGCTGTTGAGTTCGACGTTAAATCCGAATCAGTCAATTGGCACAATACAATCAACCCTATAGGCAAATCCCATAGCTTTTGAATGACATTAAAAGTTGTGCAAACTTTGAATTTTCAGTTAAGTTTTGTCAAAATCCACTTCTCAGTTACCATTCACAGCTATGATACCTCAAAGAGTAGTTGAACATAGTCATTGAAAGCAAAATGTAAGCATATTGGTTCCTATCTCAAAAGTAAAGTTTACACATATTGCTAAATATCATAATAGGTGGACAATAGAGTCTCCAAATTATAACTTTACTCGTGTAAGGGTTGCCCTGATATTTACACATGTATGTGTACATACTGTATTGTCCTGATATTTACACATGTATGTGTACAGTCTGTGTTGTTCAGAGACAATCGATCCTTCAGTACTTTCAGTCCTTTGATTTATTATGGGTACCTGTTTTACAAAGGCTTTTTGTGACATTTTGTGTATTATTTGAAAAATTAGGCTCGTTTAATTTTCACGGATGTTTTATTATATAGAGACAGTGATTTCTCTTTGTTCAGGGTATATGATTTTGTGGAAACCCGAGTCAAAAACTGGATTTCAAAAATCAACAATAATTATTTTATTTTGACGTCAAATATGGGGTAACATTCTCAGGTAATTTGATAACAAAGACCTTAAAACGAACTACCAGTAACTAAACTGGCTTCGTTTCAGTGGGCTTTATAAAGGGCAGCGATTTCTTGCTGCCTTCTGCGGTCCTGTTAAGATGCCATTCTTCCATACAGTCTAAAGCGTACGGCTGATAATCATTGTAGAATTTATTTGCGAACAGATGAGTTTTACTAACCGAATATTTCAAGTCGCCCATCCCGAAAACACATACACCCCGAACATAAACTCATGGCACGGACTTTTCCAGCTCCGCGCGACAAAAACTGCTAGTCTTGGTATGTTTTCAGGTATACCTGGAAATAAAACTACATTTAAACAATTGTCCCTTGTCCGCTAATTCAATATTATTTGAAGGATGTTGATTATAAAAACTATAAATATTTATGCCTGAAAATCGGAAAACCATCGAAATCGGCTATGGACGGATGGATCCGCGTTCTTTGCAAATGATTTGAGCAAGCAATGTGTAGCATTCGCATACATTATGCAACATAACTGAACATCCCGATCCGATCTGAGAGTGCACAATTTCGGTTGAAACAATTTTCTTTCTTTTTTTTTGTGAAAAGTTTGTTTGGAAAGTGTACGAAGACGTCTGAATCCGACCGAGGACTGTACTTTTATTCGAACATGGGTTCCATTAATTGCTTATAAATTAGTATCTGCACCAGGGGCCTTATAGTAGACTAAAATAAATCATACAACCGACAAGCCTGAATAGTATTTTCAGAAAAGGGACCTTTATGTTATTGCAACAAGCTGATATTAACTGTCATCAAGGGAGACTTCTACAAGTATCATTTTGTTGAAAAGTTCCGATGATAAAAACACGGTATTAATTAAACTCATAACTGCTATTCAATTATAGAACCGACTTGCCCAGATAACAAGAAAAATTATGAAACATGGTTTACTATGCATGTGTCACTTTCCTGAAACATTTTATATCCAGTGTTTCAATTGATATTATACATATAGTCAACTATGTACATGCACTACATGAGCTGTATAGGCAACTTGCGGTGCATGAACATAGTACTATTATTAATAGTGTTTTATACCAGTGGGATAGGTTAAAAAGGGTTTTGATAGGTATGTCACTCAACTATGTCATGGTTCTTACTGAATGGAGAGTGTGGACAAACATTTAAAAGAGCATTTTTATTTACCTGGGTGTCGATGAATTTGGAAGTGCGAATGTCTGCCACACTGACGATCCGCAGCGCACTCAAGGCACTTTGTCACGAATACAAGTATAATATAACGGGCACTTGGGATTGCGGAGCCTTGCCTTACAAGCACTCACATTCTCAAATTGTCTTCGCCTGAATAGAAGATGAGTTTCCTTTCATGCTATCATTCAGACACTTCTAGCACGAAGAGTCGGACTAACGTCTACCTACATACCTCGCCCGCTCGACACCAAGGATCTATCAAAAAGTGTTTTGAAACTTTATTGAAATAGCTTCGATCTTTTATTGGTAATAAGTGTTTAACGTACGTGGGTAGGGGTGTTATGGAAAACATGTCGGTCTTTGTAAAAAAAAAAAAAAAACATAAACACATTCTGATATAGATAATTCTGTTTCTATTTCCGGTACATGTAACTTAATTTTGTTTGTATGCATAGAACATATACATGTATTACTGCATTACAAAATAATTATCAGTCAACACTACAACCATTTAACATAACCAATAATTTTGCAGATATAAATGTTAAAGTCTATCTGGAGCATTAACGATAGTACATATTCGTCCCAGAGTCTATAATGAGTAACAAGCAAATCCGTTTAATTGATAATCGAAAGTCACCTTATCTATGGCCCAGTGACCTAAATGAGGGTAGTGGTCATTTTATGCCAATCAAGTTTGAGCACCCCATGGCAAACGATTTTACAATGATTGAATATTTAATGTTTGACCTTGATCTTTACATAAGACCTAAACATCAGTAGAGTGTATTCGGGTGTACCCGGCCACGCTAAGCATAAATCAATTTTGCAATGCTTCGTATAAATTACTTTGGTCCGACTTTTATACAAACCAACATTCTGGTCACATTGCTTCTAAATAGATTTAACACTAAGCAATAAGGAAAGGGAAACCAAGACGTTTCAGTAAACATAAGGGCCCTGCTTGGCATGGTCGTATATACGGACACTTTGTGGTTGACTCGGCCAATGATTACTGGTCTAATATACTGCTCTGTTTATCATGGGTATGCTACTACACTCTTGAATAGATAGTAGGAATTGCAACACTGAAGACATAGCATAGAGCATATCAAAAAAGTTCCCCTGACAAACAAGAGGAAGGGAACTTAAGTCTAAAATTTGGCAAACATTAAAAAAACGACACCACAAACAATTGACAAAATATGAAACGACTTACGGTAAATTGTATTTTGTTTTCAGTAGATTTCATGAAAAAAATTTCACATCGCTAGACAACGCTATTGTGTTGTTAATAGACTTCTAGATCTATGTTCATTTCACACCAGTTACTGAGCTTGAATAAGTAATTTATTTATGTCAAAATATCTTCAATTAAACATTCTGAAGAAAGGTTCATTTCAATGTGGTCCTGCCCAATAATGCCAAATTTGAATAAGATCCTACTGCGAATGTAACTAAGCATGCTTTAACAATTGCACCAGAATTGAATAGCCTGAAAGTTTCATCCAATATTATTTGCTTTTATGCACTTTTTAACAGAACCTACTTGTTTTCATACTAAAACAAACAAAAATGATTTGTCGAAATTTTTTCAGTTAAAATAATCAGTTTACGAAAGTGTGCCTCGAAAATGCGCACTTTGCATTTGAGCGCCCATATAATATTCGCACTAATTAAAGTTGTGCAATAAACCAGACCATCACTAAGTAATGGATGCTTTTAAAACGTGTATGGCCTAACGGTAAAACTAATTTTAAGGTAGCTACAATATGGCCGAGTTGATAGAATGGGATTTTTGTCGGGTCAACCCGGCACCCATTAATCACATGTTTACGCTTTGAATGGCATGCAAGCATTACACTGAGAAATATGACCGTTATTCATGTCCCAAACTTTAATACATGAAAAGTATAAACACACGTATAATCTTCGCTCAACGTTGATAGATACGAATACTGTAATTACTGACTCTTTTCGTGATGCCCAGGTTAGTATCTTCGTATAGGTTTCAATGAGTGTTTTGGTCATTTTTTTGAAATTGCGATCAAAATCATGTTTGTTCTACCTCATGGCAAAATATGACATAGTTTACACAATGACTGCCGATATCATACATGTTCGAGCCTTACCGACGCTGACATAATGACCTAAACATCAGTACTTAGTAGTAATTCTAACCTTCAGGTCTATGATGGTTGAGGATCACAGACTAAGTACTTACAACTTTGTAACCTCAAAGGCGTGATACAATTTGAATTATTTTAACAAATTTGGGAGTCAGACTTATACAAAATGTTATACGCAAAATATCTAAGCTATACAGTAGACCTCAGTCTTTTAACTCAAGAGCCTCGTTTTTTGGGATATATCTCAATCCTCGTCTGAGAATTTCTTGTCTCAGTTAACGGACAGAAAAATCTCTATTTTTAGCAGCACTTTTGATGGAATTTGTTTGTTTTTTTGTAATTGTGAAAATCAGGCCCCGTGGAAGTAAACAATCGGGCCGCTTATGTAATTAAAAATTCCGTGCTCCGTGGAGTACGTACTCGGGATGGTTCTCCGTTGAGAATGAGTTTGAGCACGGAGTATGAGTTTTGAGTAGAGCATGGAGAATTGTTTATAATCACGGGGCCAGAACTCACAAAAGCAATCCCAAGGTACATAGGCTACCTACATACCAAGTTTTCATGGCAATACCTCTATTTCTTCCTAAATTTATCAAGTACCTGTTTGATGCCGCCCGCCCAACGACATACCCAAATCTAATAGTCAGCATTTTCAACTTTATTTGAATGTACTTTCCAGGAAACTAAATCTGCCAAGAAGTGACGGACTGTTGAAAATAAGGACTTTGAAACTTTCATAGACAAAAACTCAGTCCTTTCACACTATTACCTCCCTTTCAAATGAAGAAATATGGATAAAAACAATATCCTTTCATTTTTGGAAATTTGAAAATTGTAAAAATCATTGTGGCAGTATATAGTTTCATAAATTGAATCGAGGCACTTACAGAAAGGATATTTAAATCAAATTTAAAACTGACTGTATAAGCATGATTAGAAGAGCATAAAGAGAATAAAACAATTTGGTGCAGTACGACGACATACCTCAATCTATATGACACGAAAATCAGGTTTTCATCATTAGATTGATATTTTGAATCCCTATATAGATGGGAGATATGTGTACTATCATTTTGTACTGTCCTAACATATCGTACCGTTTAAATGTGATAAATTGTACATACTTTCTCCAAATGCACAATTCTTAAGTTATTGATGGGACATGAAATTGCACTGCCAGCCCACCTGTCGCCAAAATTCAACTTTTTCTGTTGAAAAAAACTGATTAAAATATAATTGTCAGTTAGTCATTTTCATAAACAAAACTAAAACTACGTATGTTTAATTGAAATTCCTTGTTCAGATACGTCAGCCTCAACAAATTCAGACAATTTTAAATTTAAAACGCCATTTTCACCCACTTCCTTAAAGACACCATGTCTGCATGAAGTTTTTGGACTTAAAAACTAACAATGCAAAATTTTCATTTTAGCTTAAAAAATGTTCTTTACTTGTATTACAATTTAAACTGAAAATGGCCAACTGTTTCTACAATAACCAGCTGATCAGAGAAGAAATTAAAGGTGCTACATATGGAACGCCTCAGCTGCCTTATGACTATGATTTTTAATTTGTTCTGTGGAAACAACAGTTTGTTATGTCCAAACACTAGTTTGTTATGTTCAAAGTACAATTTGTTATGTGGAAACAACAGTTTGTTATGTCCAAACACTAGTTTGTTATGTCCAAATAACAATTTGTTATGTGCATAAACAATTTGTTATGTGCATACAGCAGTTTGTTATGTGCAAACACTAGTTTGTTATGTGGAAATAACAATTTGTTATGTGGATACAACAGTTTGTTATGTCCAAACCCTAGTTTGTTATGTTCAAAGTGCAATTTGTTATGTGAAAACACTAGTTTGTTATGTCCAAATAACAATTTGTTATGTGGAAACAACAGTTTGTTATGTGGAAACACTAGTTTAATTGTTATGTGCATTTAACAATTTGTTATGTGGAAACAGCAGTTTGTTATGTGGAAACAACAGTTTGTTATGTGCAAAAGCATTTTGTTATGCGGAAACAACAGTTTGTTATGTATAAACACTAGTTTGTTATGTCCAAATAACAATTTGTTATGTGCAGACACCAGTTTGTTCTGTGTACACACCAGTTTGTTATGTGCTAACGCTAGTTCGTTATGTGGTCCTTTTTACCGGGAAGATAGCAGTCATGTGACCAACCAACTACGTCACATTTGTAATGTATGATACGTCAGCACTAATGACGTAATATAGACTGTTCTCGACTTTCTCATAAGTGCGCGCCGGTAGAAAATGGAGGCAATTTTAGACCAGGTTGGGTTAGGACACCTGAGAAAACGTTTTAGCGACAATAAGGTCACAATGGCCGAAGCCAAACAGCTAAATGACGAAGAACTCGCCAGCCTTGGGGTCACAGCCATTGGAGAAAGAATAAGATTTAGAGAGGCCAAAAAAACTTTGTTATTAGTCAATGTTTAATTTCAGTAAGAGGTCAACAAAAAGAGGTCTCTGACCACACAAAACATTGAAATACCTGAATAAGTGAAATAGAATTCTTTAGTATTTTTCTCAGAGCCATAAAAACTTTTGGGTAGGGGGTACAAATGGAGGGTCGGTAGGGTGACCAGATTCAACCCTTATTTTTAGGCCTTGAGTTATGGCCCACTTTTTCTATATATATATGAGGGAGATTCTTCTTGGGGCTTGTTCTCTGCACCTACTGTTCATTTTTTCAACTCAGTGAGACATTTTAGCAATTTAAGTTTTAGTCATGATGGTTTATGGTGAACCACTTCCACTTTCAATTTATATTACTAATATTAATGGTACCCGATCTGTAATAGCCATAAAGTCTTACCAAAACTTACATGCATACAACCTGACAATGTTAGCTTTAAAAATGTCAAACGATGGAATCCAAGGACCAAATTGATAAGTTCCACAGTGACAGAAGTTCTTAAGATTACCTCCCCCTAATTATTGTTTGCATGAGTTATCTCCCCTGAAAACTGAAAAAAGGTATTTTGTTGTTATTTTCCCGTGGAGAAGTTTAGATTTCTCTTTGAAATTTGAAATCTACCATTATTGTAAGAGTTTTTCTTAAAAATTCTTCCCCCCCCCCCCATGAAATAAAACTTGAAAAAACTCTCAGTAAAACTTTTTTATGTTTGAATGTCTTGAAAGAGCCTAGTTTCAGAATATAACCGTCCAGTTGTTAACTAATAAATTCATAGTAAAGTCTTATGCCACTAACTGTTGTTTGCACAAAACGAACTGCTGTTTGCACAGAACAAACTGCTGTCTGCAAATAACAAATTGATTTTGCACATAACAAACTAGTGTTTGAACATAACAAACTGTTGTTTCTACATAACAAATTGTTAAATGCACATAACTAACTACTGTTTGGACATAACAAATTGTTGTTTCCACATAACAAATTGTTATTTCCACATAACAAACTAGTGTTTGCACAGAACAAACTGGTGTTTCCACATAACAAATTGTTGTTTCCACATAACAAATTAATTTTACACATAACAAATTGTTATTTCCACATAACAAATTGTTATTTCCACATAACAAACTAGTGTTTGCACAGAACAAACTGGTGTTTCCATAGAACAAATTGTTGTTTCCACATAACAAATTGATTTTGCACTTAACAAATTGTTATTTCCACATAACAAACTAGTGTTTGAACATAACAAACTGTTGTATCCACATAACAAATTGTTATTTCCACATAACAAACTAGTGTTTGCACATAACAAACTGCTGTATGCACATAACATATTGTTTTTGCACATAACAAATTGTTATTTGGACATAACAAACTAGTGTTTGGACATAACAAACTGCTGTTTCCACATAACAAATTAAAAATCATAGTCATAAGACAGCTGAGGCGTTCCATAGCTACATGTTAATTGAGAATCTTTTCATGAGGAAAGGCTACAGAAACTGACTCAATATCGGCTTCATTTACGCAGACAGTGTCACAGTGTACAGCTTATATGGTCCCAGTCAGCCCAATGTATTTACTGAAACTCATCAATGTAATGCAGGATATTCATGAAAGGCGAGTCAATGAGTGTGAAATGACAAGCTTGACCACTTGTTTCTACTATCTGGACATCCATCAACCAGAGTAAATAGCCCCAGGCTCTTTATCCAGTCTATGTGATATATTTATGTCCCCCTTTATATCAATTTTAGTTCCTATATCCAAGTTTATAGTCAATGCAGAATACAGTGTGTTGAGAGTAATTAAATACTGACAAATTGACTTAGCACCTATCAAGTCTCATAAAATGACCAACTTGTGATGCACATAAACCAGATAAAATGTGTCACAATCAGAGTTTTCAAACTGTTCTAGTTCAACTCTCTTCTGATATGGCATCCCTTCTCATTGTAGCAGTACCAGGTTTCAAAATGAATCCTGGCCTCAAGAGACATTGGGGCCTCTTCATGGCTAAGTCAGTACTGACCCAATATCAGTTCTGCAGAAAATGGGGAAGAAATCATATCCAGATTTCTCAACCAAAGACCATGTCTGGCAATCATAAAAACAAAATTGGAGCTTTCAAGATTATATCCCTATCTACAAAAACCAAATGAGAATAACCACTTGTATTTTATCTATGTAAAGCACTCAAGTTGTCATTTAGCTAATTACATTAGACATTGTTTATCCCATTGTATGCTCCACATTCCAAACGGTTATCTTTCTTTCTGTAACACTAGACCACTGCAAGTGAAGTTATGGAAATTATTTAAATTTGGCTGTCTTAAAAAAACCATAGTTAGACCCTGTTTACAAAACACAGTAACATGTATACACAAATTAGCAAACTACCATGTTTTTCATACTTAAGGTCTTTATGCACACCCTGTCTCTTGTATTATATATTTCCATTTGTGTATTTTTATTTTACATAAAACTGCTGCAAAAGTAATTGAAAATGACAATATTATTTTGGCTACTGAAAATTTACAAATCAAGTCAAGGATGCTACTGTCACAAAATTCTTTTTATTGTAAACAGGGCCTTGAACCAGGTTAAGTTACATATTGCATGACAAAGATTCATTATATCTGTATTACATACCTTACAACATTTATCCAATACTTCTAGGGCTTTGAGAAATAATGTGCTTACATTCTTTTTATTTTTCATTAACTTTTTAATATTAAAAATATCAATCAATTAGAGAACTGGTAGAGATAACATACAATACAGACAGATTTTATCTATACATGTATAAGCATTTCTAATTCTTGCACAAAAAGAGACAGATTTATTGCTTAAAACAGCTTCTGTTAGAGTCTGATAATGCCAGAAAAACAAGAGATTACTTAAATTTTTTCAGTTCCTCATTTTATGTTTAAAACTGTTAAAGAGCTTTTCATACACATAATATGTACTGCCACCACAAATCTGTTAAACAAAGCAGTTGTGCTTTTCAAGGAATTAAAACTTAAAATTTAACTGCTCAAGTGGAAGATGATGAAATTTTACACTTGATTTTGTCTTGTTTGAATTACATTTTTGTATGACTCTCAGACTGACCTATACTGTGTAACACTGTTCTCTCTGCCTAAAGTTTACCCTATTTAATCTCCTTTTAATTCAAATATAAGATTTAATGACTGGGAACTTGTCAGATTCATAGTGTTGGCCTCGCTTGTCTTTGCAATGCAAAGGACCTGGGTTTGATTCCTGGTCAGACCACATAAGGCTCGTCTTTGGGCATGACACCTTTACAATAAGTGCATAGTCCATCAAGCTGTTCATGGACAGAACTGGTGCTGACTCTCTCTGGTAGGTGATTGGTTAGATCACAGTGGTGTTGCAATATGTAGGGTGAGACAACTTGTTTGCAATTGAGTTAAGACAATTTTAGTAAAATCTATATCATAATCTCTGTACACTATTTATACTAAAGTAGTTCAGGTATGACAACCTTGGCAGCTAATTAAGTTTAGGTAAATCAATTAGAACACAATTTGAAGGTAGTCAATCAATTGGATTTAGTAGAATACCAAGCTATCTCCATATTTAATCAGAAATTTCTAATCACTATGATCTTATCTAAAGTTTAACATAACTTATTTTACAGAATACAACTTGTCTACTTAGAGGTATAATTACTACAGCCTATTAAATATTGATACTTTAAATGTAATTTTACATTTGATAAAATTTTAATCAAAATTCAATTTAAAATAATTACATGATCTTTGCTAGTGCTTTGTCACTCTGTATCAAGCAAATGCAGTCGACCTGAATGTGTTTATCAGATAAAAATGAAGTAAGGCCCTGAATATAGTAGTACTGGTAGTGTATTTGAGTTACCCACTACCAGTAACAATTCAGTTATCTTCATTTATTCAATGTTTTTCAGTGGTTTATCGAAATATAACAGTGAATTATATCCCGATGAACTCACTGTCCACTCAGTGAAAATTATCAAAAATATATACTGCGTGTAACGAACGCAGGAAACCATACGACGATGACGTCGTTAAAATGACGTCATGTTTGTTATGCTTTCTGATGACGTTTCCTGCGATTGTAGATATTTTATTGAAACAAACTCAACAAAAGTAGAGTTATAGACATAAAATAAACAGAAAAATTGTTGGTATCGATGTAATATCACGAAAATTTCACTCGTGAACACCAAATGTAGTTATTTTCACTCTTGGCTGCGCCACTCGGTGAAATTATAACGTGATATTACACCGAAACCAACAATTATCCTCTATGTAATGAAATTAAAAATTATTAAATAATAGAAAAATTTCCCCTTTAGTTCTCCCTTACATATTTTGTCCTTATTTACACTGCAGGCAACATGTAATCTTTCAAACCCTGCATGTTAAAGTGTGATGTGAAATTATTTCTTCCTCACAATACTAGTACAACATGGCTTTTACTCACTTCATTAGATGATGCTAAAGTTTTAGGTAAATTGAGAACATTTTGGCCATTGTATAATAGAACCATTCTTTACACCAATGATGGTGTGTCTATGACAGCATGCAGACCTAATCACAGACAAATATTCCTTGACCTATCAGTTCTCTATCAAATCATATTGTTCTGCACACTAATTATCTTTGTCACTTGGGTATTCCTCCCATGATCTGATACACCTTAATCTATAGGTTTGAAGGTGAAGCCAGAACTACAACAGACTTGTTTATATTTGTCTAATTAATTCCACTTTCTTTTATGTAATCAGCTTGAGCTAACAGACTGATAAGCCCCTATCTGGCTGACAGAATGGGATGCTGAAAAACCAGGACTGGGCTCGTGGGTTGGGCAGGGCTGGACTTGTGGGCTGGACCCAAGGCCATTGACCCGTAGCCTAAAAGCCATGAATTCCTAGACGATAGTGTCATAACCTCGTGGTCACAGGGTTAAAGAGGCATTATGTTTACTTGTTGAGGCTGTGATGACATTTCATTTAATAGCAGGCAGTAATGACTGTAAGTGATATCTGCATTGTTTAGTCAATAGAGTAATGATCTAATTCAATGTGTGCTATTAGTCAGCAATAGGTACACTTTGTGATGATATACATGTTGTTTGTTTTTTCATATAAGATCAATGGGTATACAATTAAATACTTACTTAGTTTTAAAACATTGATCTTCCAAAGGAACTTGCCATTTGATAAAAGACAAACCAATTCCAAAATACTGACTCCAGTATACCCCTTTTCAAACTTTCTTTGCGGAGTGGGCGTGGGGGTATAATCAGTTTGGTCTTGGAAACATTGTAATAATGAACTTGAACTTTAAGATAACATTTATCCCAATTCAATGAATTTAATTTAACCATGACAGTGGTTTGAACAGGCTGTTGAAGATAGGAAAGAATATCCTATTCACTTTTGAAAGTAAGGTCGTTAAACCGGTGATTAAATTAAATTTTAATAATTATTTAAAACCCAAATGTATCCTACTTTATGTAGCTGTAAAGTAATGCATATGTGTACACTTTACATACAAACTTAAGCGCCTTATCGTACCAACCTACCTACCAAAGTTACCTTTAATTATATACCATTTTAATAATAATGTTTTAAAACTACCGAGTAGACAAGCATCACATATTCAATCTAAAAGTGTATTGTTTCAAAATCTGTAAACATTTCAACCCTTCTCTAGACCCTGTAGTAAGGATTGTTTATACATTGCCAAATTATGCCATCCCTTAATGGCCATTATCATCTATTATTGAGAGATTATTTCAGAACAAAGTGGTGTCTTTGAAACTCTGATCTTAAATTCCAGGGAGTCCATTAACCTTGGGTCCAGCTGGACCCAGTCCACGAGCCCAGTCCACCAGCCCAGCCCTGGTTTTTCAGCATGCCTGCCCTACGGCCGACGTCCACCTGGACAATTAATGTATTATGTCTGATTTGAAAGATTGAAAAGAGTTTAATGACGATTGCCATCTAAATGGCCATGCTGAAAAACCAGGGCTGGGCTCGTGGGCTGGGCTCGTGGACTGGGTCCAGCTGGACCCAAGGTTAATGGACTCCCTGGAATTTAAGGTCAGAGTTTCAAAGACACAACTTTGTTCCGGAATAACCTCTCACTAATTGATGATAATGGCTATTAAGGGAGGGCATAATTTTGATAAGTTGACAATGTATAAACAATCCTTACTGTAGGGTTCGGAGAAGGGTCAATGTTTACAGATTTTGAAACAATACACTTTTTGATTGAATATGTGATGTCTGTCTACTGTGTAATATTGCATACATAGTTTTAAAACATTATTAAAATGGTATATAAAGGTAACTTTGGTAGGTAGGCACGTAAGTTCGTATGTAAAGTGTACTCATATGCATTACTTTGCAGCTACATAAGGTAGGATGATACGTTTAGGTTTTTAAATAATGATTTAAAATAGTTAACTTAATTTAATCATCGGTTTAACGACCTTACTTTTCAAAAGCGAACAGGGTATTATTTTCTTATCCCAAACAGCCAGTTCAAACCACTGTCATGGTTAAATTAAATTCATTGAATTGGGAGAAATGCTATCTAAAAGTTCATGAATGTATTTCAATGTTTCCAAGACCAAACTTATTATACCCCACACCCACTCTGCAAAGGAAGTGCGAAAAGGGGTATACTGGAGTCACCATTTTGGGATTGGTTTGTGTTTTGTCAAATGGCAAGTTCTTTTTGTAGATCAATGTTTTAAAACTTAATAATTATTTGTACAATTTTAAAACCATTGATCTTATATGTAAAAAAAACACAATATGTATATCATCACAAAGTGTACCTATTGCTGACTAATAGCACATGTTGAATTAGATCATTATAATGACTCCATTGAGTAAACGATGCAGATATCACTTACAGTCATTACTGCCTGCTAATGAAATGTCATTCAAGCCTCTAGTGCCTCTTTAACCTTATGACCACGAGGTTATGGCCCTATCGTCTGGGAATTCATGGCCTTTGAGACTACGGGTCCATGGCCTTGGGTCCAGCCCACGAGCCCAGCCCAGCCCAACCCACGAGTCCAGCCCTGGTTTTTCAGCATCCCTGACAGAACACAGGTGAGGGGTAGTTTTACAATGCCACAACACTGACTGGCCCATTAATACCAAAACAATTTATATTAATGGGCAAACACCTAATCTCAATCAGAATGTTATGGCCAAGTGACCTCTGTGTCCTGGATCCAGTGTTGAACTGCAGTGCAGGGTCAATACACAAGACAACTCTTCACAAACAGGTCTCTGTCCCCTTCTACAAAATTTCATTGTCTATCCTTGCCAATGAACCACTTAGCAAAATCTGTCTAAATCATTTGACTAGTTTTATTAGACGCATGTATTTTGTTTTTAAAAAATATGTCACTTTACAATGTGAAACCAAGTGAAATTTTGACCCGTAGGTCTTGATTTAAAGAATTTTAAACTGAATTCGAACAAATGTTCGCCACATAAAGATAAAGTGTGAAGGTGAAGGTCACATACTGTGAGACACTCCTTTGGAGGCATTTGTCACTTATGAGAGACAGCTCTTGTTTATATATAAAAAAAACATTAGTAGCAATAATGTACTATACAGTGTTACCATACAGTTATACACAACAATATTACAGTACATATCAGTATACTATAGGCCATTGATGTACAGAGTGATCATGATCTGCACTCATTGCAAAGGCAGACTAACTTGGGGCCAATATGGTAAAAGTTAATTTGTTAATGATAATAAGTATAACTGTGAATGTATTATGTTTAGATTATCTTTCAACAATGTGTGAAACACCGAAATGTATTGTATGCAATTGTACAGATTTCTGACAGTAACAAAAAGTATGTACTTGTGAAAGCCCAGGGGTAAAATTCTGTAATTGATTGTGTGGAGTGAATAAATATAGTTTTGATATTAAGGGATTAAGACTTATTTGCTCTCTGGTGAAAAGTGTGATGTATTCTGTATAGATATTGTTACAATCCATAAAAGTTTATAACAGTTAATGGGTGAACAGTGAGTCACTGAATTGTACAAATTTTCATTCTTTATGCAGACATGCAGTGTGAAAGAAGATGTCAGAAGCCTGTTGGAGCTGAAGTTCAAGTATGGACCAAAGGTAAATATGCACTTTATTTATGCTAGGAAAACCTTCAATAAAGTCTTCAGGGATATCAAAATGTTTAGTTACCTCAACTCTTGACAACTTCAAAAATTTGGTTAAAGTGTGGCATGCAAGTTAAGGAATCCAATGTGTTGTAGAAAATTCCAGCCTTTTTTTACCAAGTTCAGGGAATAAAAACAGATTGTGTCTCATAATTTGTAACAACCCTGAAGTTACTATCATATATATATCACAGTATTATCACTCATGGGATTAAATAGAACTTTCACTAAAATGTTGACATTCATGTTGGGTTTGAGTGGGTACATGTGTGCATGTCCAATTATATGCATGCTGACTTTCATTCACTATGTACGCATCATATCATATATTTGTGGCAGGAATGGGTTAATTTCTTTTATTCTCATTAACAGTTTTCAACTGCAAATAACTTCTTTGCCAAATGTTCTCACTGTACAATAATTTCTTGCGGTCAGTTTTAAAAGCAGTGAGGTGTATAATTATTTCTACTCTATCCATTTTGATACTGTTTTCTTATAATAACATGACATATTTTGCTATTGATATTATGATATATTTAACCTTGAAATCACTATCTGTTATAAATCTTAACTGGTCAGTAACCAGGTAACATCTTTTACTTTGTGTGAGTAAAAGATGTGCATGAAAATTGCATGGACTTTCCGCGTAGTGGTTTGAAATTTGGTATAAAAGGGCTGAGATTTTGCTTTTCTTGGCAGTGCAGTTCACGGACATTCACAAGGTAGTTTTTACCTTTTTGTCAGAGCTCCGCCAGTCTTAAATTATTTAGGCTTTAATTAATTTTACTTTGGCTGGGTTTCTAAATTTATAAACTAAATTATCTCTTACTATCTATATTCCAAATTGTAGGCATGTTGATATAACATTTACTTTTAGGTGAGTTTTCGAAGAAAAGGGGAGCTATCCTACTCGCCTTGGGGTCCACGTCCGCGTTGGTGTTACACCTTGGTTAATTATTTTGTCTGGGCTGTAACTTTATCATGCATTGAAAGGATTTTGAAATAACTTGGCACAACTGTTCAGCACATCAAAATGATGTGTCGCTTGCAAGACCAACGTCCCTATCTCAAAGGTCAAGGTCACACTTAGAGTTTGAAGGTAATGGAATCCTCTATATATGCACACATTCGTGTCGGGACTGCAACTTTGTCATGCATTGAAGGCTTTTAAAATAACTTGGCACAAATGTTCAGCACATCAAGATGATGTGTCACTTGCAAGACTCGCGCCCCTACCTCGAAGGTCTAGGTCACACTTAGAGTTTAAAGGTAATGGAATCCTGTATAATTATATGCACACATTAAATGTGTTCAGACTGTAACTTTGTCATGCGTTGAAAGGATTTTGAAATAACTTGGCACAAATGTTCAGCACATCAAGACAATGTGTCAGGTGCAAGACCCATGCCCCTACCTCAAAGGTCAAGGTCACACTCAGAGTTTATTTGTAATGGAATCCTGTATATTTACATAAATTGGTGTCCGGACTATAACTTTGGCATGCATTGATTGATTTCTAAATAACTTGGCACAAATGTTCAGCACATCAAGACGACGTGTCGCATGCAAGACCAACATTCCTACCTCAAAGGTCACACTTGGAGTTTATAGGTAATGGAATCCTGCATATTTGCACATTCGTGTCCAGACTGTAACTTTTTCACGCATAATGATTGATTTTAAAATAACTATGCACAAATGTTCAGCACGTCAAGACAATGTGTGGCATGTAAGAACCACACCCCTACCTCAAAGGTCAAGGTCATACTTAGAATTTAAAAGTAATGGAATACAGTGAGTAAGTGTATGCATAGTATAGGTAACTCTGTCAATCATGAAAAGATTTAAAAATTACATGGCACAATTGTTGAGCACATGGAGAGGACACAGGCTGTGAGACACCTCTTTTGGGGACATTTGTCACTTGTGAGGAACAGCTCTTGTTTACTGAGAAAATACATTAAATAGGAGTGAAATCCACTTATCAACTTAACCCTTTGAGATATCGCTTTGAAAGTTAGAATACTTGTTTGCATCATTACCCCCATCTGTAGGCAAGAGAAGATAACTCTGTGAAGAATTGTTTAAAGGCCCTTTATCGACTTAGAATTTGAATCAAGTTTTTCGTACCAGTTCACTTTTTGACTAAACTGTTTGAGATATTGCTTTGAAAGTTGGTATACTTGTTTACCATCATGAGCCCCAAACATAGGAAGGAGAAGGTAGCTCTGTCAAGGAATTTATTTGAATTATGGCCCTTTTTGACTTCGAAAGTCAGTTAACATTTTCATTCTTGTCCACTTGTTGATTTAATCATTTGAGATATTACTTTGAAAGTTGGAATTCTTATGTACCATTATGACAACTATCTGTATGCAAGAGAAGATTACTCTGTGAAAATGTTTCTTGATTTACTAGAAATTCCTAGTTAAAGTCTTGTGTGCAACTGGCACTGTCATGCACGTATATCATTTAAATCACTTGAAGTATTAATCTACAACTATGCTGTAGTATTCCCTGCCACCCATATATTTGTGAATCATTCATTCTGTGTCATACATGTATATTGAATTTCGTCCTCTGCACATTTCGACCCGGCTTTAGGTAAGGTTCAGCGCAAAACACGTAGGTCAAAAGTTGTTTTTCGGGGAGTTAAATTTTAGCCCCTGGGCCTTCAGCATTCACAGCGCTTTGATTTGTTAGATTGATTTTTTTCCACATACAATAAATGGATAATGTACTTCAACATATCAACAGGGTTTTGAGTCACATATTTGGAGAGGGAGGGGGAGGGGGAGGGGGGATATTTTAGTATTTTTTGGACTTTGTCATTTTTAGCTAGTCTGATAATTTAAATTTTATGTTTGGGTCACTTACATTCAAACTATCAAAGCTATCACTTTCAAACTTGAAATACCTGTTCACTATCAAATGTACAATAAAACTAACAAAGATTTTTACAAGTTACATAACCCTGTAATGTATTTGGCTGGATTATTGCCCCTTCTTAACTTAGAAAGTTTCACACACACAATATTTTTGTAACAGTCAACACGAATTGTATCCTGGGGTCAAGGTCACTGTTACTACAAATAGGAAAATTGTAATATATGCAATATCTTTAGTTACAGTTGACATAATGTAAGCAACTTTAGTTTGTAGTAAGTATTTAAGAAGATAGAGTTGGCTTTTGGGGCTCCTTAGGATTATTGTCAAGGTCACTAACTAAAAATAGAAAAAACTGTAATATATTCAATATCTTTGGTTACAACTGACATAATGTAACTAAATTATTAAGTGTGTACTACACACTGTGTAGTACATATGAATAAAGACTTAGATTAATTGGGATTGTATTTGGGGCTCATGGGGTCAAAATCCAGGGTTTTTTTTTTCTTCTAAAAGTAGAAAAATGGGAAAAAAACAATATCTTATAAGTATTGTGTCCAAACTTAGTTTATTATTATGAAAACCTTTTGTGGGACTGTATTCTGGTGTCAAGGACACTGTTTCAGAAAAATGGTGATAAAAGGATAAAATCCGACGAGCGTCCGGCACGTGCAGGCGGTGCTCTTGTTACTTTCACTTTGCATGTTCTTTAAATGTAAAATAAAGAAAGCCCCTTGAGCAAAAAAGTGTATGTATAATTTGGATAAAAGGCAAGTATTTGTAACAAGCTAGTACTAGCTGAAGAGATGTAGGACTTTAATAGCAATGCATTAAATTTTTCTTGAAATATTAATGTAACTCATAAATTTAAGCCTAATTGGGCAATAAAACCTTTGATTGGGCTTCTCAAGCTGGCAACGTCACCAGCCTGTTTAAACAAACACTTACATCATTCGGGGTTGAGGTTCTGCACATTGCCAACTGAGTTAAGTTATCTTTCGCGGTTTACCTCGACGATAGTGTTCTATTTTTTAAATATGTTATATTCAGTGTGTTAAGCTTTGTGTACCCAACTGCATAGACCCTTCTTAAGTCACAGCTCAACTGTAGCAAACAACTTATGTGCAGATTTGGGCAACATTTATTTCTATTTACATCATGACATTGTGGACACTGACAAGGTTCTCAAATTGAGCAGTCAGGGGTGTAACTTGTTTAAGTTATTTTGAATAATTTCTTCAAAGTTATATTTATCTTTTTCTCATCACTCACTAAAATAACTTCTTTAAGCTATTTTTCAGTGATAATAACTCATTCAAGTTATTAAATTTTAAATTATAATATTCGTTCAAATAGTACAAAGATTTAACATCATTTTTCCACAAGGATACAAATTTTCTGGGGAGTTATTCACTTTTTTTCTATTTTTTTGATCATTGAACTTCAAGATCATGAAATAAAATATGTTATGCCAAGACAAAACCTTCTTACATAAGGGCTTCGAAGTAGGATCTTCAGGTCATCTCTAAGACAATTTTGGCAATAAATCTATTAGGTCTAATTGAAAAGTCATTACTGTCAGCTATAAAGAAAGAACCTGCATTTCATTCTCTTATCTAAAGGTTTTTGCAGAGTAAATCTGCTAGTATTAATAAATGAAGAAATTCAAGAGAAACTGAAATGTTGAATTGTAACCTGTATAAGTTATTTTCAGAAATTCTCATTATTTTGGTCACCTCAACTTTCAAGGGAGTTTATTCTCATAGCAAAGGGAAGTAATTTTATTAACAAAATGTTTCAAATATCACTTACAGAAGTTATTTTCAAAATAACTTAAACAAGTTTCACCCCTGACTGTTGATTTCTCTGAACTTATGTTTCTTTATTTCTATTTCTTTTATTTCTATTTTCAGGTGAAATGAAACGGGGCTTTATTTCAAGTAATTACTTACCTGTTGCAAAGAGGCAGAGTGCAGGGTGGTCTTCTGTGAATTGTTCTCTTTCCATTAGCCAGTAGGGGGATTGATTGTCTTGATATCAATGCAGTCAGGGGACATGCACACTGCAGATGTTGCAGGTAATGTTTAGTTGTAGTTAATTTGAAAATGACAACATAAACAGATTAAGTAACAAGGATTTTGTGTAACCAATGCTGTACTTGTGCTTAATTAGAATAAAAACTGGTGTGGTGACATTGGTCATAAAGATTCAGAAAGTAGGCTTGGCAACCTGACTGAAAAGCAATTTCATTGGGCTGGCAACCCAAATGAACACGAAAACCGGAGTGGGGACCCGGTTCACACACTACTGTAGTTAAAACTAACCGGACTGGCAACCCGGATCATAAAGGTTAAGAAAGTTGACTTGGCAAACCCGACAGAAACATTCAGCGACCCTGGTCATAAAGTTTCAGAAAGTAGGCTTGGCAACCCGACTGAGAACTACTAAATTGGGCTGGCAACCCAAATGTAAAAAAAACCTGGAGTGGGGACCCGGTTCACACACTACCGTAGCTAAAACTAACCAGACTGGCAACTCAGATCATAAAGATTTTAAAAGAAAGTCGGCTTGGCAACCAGCCAAAAAAATTATCAGGCTTGCAATCCTAATTAAAATGTAAACCAGTGTGGCCACCCTGGTCATAAAGATTCAGAAATTCAGCTTGGCAATCCATCTGAGATACAAATGAATCAGACTTGCAAGCAAAGTTAAAATAAAACCTGGAGTGAAGACCCTATTCAAAATTAAAGATCGAGAAAGTTGGCTTGGCAACCTGACTAAAAAGCAATTTCATTGGGCTGGCAACCCAAATGAACATAAAAACTGGAGTGGTGACCCGGTTCATCAACTACAGAACTTAAGTCAAAACTAACTGGACTAGTAACCCGGATCATAAGCATTGAGAAAGTCTGCTTGGCAACACAACAAAAACATTTTCAGATTTGTTATCCTAATTAGAATAAAAACTGGAGTGGTGGTCTTGGTCATAAAGATTCAGGAAGTCAGCTTGGCAATCTGACTAAAAACAATTTCATTGGGCTGGCAACCCAAATAAACATGAAATCTGAGTGGGAACCAAGTTCACACACTACTGTAGTTAAAACTTACCTGACTGGCAACCCAGATCATAAAGATTAAGAAAGTTGGCTTGGCAACCTGACAAAAATATCTATCAGACTTGCAACCCTAATAAAAAATGTAAACCTGAGTGGCCACCCTGGTCATAAAGATTCAAAAAGTCCGCTTGGCAATCTGACTGAGAAACAACTGAATCGGGCTGGCAACAAAAGTGAAAATAAAACAAGGAGTGATGACCCTGTTCAAAATTGAAGATCATGAACGTCGGCTTGGCAACCCGACAAAAACATTTATCAATCTTGCAACCCTAATTAAAATGTTAACGAGAGTGGTGACCCTGGTCATAAAGTTTCAGAAAGTTGGATTGGCAACCCGACTGAGAACTACTGAATTGGGCTGGCAACCCAAATGAAAATAAAACCTGGAGTGGTGACAGGTTCAACACACTACTTTAGTTAAAACTAACAGGGCTGGCAACCCGGATCATAAAGATTCAGAAAGTCCGCTTGGCAATCTGACTGAGAATTGAATCGGGCTGGCAACAAAAGTGAAAATAAAACAAGGAGTGATGACTCTGTTCAAAATTGAAGATCATGAAAGTCGGATTGGCAAACTGACAAAAACATTAATCAATCTTACAACCCTAATTAAAATGTTAACCAGATTGGTGCCCTGGTCACAGAGTTTCAGAAAGTTGGCTTGGCAACCCAACTGAGAACTACTGAATTGGGCTGGCAACCCAAATGAAAATAAAACCTGGAGTGGTGACCGGGTCAACACACTACTTTAGTTAAACCGGGCTGGCAACCCGGATCATAAAGATTTTAAAAGAAAGTCGGCTTGGCAACCCGGCAACAATTTTATTGGGCTGGCAACCCAAATGAACATGAAAACTTGAGTGGTGACCCGGTTCATTAACTACAGAACTTAAGTCAAAATTAACTGGACTAGTAACCCAGATCATAAGCATTGAGAAAGTCTGCTTGGCAACAGACAAAAACATTATCACACTTGTAATCCTAATTAGAATAAAAACTGTAGTGGCAACCCTGGTCATAAAGACTAAGAAAGTTTGCTTGGCAAGCTGAATGCAAAACAATTCCATTGGGCTGGCAACAAGAATACATGAAAACTGGAGTGGCGACCTGGTTCACTCACTACTATAGTTAAAACTAACCCCATTGGCAACCCTGATCATAAAGATTAATGAAGTCCGCTTGGCAACCCAACAAAAACATTTATCAGGCTTGCAACCCTAATTAAAGTGTAAGCCAGAGTGGCGACCCTGGTCATAAAGATTTTAGAAAGTCAGCTTGGCAAGCTGACTAAAAAACAATTTCATTGGGCTGGCAACCCAAATGAATATAAAAACCAGAGTGGTGATATGGTACATCATCTACAGAATTGTAGTCCAAACAAACCGAACTAGATACACGGATCATAAGCATTGAGATAGTCCGCTTGGAAACCCACCAAAAACATTATCAGACTTGCAACCCTAATTAGAATAAAAACTGGAGTGGTGACCTTGGTCATAAAGATTCAGAAAGTCAGCGTGGCAATCTGACAAAAAACAATTTCATTGGGCTGGCAACCCAAATAAACATGAAATCTGAGTGGGGACTAAGTTCACACACTACTGTAGTTAAAACTTACCTGACTGGCAACCCAGATCATAAAGATTAAGAAAGTTGGCTTGGCAACCTGACAAAAATATTTATCAGGCTTGCAACTCTGATAAAAAATGTAAACCTGAGTGGCCATCCTGGTCATAAAGATTCAGAAAGTCCGCTTGGCAATCTGACTGAGAAACAACTGAATTGGGCTGGCAACAAAAGTAAAAACAAAACAAGGAGTGATGACCCTGTTCAAAATTGAAGATCATGAACGTCGGCTTGGCAACCCGACAAAAACATTAATCAAGCTTACAGCCCTAATTAAAATGTTAACCAGAGTGGTGACCCTGGTCACAGAGTTTCAGAAAGTTGGCTTGGCAACCCAACTGAGAACTACTGAATTGGGCTGGCAACCCAAATGAAAATAAAACTTGGAGTGGTGACCGGGTCAACACACTACTTTAGTTAAACCGGGCTGGCAACCCGGATCATAAAGATTTTAAAAGAAAGTCGGCTTGGCAACCCGACTATAAAACAATTTTATTGGGCTGGCAACCCAAATGAACATAAAAACTTGAGTGGTGACCCGGTTCATTAACTACAGAACTTAAGTCAAAATTAACTGGACTAGTAACCCAGATCATAAGCATTGAGAAAGTCTGCTTGGCAACAGACAAAAACATTATCACACTTGTAACCCTAATTAGAATAAAAACTGTAGTGGCAACCCTGGTCATAAAGACTAAGAAAGTTTGCTTGGCAAGCTGAATGCAAAACAATTCCATTGGGCTGGCAACCAAATCAACATGAAAACTGGAGTGGCGACCTGGTTCACTCACTACTATAGTTAAAACTAACCCCATTGGCAACCCTGATCATAAATATTAATGAAGTCCGCTTGGCAACCCAACAAAAACATTTATCAGGCTTGCAACCCTAATTAAAGTGTAAACCAGAGTGGCGACCCTGGTCATAAAGATTTTAGAAAGTCAGCTTGGCAAGCTGACTAAAAAACAATTTCATTGGGCTGGCAACCCAAATGAATATAAAAACCATAGTGGTGATATGGTACATCATCTACAGAATTGTAGTCCAAACAAACTGAACTAGATACACGGATCATAAGCATTGAGATAGTCCGCTTGGAAACCCACCAAAAACATTATCAGACTTGCAACCCTAATTAGAATAAAAACTGGAGTGGTGACCTTGGTCATAAAGATTCAGAAAGTCAGCTTGGCAATCTGACAAAAAACAATTTCATTGGGCTGGCAACCCAAATAAACATGAAATCTGAGTGGGGACTAAGTTCACACTCTACTGTAGTTAAGACTTACCTGACTGGCAACCCAGATCATAAAGATTAAGAAAGTTGGCTTGGCAACCTGACAAAAAAATTTATCAGGCTTGCAACTCTAATAAAAAATGTAAACCTGAGTGGCCATCCTGGTCATAAAGATTCAGAAAGTCCGCTTGGCAATCTGACTGAGAAATAACTGAATTGGGCTGGCAACAAAAGTAAAAATAAAACAAGGAGTGATGACCCAGTTCAAAATTGAAGATCATGAACGTCGGCTTGGCAACCCGACAAAAACATTTATCAATCTTGCAACCCTAATTAAAATGTTAACCAGAGTGGTGACCCTGGTCACAGAGTTTCAGAAAGTTGGCTTGGCAACCCAACTGAGAATTACTGAATTGGGCTGGCAACCCAAATGAAAATAAAACCTGGAGTGGTGACAGGTTCAACACACTACTTTAGTTAAAACTAACCGGACTGGCAACCCGGATCATAAAGATTTTAAAAGAAAGTCGGCTTGGCAACCCGACTATAAAACAATTTTATTGGGCTGGCAACTCAATTGAACATAAAAACCGGAGTGGTGACACGGTTCATTAACTACAGAACTTAAGTCAAAATTAACTGGACTAGTAACCCAGATCATAAGCATTGAGAAAGTCTGCTTGGCAACAGACAAAAACATTATCACACTTGTAACCCTAATTGGAATAAAAACTGTAGTGGCAACCCTGGTCATAAAGACTAAGAAAGTTTGCTTGGCAAGCTGAATGCAAAACAATTCCAATAGGCTGGCAACGAAATCAACATGAAAACTGGAGTGGCGACCTGGTTCACTCACTACTATAGTTAAAACTAACCCCACTGGCAACCCTGATCATAAAGATTAATGAAGTCCGCTTGGCAACCCAACAAAACATTTCTCAGGATTGCAACCCTAATTAAAGTGTAAGCCAGAGTGGCGACCCTGGTCATAAAGATTTTAGAAAGTCAGCTTGGCAAGCTGACTAAAAAACAATTTCATTGGGCTGGCAACCCAATTGAATATAAAAACCAGAGTGGTGATATGGTACATCATCTACAGAATTGTAGTCCAAACAAACTGGACTAGATACACGGATCATAAGCATTGAGATAGTCCGCTTGGCAACCCACCAAAAACATTATCAGACATGCAACCCTAATAAAAATAAGAACCGGAGTGGTGACCTTGGTCATAAAGATTCAGAAAGTCAGCTTGGCAACCTGACTGAAAACAATTTCATTGGGCTGGCAACCCAAATAAACATGAAATCTGAGTGGGGACCAAGTTCACACACTACTGTAGTTAAAACTTACCTGACTGGCAATCCACATGATAAAGATTAAGAAAGTTGGCTTGGCAACCTGACAAAAAATATTTATCAGGCTGTTAAAACTAACCGGACTGGCAACCCGGATCATAAAGATTTTAAAAGAAAGTCGGCTTGGCAACCGGACTATAAAACAATTTTATTGGGCTGGCAACCCAAATGAATATAAAAACCGGAGTGGTGACCCGGTTCATTAACTACTATAGTTAAAACTAATCCCACTGGTAACCCTGATCATAAAGATTAATGAAGTCTGCTTGGCAACCCAACAAAAACATTTATTAGGCTTGCAACCCTAATTAGAATGTAAACCAGAGTGGCGACCCTGGTCATAAAAGTTTGAGAAAAAAACAAAATTAATATCAAACAGGGAATGCCACATACCAAAAACGCAGCCTCCCCAAAGTCGGCTTGGCAAGCTGACTGAAAAACAATTTCATTGGGCTGGCAACCCAAATGAACATGAAATCTGAGTGGCGACCCGGTTCACACACTACTGTAGTGAAAACTTACTGGACTGGCAACCCGGGTCATAAAGATTAAGAAAGTACCCGGATCATAAGCATTGAGATAGTCCGCTTGGCAACCCGCCAAAAACATTACCAGACTTGCAACCCTAATTAGAATAAAAACTGGAGTGGCGATCCTTGTCATAAAGATTAAGAAAGTTGGCTTGGCAACGTGACTATAAACAACTTAATTGAGCTGGTAACCTGACTGAGACACAATTGAATTGGGCTGGCAACCCAAATGAAAATGAATTTTTGATTGGCGATTCGATCCACAGACTACATTGCTGTAGTCAAAACTAACCGTACTGGCACCTCGGGGCATAGAGATTCAGAAAGTCAGCTTGGTAACCTGACTCAAAAACATGAATTGGAATTGCGACCCTAATGAAAATATTAACTGTAGTTGTGACCCAAATTACAAAGATTCAGAAAGTCAGCTTGGCAACCCGACTGAAAATCATGAATTGGGCAGGCAATACCCATGAAAATATAAAAGTGGGAGTGGCAACCTTGGTCACAAAAGATTCATAAAAGATAGATGAATCCATGTCAGGCTTGCAAACTTGATACAAATGAAAACCAGAGTGGAGAAATGCTTCGTTAATATAAAGTCAGCTTGGCAACCTGACTGAAAAGTAACTGAATCCAACTGGCATCCCGACTGAGAAACATGTGAATCAGGCTGGCAATCCAAATGAAAATGAAAACCAGTGTGGCAACCCGGATCTTTTTTGTTTAAAAATATCATATGGTAGAAATTTCATTTTAAGGACTCTCTAGGCCAACCACTTTTAATAAAAACATTTGAAACAATGTAATAAAACCTTTACTAGCATGCTTTCAGGGTTTGGCACAAGACTATAGTGTCTTAGAGAAAGGAAGCTAGCCAGGTTAACATTATATAAACTGTGTACATAAGATCATTTAGAAGATTTTGGCTTGTTTTGTGAAGCATTTATATATGCATTTTTGCACAAATTTAATAAAACCTTACACTAGCATGCTTTCAGGGTTAGGCACAAGACTATAGTGTCTTAGAGAAAGGAAGCTAGTGTTAAACATGATATAAATTGTGTGCATAAGATCATTTAAAAGTTTTTAGCTTGTTTTGAAGAGCATTTATATATGCATTTTTCAACAAATTTGATAAAACCTTACACTAGCATGCTTTCAGGGTTAGGCACAAGACTATAGTGTCTTAGAGAAAGGAAGCTAGTGTTTAACATGATATAAATTGTGTGCATAAGATCATTTAAAAGTGTTTAGCTTGTTTTGTGAAGAATTTATATATGCATTTTTGAAGAAATTTAATAAAACCTTACTCTAGCATGCTTTCAGGGTTAGGCACAAGACTATAGTGTCTTAGAGAAAGGAAACTAGCCAGGTTAACATTATATAAACTGTGTGCATAAGACCATTTAAAAGTTTTTGGCTTGTTTTGTGAAGCATTTATATATGCATTTTTGAACAAATTTAATAAAACCTTACTCTAGCATGCTTTCAGGGTTAGGCACAATACTATAGTGTCTTAGAGAAAGGAAGCTAGCCAGGTTAACATTATATAAACTGTGTGCATTAGATCATTTATAAGTGTTTAGCTTGTTTTGTGAAGCATTTATATATGCATTTTTGAACAAATTTAATAAAACCTTACTCTAGCATGCTTTCAGGGTTAGGCACAAGACTATAGTGTCTTAGAAAAAGGAAGCTAGCCAGGTTAACATTATATAAACTGTGTGCATAAGATCATTTAAAAGTGTTTAGCTTGTTTTGTGAAGCATTTATATATGTATTTTTTGAACAAGTTTGATAAAACCTTACAGTAGCATGCTTTCAGGGTTAGGCACAAGACTGTAGTGTCTTAGAGAAAGGAAGCTAGTGTTTAACATGATATAAACTGTGTGCATTAGATCATTTATTAGTTTTTAGCTTGTTTGTGAAGCATTTATATATGTATTTTTGAACAAATTTGATAAAACCTTACACTAGCATGCTTTCAGGGTTAGGCACAAGACTATAGTGTCTTAGAGAAAGGAAGCTAGCCAAGTCAACATTATATAAACTGTGTGCATAAGATCATTTAAAAGTTTTTAACTCGGTCATTAAACAAATTTTGCGTTTTTGTTTTTTTATTTTGGCCAAAGTGTAGGCATTTCGTAAGACCCTTCCTTTTGCTGTTTTTTTCTGGGGTAACACTGAATAACATGAATCAAGTTTGCAATCCTAACGAAAATATAAAAACCGGAGTGGCGGTTCGGGTTACAATATTAATATAGATTCAGAAAGTCTGCCTGGCAACCAGACTTAAAACAACTAAATTGAGCTGGTAACCTGACTGAGATACAAGTGAATTTGGCTGGCAAACCAAATGAAAATGAATAATGGAGTGGGGATCTGATCCACAGACTACATACGGTAGGCAAAACTATCCTAACTGGCCCCACGGGGCATAAAGATTCAGAAAGTCAGCTTGGAAACCTGACTAAAAATATTAATTGGATTTGCAACTGTAATGAAAAAAAAACCAGAGTGGTGACCTGGGACATAAAGATTTATAATGTCTGCTTGGCAACTTGACTGAAGAACATGAATTGGATTTGCAACCCTAATGAAAATGTTAACTGTAGTTGTGACCCGGGTCACAAAGATCCAGATAGTCGGCTTGGCAACCCGACTGAAAATCATGAATTGGGCTTGCAATACGTAGGAAAATATAAAAACCATAGTGGCAACGCGGGTCATAAAGATTCAGAAAGATTCATAAAACATCGATAAATTCATCTCAGACTTGCAAACTTGATAAAAATGAAAACCAGAGTGGATAAATGCTTCATTAATATAAAGTTAGCTTGGCAACCTGACTGAAAAGTAGCTGAATCCAACATGCGTCCCGACTGAGAAACATGTGAATCAGGCTGGCAACCCAAATGAAAATGAAAACCAGAGTGGCAATCGGGTCTTTTTTGTTTAAAAATATCATATGGTAGAAATTTCATTTTAAGGACCCCCCCCCCCCCCCACTTTAAAAAAAAAACATTTGAAACAATGTAATAGGACCTTTACTCATGCTCAGGTAGGCACGACTATAGTGTCTTAAGAAAAGAAGCCAGTGGTTACCATGAAACCTTTTTGTAGCTTGCTATAATAAAACCTTACACTAGCATGCTTTCAGGGTTAGGCACAAGACTATAGTGTCTTAGAGAAAGGAAGCTACTGTTTAAAATGATATAAGTTGTGTGCATAAGATCATTTATAAGTTTTTAACTCAGTCATTAAACAAATTTTGCGTTTTTTTTATTTTTTATTTTGGCCTAAATTGAGCTGGTAACCTGACATTTGGCTGGCAAACCAAATGAAAATGAATAATGGAGTGGGGATCTGTTTCACAGACAACATACAGTAGGCAAAACTATCTTAACTTGCACCACAGGGCATAAAGATTCAGAAAGTCAGCTTGGTAACCTGACTAATAACATTAATTGGATTTACAACTGTAATGAAAAAAAAACAGAGTGGTGACCCGGGGCATAAAGATTTACAATGTCTGCTTGGCAACTTGACTGAAGAACATGAATTGGATTTGCAACCCTAATGAAAATGTTAACTGTAGTTGTGGCCCGGGTCACAAAGATTCAGATAGTCGGCTTGGCAACCCGACTGAGAGACATGAATTGGGCTTGCAATACTTAGGAAAATATAAAAACCGTAGTGGCAACGCGGGTCATAAAGATTCAGAAAGATTCATAAAACATCGATAAATTCATCTCAGACTTGCAAACTTGATAAAAATGAAAACCAGAGTGGCAAAATGGTTCATTAATATAAAGTCAGCTTGGCATCCTGACTGAAAAGCAGCTGAATCCAACTGGCATCCCGACTGAAAAACATTTGAATCAGGCTGGCAACCCAAATGAAAATGAAAACCAGAGTGGCAATCGGGTCTTTTTTGTTTAAAAATATCATATGGTAGAAATTTCATTTTAAGGACCCTCTACGCCAACCACTTTTAAAAAAAAACATTTGAAACAATGTAATAAAACCTTACATTAGCATGCTTTCAGGGTTAGGCACAAGACTATAGTGTCTTAGAGAAAGGAAGCTAGTGTTTAACATGATATAAATTGTGTGCATAAGATCATTTAAAAGTTTTTATGTTGTTTTGAAGAGCATTTATATATGCATTTTTCAACAAATATAATAAAACCTTACACTAGCATGCTTTCAGGGTTAAGCACAATACTACAGTGTCTTGGAGAAAAGAAGCTAGCCAAGTCAACATTATATAAACTATGTGCATAAGATCATTTATAAGTTTTTAATTCAGTCATTAAACAAATTTTGCGTTGACTTTTTCGTCTCGTCGTTATTTTGGCCTAAATCTGAGTCTGCGTAGACCTGACATCTTGGCTGGCAAACGCAAATGAAACTGAATAATGGAGTGGCAGATTGTTTCACGACAACTTACAGAGGCATAAACTAACCTTAATTTGTAGGGCATAAAAGGATTAGAAAGTTTTGCTTGGTAACCAAACTAATAACATTACCCTTTGTGATTTTACAACTGTACTATGAATAAAAATTTTGGTGACCGGGGCAAAACATCTTACAAGCCTGGTTGGCAGATTTTGCTTAGGAACTTATGAATTGGGTTGAACAACCTTAATGTGAAGATGGTAGTAAGGAATTTTTGCCGGGTCACCAAATTTATCAGAATTAGTGGCCCTTTGATTGACTTATTGACTATATACTATGTAGAAATTTTTGGACTTGGAAACTCTAAAAACCGTAGTGGCAATTTTGCTTAGGCTCATAGGGATGATCAGAAAGATTAATAAAACATCGATAAAGGAATCTTTGACTGTGACCAAACTTGATAACAGAATTATGGCCCATTGTTGAATTGTTTCATTATATACTATGTAGAAAGTTTGCTTGGACGCAACTCCTGACTTAAACCGCATGGCTGATTTTACTAGGCTTACGGACTGAACAACATTTAAGTGTAGTGGTAGTAAAGAAAGAAAATCGAAACTGGACCAAATTTTGCAATTATGGCCCTTTGTTGTTTTTTTAAAAATATCACTATGGTAGAAATTTTGTTTAGGACTCCCTGGCCAACCCCTTTTAAACCGGATGAAACATTTTGAACAAACTTCAGGGATGAACAACCTTACATGTGTAGCATGGCATTAAAGGAAGGTTTAGGCAACCAAATTTACAGATTATGGCCCTTTGTTGATTTTTAATTAATGCTAGTAGTTTTGTTAATGCATCCTATAAACATGGATTTTGCTTAAACTTCAGGGATACAACCTTAATGTTTATATGGTTGTAATTGAAGGCATTTTTATCTGACCATTTTTCAACAAATATATTGGCCCTTTACACTTGATTTTTAGTTTTCAACTGTGGCACATTAAGTCCAACAATATTTGACCTAGTGTCTTGAGATGACAGAACAGGGCTTGCAGGTCATCATTATATACCTATGTGCAAACATCCTATTTTTAGCTTGTTTTGTGAAGCATTTATATATGCATTTTTGAACAAATTTAATAAAACCTTACACTAGCAAGCTTTCAGGGTTAGGCACAATACTATAGTGTCTTAGAGAAAGGAAGCGAGTGGTTAACATGATATAAATTGTGTGCATAAGATCATTTAGAAGATTTTAGCTCGTTTTGAGAAGCATTTATACATGCATTTTTGAACAAATTTAATGAGACTTTACACTAGCATGCTTTCAGGGTTAGGCACAAAACTATAGTGTCTTAGAGAAAGGAAGTTAGTGGTAAACATGATATAAACTGTGTGCATCAGATCATTTATAATATTTTTACTCAGTCATGAAACAGAGATTTTGCGGTTTTTTAATATTTTTACTGAAGTGTAGGCATCTTGTAAGGCTCAACCCTTTTTGCTAGTTTTTTTTCTGTTTGCTCCAAACTGTAGTCCTTTTAAAAGTGCTTAACGGTAAGTCTGTCTTCAATGGGTATAAACCCAACAGGCACAGATTAAGTTCTCATTGCTATATAGTTTGAACTTTTTCTAAATATATTCTCATTTTCTTAATATTTCCTCTCAACCCTTGTCTAGTTTACTCCAGGTGATTTACTTTTATGATTAATTGGTAGCCTGTCTAAAACTGGGATGTACCCTGAATGTAGTTGTTTTTTATTGAATTTTAGTAAGACAGTTGGCAGTTACTGACAGTGCTAAGTAGCAATGTCTATTGATTACATACAGTTTGTACAGGTAAGCAGAGTAATAAAACTTGCCATGTATTTCCTGGCTTTGAAGAACATAGATGTTTCTTCAAAATACATTGCGGGGTTTAGATCTCTTTCAGCTTTCAAGGCTCTTCTGTTGCTACAATCTATTGATCAACACTACCATGGATGCTATCCAGTAATCCAGTGTCTATATTTACGTGAGAAGTGTTGTGTTGGAATGGCCTATTCTGAATCGCTTAGCTGGTTTGGTGATGAAGTGCTGTTTTGGGTGTGTGGAGAGAGATGGAGCAGGCCCAGACAGGATTTGTGTGGAGAGAGATGGAGCAGGCACAGACAGGATTTGTGTGGAGAGAGATGGAGCAGGCACAGACAGGATTTATGTGGAGAGATATGCAGCAGGCACAGACCGGATTTTTTGTTTTAGCATTGAGGCCTGCCTTCAAGGATGGACTGTACCATGGGCAGGATTGTTCTTGCTTTTCCTGCAAGAAGCTAAAGGTATTTTGGAGGCATTGTGATTAAATTTTGTCCAGTATATTCCATCATTAGTTAAAAAAAAATTGCTGTAAGTTCTTATTGCAGCTGTTGTTCAAAGATGTTGGGTTTGAATCCCTGATTTGCTGCCAGCACACAGCAGAGCAGTGACTGCTCTACATGTCATTTGTTAAGTAATGGTCTTAAGCTTAAAGTAAAGAAGTTTAAACCTATAGTTACAAGCATTTAGGGTTACTGACTGTTCAAAGGCAGTAACCTGAGATTCATTTATTATGTGATTTGTTCTGTGCATTGAGACATGCATGGTTTTCTGTCTGTGATGGTCTGTAGTTGTAGCACCTTGGAAAGCGTAATTGTCTTTGTTAAGTTGATTTAACAACCAAAGCATGTTTTTTATCTTCAGCCTTTTCTGGTAATCTGAGGATTAAATCAACATGAGTGGGACAGGTGGGTTTTGAGCTTACAAGTGTTTTGGGGTTGCTTTCTTCATTTAATTACAAGATGTTCAAATCTTCATGTCTTAAAATTTAAAAGCCGAAGAATGATCCGACTAATTGGAATCATTTGATTATTGTAGTATTTAGTCAAAGAAAACATACATAATTATTTAAATTGATCTGAAACTTTTTAAGTACAATATTTGATTCTGTTGTATGAAAGTAACAAGTCAGCAAGAGTGATGAGGGTAGTACATATTCATGTGATACTTAGAAGGCAGCTTTTTTTGCCTTCAAATGAAAAGGAATGTATATGTAAAGTCCCATTTTCATTTGACTGCAAATAAAGCTGCCCACTAAGTTTGTTTATTTATTTAATTTCATTTCAGGTAAGCAGAGACATTATTGAAGAGGCTAGTTTTCCTTCGACAAATTCAGCAAAGAATTCCAGTTGCCCATCACGAGAGACACCTTTGTTAGTTACTTTTACCACACCTCCAAAAAGAAACCATACATACCATCCTTTGAAAAAGTAAGTGGATTTTTTTTTTCATGAGAAAACAGTGAACAGTTTTGTTGAGCCTGCTGGCATTGTGTCAACATAATTGTCACTTTGGTGGTATGTGAGTGCTTCCGTCGATCAGGATTGGCTTCCCGGCTATACGCATTGAAGTATTTTTCATAGACTAGGCATAATCGTTCCCCAAAATGAGGCAACGTGTTTAGTGCAAGACCAAGGTATGTAGATGAAAGGTCAAGGTCACACACTGGCAGTCACTGACAGTGCTAAGTAGCAATGTCTGTTGATTACATTCAGTTTGTACAGGTAAGCAGAGTAATAAAACTTGCCATGTATTTCCTGGCTTTGAAGAACATAGATGTTTCTTCAAAATACATGGCGGGGTTAGATCTCTTTCAGCTTTCAATGCTCTTCTGTTGCTACAATCTATTGATCAACACTACCATGGATGCTATCCAGTAATCCAGTGTCTATATGTACGTGAAAAGTGTTGTGTTGGAATGGCCTATTCTGAATCCCTTAGCTAGTTTGGTGATGAAGTGCTGTTTTGGGTGTGTGGAGAGAGATGGAGCAGGCACAGACAGGATTTGTGTGGAGAGAGATGGAGCAGGCACAGACAGGATTTGTGTGGAGAGAGATGGAGCAGGCACAGACAGGATTTATGTGGAGAGATATGGAGCAGGCACAGACTGGATTTTTTGTTTTAGCATTGAGGCTGCCTCCAAAGATGGACTGTACCATGGGCAGGATTGTTCTTGCTTTTCCTGCAAGAAGCTAAAGGTATTTTGGAGGCATTGTGATTAAATTTTGTCCAATATATTCCATCATTAGTTAAAAAAAATTTCTGTAAGTTCTTATTGCAGCTGTTGTTAAAAGTTGTTGGGTTTGAATCTCTAATTTGCTGCCAGCACACAGCAGAGCAGTGACTGCTCTACATGTCATTTGTTAAGTAATGGTCTTAAGCTTAAAGTTAAGAAGTTTAAACCTATAGTTACAAGCATTTAGGGTTACTGACTGTTCAAAGGCAGTAACCTGAGATTCATTCTTTTACTTTATTATGTGATTTGTTCTGTGCATTGAGACATGCATGGTTTTCTGTCTGTGATGGTCTGTAGTTGTAGCACCTTGGAAAGCGTAATTGTCTTTGTTTAGTTGATTTAACAACCAAAGCGTGTTTTTTATCTGCAGCCTTTTCTGGTAATCTGAGGATTAAATCAACATGAGTGGGACAGGTGGGTTTTGTGCTTACCATTGTTTTGGGGTTGCTTTCTTCATTTAATTACAAGATGTTCAAATCTTCATGTCTTAAAATTTAAAAGCCGAAGAATGATCCGACTAATTGGAATCATTTGATTATTGTAGTATTTAGTCAAAGAAAACATACATAATTATTTTAATTGATCTGAAACTTTTTAAGTACAATATTTGATTCTGTTGTATGAAAGTAACAAGTCAGCACGAGTGATGAGGGTAGTACATATTCATGTGATACTTTGAAGGCAGCTTTTTTGCCTTCAAATAAAAAGGAATGTATATGTAAAGTCCCATTTTCATTTGACTGCAAATAAAGCTGCCCACTAAGTTTGTTTATTTATTTAATTTCATTTCAGGTAAGCAGAGACATTATTGAAGATGCTAGTTTTCCTTTGACAAATTCAACAAAGAATTCCAGTTGCCCATCACGAGAGATACCTTTGTTATTTACTTTTACCACACCTCCAAAAAGAAACCATACATACCATCCTTTGAAAAAGTAAGTGGATTTTTTTTCATGAGAAAACAGTGAACAATTTTGTTGAGCCTGCTGGCATTGTGTCAACATAATTGTCACTTTGGTGGTATGTGAGTGCTTCCGTCGATCAGGATTGGCTTCCCGGCTATACGCATTGAAGTATTTTTCATAGACTAGGCATAATCGTTCCCCAAAATGGGGCAACGTGTTCGGTGCAAGACCAAGGTATGTAGATGATAGGTCAAGGTCACACACTGGCAGTCACTGACAGTGCTAAGTAGCAATGTCTATTGATTACATTCATTTTGTACAGGTAAGCAGAGTAATAAAACTTGCCATGTGTTTCCTGGCTTTGAAGAACATAGATGTTTCTTCAAAATACATGGCGGGGTTTAGATCTCTTTCAGCTTTCAAGGCTCTTCTGTTGCTACAATCTATTGATCAACACTACCATGGATGCTATCCAGTAATCCAGTGTCTATATGTACGTGAGAAGTGTTGTGTTGGAATGGCCTATTCTGAATCGCTTAGCTAGTTTGGTGATGAAGTGCTGTTTTGGGTGTGTGGAGAGAGATGGAGCAGGCACAGACAGGATTTGTGTGGAGAGAGATGGAGCAGGCACAGACAGGATTTGTGTGGAGAGAGATGGAGCAGGCACAGACAGGATTTATGTGGAGAGATATGCAGCAGGCACAGACTGGATTTTTTGTTTTAGCATTGAGGCCTGCCTTCAAAGATGGACTGTACCATGGGCAGGATTGTTCTTGCTTTTCCTGCAAGAAGCTCAAGGTATTTTGGAGGCATTGTGATTAAATTTTGTCCAATATATTCCATCATTAGTTAAAAAAAATTTGCTGTAAGTTCTTATTGCAGCTGTTGTTAAAAGTTGTTGGGTTTGAATCCCTAATTTGCTGCCAGCACACAGCAGAGCAGTGACTGCTCTACATGTCATTTGTTAAGTAATGGTCTTAAGCTTAAAGTGAAGAAGTTTAAACCTATAGTTCCAAGCATTTAGCGTTACTGACTGTTCAAAGGCAGTAACCTGAGATTCATTCTTTTACTTTATTATGTGATTTATTCTGTGCATTGAGACATGCATGGTTTTCTGTCTGTGATGGTCTGTAGTTGTAGCACCTTGGAAAGCATAATTGTCTTTGTTTAGTTGATTTAACAACCAAAGCATGTTTTTTATCTGCAGCCTTTTCTGGTAATCTGAGGATTAAATCAACATGAGTGGGACAGGTGGGTTTTGTGCTTACCATTGTTTTGGGGTTGCTTTCTTCATTTAATTACAAGATGTTCAAATCTTCATGTCTTAAAACTTAGAAGCCGAAGAATGATCCGACTAATTGGAATCATTTGATTATTGTAGTATTTAGTGAAAGAAAACATACATAATTATTTTAATTGATCTGAAACGTTTTAAGTACAATATTTGATTCTGTTGTATGAAAGTAAAAAGTCAGCACGAGTGATGAGGGTAGTACATATTCATGTGATACTTAGAAGGCAGCTTTTTTGCCTTCAAATGAAAAGGAATGTATATGTGAAGTCCCATTTTCATTTGACTGCAAATAAAGCTGCCCACTAAGTTTGTTTATTTATTTAATTTCATTTCAGGTAAGCAGAGACATTATTTTCCTTTGACAAATTCAACAAAGAATTCCAGTTGCCCATCACGAGAGATACCTTTGTTATTTACCTTTACCACACCTCCAAAAAGAAACCATACATACCATCCTTTGAAAAAGTAAGTGGATTTTTTTTCATGAGAAAACAGTGAACAGTTTTGTTGAGCCTGCTGGCATTGTGTCAACATAATTGTCACTTTGGTGGTATGTGAGTGCTTCCGTCGATCAGGATTGGCTTCCCGGCTATACGCACTGAAGTATTTTTCATAGACTAGGCATAATCGTTCCCCAAAATGGGGCAACGTGTTCGGTGCAAGACCAAGGTCTGTAGATGAAAGGTCAAGGTCACACACTGAGACTTAAGTTCTGAAATGGATTCGTGAGTTCTTACCATGATTTTCAGAAAAGTTTATCTTCGTTCTTGATTTTCGTAAAAGCTGTCTAAAAAGGTGCATCATTGCATCTAACATTTTCATGTATATATATTTCGTAAAAAGCAAAATGGTAAAAAGGATAGTGGTTAAGAATATCTAAAAAAAAATTAATAAAATATTACTGTTTTTAACACAGTTTAACTGTCCACTTTTCAAAAGAAATGGTATTTTTGGTAGGTTATTATTTTTTGTAAATTAAAACCTTTTTTGGAAACAATCTTTTTTTAAATATGAAATGTTTGAGCATTAATAAATAAATTAATAATTTATGACTGCTCCTACCATGGACTCCTGGCAAATTGCATTCCATTTAAATCCGCCCTTAAGGGCAGCGCCAAAAAGTTATTTTCTTCTATCACATGCTTTCTTCATTTTTCCTGTATGAATCGGATATAATTTATCTCCGTTTGACTGATCAAATTATAACAGGTTTCTTCTGAAAAATGTTTCAGACAGTGCTTGAAATAGTTCAGACCTAGATATTGAAAGCATTTTTAGAGTTCCTGGGCTACTCCATAAAATATTCCAGTCCGTGCTTAAATATGTGGAAGAAATAGTCTTGAATTTATTCTGAACTTTGTTGGAATTTTGTACTCTGGAAAGTGGCCTCTAATTCTGTGCTCCTGTGTGAGTTTTCTTGCTAGATATGTAAAATATTAGTTGATTCTCCACACAGACTTTAATAGATATTTGCATATTAAAAGTGCCCTTGACATTTAAATGTAGTCTTTCAGTTGAACAGTGAAATTACTCTTGTCCTAATTAATAAAAATATAATGGTCATACACATAGCATTTAGTTACTCAATGCAGGTATCATCATTGGATGTTAAAATGCATCTTGATATTGTAAATGATTGAACACAACATATATTTCACTGAAGCATAATAATTATGGCATTATGAAAGTGGTATAAATTCTCTGAATTTGCTTGTTTTAGTTACTTTTCTCAAGTCAGAAAAACTTCATTGTTGTATTTCAGACTTTTATTCTGACATTGGCAAATCGCTAGCTTCTCATAAATTGTCTGGTACCTTCAGACAAACTTTTATGAAAATAAAAAAGAAGGTAAACCTTTATGAAAATCTAGAACATTTGATGAAATGTTTACTTAGGCTTTCACTCTATAACCAATTGTCTATACTGATCATATACATAATAAATACCTATTATAAGTACTTAATGATCAAGTTTCAACACAATTAGAAATTGATCTTGCTCTAGACCTTGCAGATGATCTACTTTCGAAGGCTTTGTCATCTTTTTACACTCTTTACCAGCTTTTCATGCCTTTTGAGAATCCCCTTGTGAGTGATTTACTGGTATTTCACCAAAACGCAAATATGATCCTCTGCGACTTCTGTAAAATATCGGAAAAGTTCCCGTGTGACGTCACTCCAAGTACTTGTTAAAGATCCACCACATTGTTTATAATAAACAAGCACACAGAACTCAGTGTAAAAACACGGTTAACTTATAATTATACCCCCGAAACGAAGTTTAGGGGGGTATATAGGAGTCACCCGGTGGTTGGTCAGGCAGTCTGTTGCATTTTCCTTGTCCGGAGCATAACTTGAAAACTACTAGTTGGAATTCAATACAACTTCATACAATGGTCAAGCTCATGGAGAGGAAGTGCAGTGCACAAGAACCATTACTCCATCTTGACTAATTACTGCTAATTGACGAGTTACTGCCCTTTGTTTTGGTATTAATCACATTTAGTGATAGCTCTAGTTTATATTATTTTTGAGAAATGGGAGGCGCTAGGAGTGTTGTGGGTGGATGCAGCAGCAAGCGTAGTGGAAGAATAAGCCTGCATAAGTTCCCTAGGGACTCTGTGGTGAAGACAATAGAGAGACTTGCCACAGTCACATGATGTTTTAACCCTGAAAAAGTGATTTTTAGCTCGACTTTTCTATGAAAAGGGGAGCTATCCTACTCGCCCCGGCGTCGGACAGACAAGAGTACATAACTCTGTCAAGGTTTTTGACAGAATTATGGCCCTTTTTTTACTTAAAAAGTGTATTGAGCTTGGTTAAGTTTTTTGTACCACCTCACTTTATTTCAAAACCATTGGAGATATTGCTTTGAAACTAACCATACTTGTTTACCATCACGACCTTCATCAACAGACAAGAGGACATAACTCTGTCAAGGTTTTTGACAGAATTATGCCCCTTTTTTACTTAGAAAATACATTGAATATGGGTAAAATCCACTTATTGCCTTAACCCTTTGAGATATTGCTTTGAAACTTTTAATGCTATTTCACATCATTACCCCCATCTGTACGCAAGAGAAGGTAACTCTGTCAGGGATTTGTTTTAAAAGTTAAGGCCTTTTATCGACTTAGAATCTTGGTTAAGTTTTTCGTACCAGTCAACTTTTTGACTGAACTGTTTGAGATATTAATTTGAAAGTTGGAATACTTGTTTACTATCATGATCCAAAAACATGGGCAGGAGAAGGTAATTCTGTCAAGGATTTTATTTGAATTATGGCCCTTTTTGACTTAGAATTTCAGTTAAAATTTTCATTCTTGTCCACTTGTTGACTTAACCATTTGAGATATTACTTTGGAAGTTGGAGTTCTTATGTGCCATCATGAGACCTATCTGTAAGCAAGAGAAGATAACTCTGTGAAAATGTTTCTTCATTTGTACTTAGAAATTCCTAGTTAAAGTCTTGTGTGCCCTTAACTGTCAAAGTTTTGTTTTATAGGCAAGCACTAAAAAAGTCGAGCGCGCTGTCCTTCTGACAGCTCTTGTTATTAAACACCCCGGACCGGCTATCAAGCATATATATAGATGTTTGATAGTCGGTCCGGGGTGTTTCATAAAAATGAGTTTAAGGGGTCCAAACTTCATGTGACTGTGGGACGAACGTTCCTAGAGAAGCCACTAAAATTGCAGTTATCCCGATCTGGTATGCAAAAATAAAGGATCTCAGCCAAGTTAAATGACCAGCCAAATTGCATTTTAAGTTTTGAAAATTTGACAAATCTATAGTGGTCTGGTTTTTAACTGAATTTGTTTTTAATTAGTCTTCACAAAGCTTGCTGAAAATTTTTGGAGTAATTGCCAAATAATGCTACCTTTCATCTCCAATGACTGAATCTGAAGTTTTTAACTTTGTTTGAACGGTTAGCCGAACAATGTATCTGAGCCAAGTTCAATATCCAGCCAGATTGCCTATTTTGTCAGTCCAGAGTTATCCCTTTTAGATAATGTGCTGTGATAGGTGTATTTTGTGACAGTTTGACAGAACTGAAATCACCCAGTAATTAATATACCACTAAGGCAATGTAAGTAGTTGTTGTGTCGCCCTTTCGGAGAAAAGGCGATACATCGGGATTGCTTTGTCCGTCGGTCGGTCGGTCAGTCGGTCACACAAACTTAACGTTGGCTATATCTTTGCAATTTCCTAAGATTTCTTCATCAAAATTTTAAGTTGTATTGCTTATGACATAAGCGTCATGTTGCCACCAAATCTTGTTGGTCAAGGTCATATTTTAAGAGGGCGACACAAGTGTTCTACTGAACACCCATCTAGTTGTTGTTAGTTGTTTAACACCCATTCCAAACTTGGTCACTTTACAGGCAGACAGTTTACCTAACAATCGTTCCTAGGTAGAAACAGTACCAGACTCCGACCCTCCATTAGAATTAGACTGCCAAATTTCTCATATAAACAGACTTGATAAAGAGACATAATTATGGCCGGTAGCAGGAAGTGAACCTATGGCCCTCACTCTATGAGAGGTTACAGTGATTTCAAGTCAGCGACTCTAACCACTCGATCACGGAGGCGTCAAGGCAATGTAGTTGAAGACAGTAACTCTGCTTACCATGTACAGTAAAAACAGAACCATATGATTGTGCACAACTTCTCATGCTGATTGAAATTTCTGTAGAAATGTCGAGGCTGTAGCTCAATTCTTTTAAAAGATTAATCAGTTGGCTGGATCAACAGCTGAAAATCTTGATCTGTTAAAATAGGCATCCTTAATTACTAAATTTGTCAATTTGAATGACATAATTTTTTTTCCAGTTACAGTAATTGAATGAAAAGAATGAAACACTAACCACACTGATTTCCTTGTGTCTTTCTATTTTCAGGTATTGTAACATCACTGAAGCCAGATGGACTACATTGTAACAGTAAAAGTGCAAATTGAAACAAAGATCAGACAAACAGAATATTTTTTAGCTTTAATTTGTGAAAATGAACAATACATTGTATATTATAATGTACAATGAACATGTGTTTAATAGAGCATTATATGTGCATAAACGATACATTCCACTTTTCTAAGTATGCAGTTGAAAGATGGAATACGACTTTAAAAAATGTTCTCAGAGTCTTTAAAGTCTTAAGATTATCAATTTGCACAGTCTGTATGTCCGTCCCTCATTTCCTTGAAACAACATCTTTGAAACCAATGTTGATGAAATTTGACAGGGATGTTCCTTGCATGAAGCTTTAAAAGCCAGTGCATCCAGAGCTTAGATATTTGGCATGAAGCTTTGTCTAGAGGGTATCTACCAAGAGTGTTGAAATCAGCAATTAATTATATTGGATTTGGAAACTGTGATTAATAGAAAGTGAAATGTGTATAAAAGATACACTCCACTTCTCTAAGATTGTATACAATTATCATTTTGATACCATATTGCACTTCAGACTTGCTTTTTAGCTCGGCTATTCCTATAAGGAAGCTATTGCACTCGCCTTGGTCTCTGCGTCTATGTTGGTTAAAGTTTTTGATAAATGATATAATTATATAGTTGCATCTTCTATTCCATCAACCATATTTACTTCAAAATAAAGGCAATATGGATCACTGCAACAAGTCACATAACCCTGTCAACTATATTTCCATATTTGTGCCACTTTTTAGCTCACCTACAAAGTACCAGAGTTAGCAGTTAGGATCGCTTACTCAGGTATTCTCAAATAAAATGGGAGTATGACCACAACGCTGAGTCTGATCTTAAACACCTTCATAGTACCTTTTACTGGTTTCAACTTCTGAGTGCTTTCTGCAAGACTACCTACCTTTTCAGCCACTGTTGATTCTGAAACATACATGTATTTGAATGTAACATTTGACAGTGATGATGCAATTGCATAGAAGTCACTAGCATTTTGAATTACAAGCTTCCAAACATTAATAGCATTATCCGCCATTCTTTTCACAGTCTCCCCTAAACCTTCGTAAGGCCCCTTACCATGGCCGGCCTCAAAGTAATTCCAGACAGCCCTGCATCCATAAATATTATGGTTAAATATGAGTTTGTTTCGATACTAGCTAGTTGGACAGTCTGTCCAATAGTGACAGAGATCTAAATCAGGAACAAGTGATTTCACTTCAGGAATAATAACATCAAGCAATGAAAGCACTGTCCCTGAAGAATGGAGCAATGTATCTGAAACAACAACAACAACAAAACTCATGTGTTTAAAATCACACCTGTAAAATAGATGAAGTGTTACACTAGATTTATTCCAGTACGCAGATTGGATCTCGTCAGCACAATTACATTGATACAATTACACTCCTCCCTCCATAAAAGGTGTGTGCTCTGTTCTGACATCACCAGAAGTCCGGGATCCCTCAAGGAACGCACCACGTCTCTAGCCCCAGATGACCACGTCCCGGCTGTGTACGGGTTCCTATAGATGTGATGCTCCGCCTCTCTGGTCCTAGAGGGCCACGACCTACCTTCAGGCGGGCTGGCACGGTCTTGTTCTGTGGTCTAGCCCCAGATGACCATGTCCCAGCTGTGAACGGGCCCCTATAGATGCGATGCTCCGTCACTGGCCCTAGAGGGCCTGCCTGCAGGCGGGCCTCTCTATGCATGGTTGTTCTGGTTCTATGGTCTAGCCCTAGATGGCCATATCCTGGCTGCAGGCTCCTCTAGTTGGGACTGATAATTTTGCTCAATTCACGTTGATTAGAGTAATTAATATTTAAACTGTCCCACAGAGCCTCAAAGATATATAAAAAGTCCAAAAATTGTGAATAAGTCTAAAGTCATGCCAAAACACTGCTCTGTAGGACCACTCTTCCTTAACTCACGGCTGTTCAGGGGCCTCTCCCCGGAGGTACAACCGCTCAGCGTTTCCGGAACACCACTGAAGCAGCTTCCTCAACGGCTCATCCCGGATCCTGGCCACTTACCTTGCTGCATAACCCAGATGGGCTGGAGTGGTCAGTCTGCCACTGCTGTTCCCAAAGTAATGGGAGTCTGTCTCCAACAGGACGCGGACCGCGGCCATCTGCCTTAAACAGTACAGCTGGGCCCGTCTCGTGGTTCCTCGAACAGGTCTACCATCCGAAGTAGGTGTTCGGGAATACCCTCGGCCACCTCCGCACCAGGGGTTGGGTGCCAGTGAAACAATAGCAGTGGATCAACCGCTCCCTGCCAACGTTTGGGTTGCCCTTCAGGAGGCCGAGAACCGGTTTGCAGTGAACCCAGTCATGCGGTTCACTGACGATCTTAGGGCTCCCGCGATTTGTTGTAGATGCTGGTCCCATTGATTGAGGGACTTACCTACAAAACACCTTATAGCATCCATAAGAATTATATTGTACCACCAGACCTGGCCATTGGCAGAGTCCCTATAGGGAGTGGTACGAGTCTTCTGGACCTCTAACATCTTGCAGACCTTAGTAAGAAGGTTGGACTCAAAGTTACGCCCTTGATCTTTAAAGATTACAAAAGTTACCCCCAAAAGAAGTTGTCCTTTGCTGCCCTTGCCGTCTCGTCTGCTGTCTGATATGGCAATTGTATGCACTCGATCCACTTGGTGAACTGGTCCACCACCATGAGCTCATACTCATTAGCCCTAGAAGACTAAGGTTAAGGCCCAAGAAAGTCAAGATGAACTCTATCGGTGTCCCTGCATGATACTCTGTAAGTGGACACCGGCCATGCCTTGCAGCCTTCTTGTTCTGGTTACAAGAGGCGCAACCATGCACGTAGTTCTCGACATCCCTCTTAAGCTCATACCAAGAACACTTCTCCCTCAACCTCTCGACCGTGCGCGTAACACCCTGGTGACCTGCCCACGGTATGTCACGATGCAAACTAATTGCAGCCTCTCTCAACGTCTTTTGCAACACCAATAACGGATTGTCATTGTGGCCCGAGGTCTAATACAATACCTTATCTATTAAACTGAAGAATTCTCTATTCAGCCAATAGGACTTCAACTCTGGACCAGAGCGGAAAAGCGTGGTCTGGTCTTGATCGTCTGTGTCATCCAGCCAGTCTCTCACACCTTCAAACTGTGCCCCCCCCTTGGGCCTTGTGTAGGTCTAACAGAGAGAACCCCCAGCTTCTCGACTTTGAGTCCCCTATACCTAAACCCAATTTATCGTCCGATCTAGAATTCCTAGCTGGTGTCCGCACAGGCTCTGGAGCAGGCTGGCTACCCGAAGCCGCCCGCCTCTCAGATCCCGGGGTCACCCTGCTGTCCTGCTTCTGTGTCGGCCGCACAGGCTCCGGGGCAGGCTGACTCTCAGGAGCCGCAAGCCGCACAGAAGCTGGGGTCGCACCTGCATCTTGCTTCTGTGCCAGCCGGACAGGCTCCGGGGCAGGCTGGCTCTTAGGAGCCGCAAGCCGCGCAGAACCCGGGGCCGACTTCCTGTCCTGCTCCTTCGGTTGCCCTGCCTTTGGAGTCGTCCAATCCGCCGGCAACGCTAGGTCCCCTTGCTGATTGGCCCTGGACCCCTGCCAGGTAGTAACTATGTTAACGCCAACAACCTCAGCGGATCCTATTGGCTCACCCTCAGCCCAGGGAATAAGGTTAATGGCTGCCTGCTACCCTCTCGGGGTCAGAAACATCCGCTAGATGGTTCAGACTGGGTGCCAATTGTGGCTCTCCTACCAGACATCCCTTGCAACACGGAGACCCCAATACTAGTATCTCCTGTTCAAGGCACACCGTTTCCGGGCACACTTAAACAGCTTGGACCGTCATGTCTCTTTTGCTGTCTTGGCTACACGAGGGTTCTACCCTTTCCTCGTATGTGATGCATCCCGTGCCCTCATGGATCTGCGGCCCATTGTCTGCACTGAGCAGGCCTAACTCACTCGTGCAAGCCCAACCCGGACCCCTTACCGGTGGCATTGCAACTGAACAGACATCACTTGGCTTATTTGCCAAAGGCATAGCATCATCTACATCTACGAGGAACGAGGCCAGTTGTCTTGGGCCTTCTTACAATACCTGCACCCCCCTCCCTACGGGGAAGACTATTTGGTCGCACCCGAGCACAGATATCTTCACACTGTCCAGCTTTTGCCGGCATCCTGAATTGTGCATCTGCATTAATAAGCTCGCGACGCGCACGGTCTTTCAATACCATGTTATATTGAGACAGCTCCTCAATCCATCTTTCCAGCTGACAACCCCATCAGCTCCCTTAGACTTGAGTGGTCCGTCCTTACTGTAAATGGCTTCCCTAGCAGGTAGTGCCTAAACTACCTGGTAAACCGCACTACCACCAACAACTCCTTCCGGGTAGTACAATACCGTTTCGCCTTGTAGGGATAGCTGCCATAATTCACTACATTCTCTTTCCCTAGTTGTATCTGAAGAAGCTCTGCTCCTATCGTCTCGTTAGATACATCCGTTTCCAGTATAAAATCGTCCTAGATATTCGGTGTTGCAAGCACGGGGGAGATGAAAGAGCTTCCTTCAGAGCCTCAAAAGCCTGGGCTGGGCGCTCAGTCCACTGGAAGAGCTTCTTCCCAGTGACCGCATAAAGGGGTTCTGCCAACCTAGAACTTTTTTAATTACCCCCCCCCCCCATGATAGTTGGCCAGTCCCATAAACATCTCCACTTCCTTACAAGAGGTTGGGACAGACCACTCACAACCTTGATGTCCGCCTGTCTATTCGAAGGCTGTCACCAGTCACCTTCCGCCCTCGAAATTCTACTTCTTGACAACAAAAGACGCATTTCTTGGGTTTAAGATTACTCAGATGGTCCTTAAAGCTTGAACCTAACACCAGAATGCCATCAAGAAATGCCCCCGGCAAGGGTATCCAAGCAGTCATCTATCAACGGCAAAGGGAAAACGTCCTTTACCGTCACACTGTTCAGTTGCCTGTAGTCTATACACCATCTGATTGACCCGTTCCACTTGCTGATGAGCACAGGGAGCCGAGACCCAGTCAGAACTGGACTCTTGTATGACTCCAGACTTCAGCATTTTCTCAAGGTGGGCTTCTTCCCCAGCAAATCACACGGATGTCCGTTTGATCCTCTGCTTGACCGGTCTTGTATCGCCTGTATCAATCTTATGCTCTATAGCATCGAAACTGCCAAAGTGGAACTCATCTTTGGCAAACACATCTTCAAACCCCACCAAGACCTGTGTTAACAACTGCCCTGACCATGTGGTCCCCCACTTGGACCCCCATGGAAAACTCGGTGACCGTCTGCACATGGCATACTACAACTTCCTGCGGTGCCCCTTCCACAGGAATGTTGCCGCCTCCCTGTAGCTCAAGTGCTGCTATCTGGTCAGTGGGCCCGGTCATGGCCCCTCCTGACTCGGTGTTGGGATCAACTTGTCCGTCACCAAGTGTCCCGGTGGTGAGACGGGGGCACTGGGGTCCAAGCTGTGGCTCCGTCTGGCTCTGCTGCTGAATTTGGGTCGGTACTCGGCCAGCTAGTCCGACCCTCTCAAGTTTAAATCGCGCTTCCTTTTGGGACAGTCACTTAAAATGACCCTTCTCATTACAGTAATAGCAAACGCTTCTGCTATACCGGTGCTGCCCTCTATCTCCCCTCGGGGCCGGCTGAACAGGAAGCGGGTTGTCCCCTTATTCAGGTTCAAGCCCGCAAGGGAAGCCGCGATCCTCTTCTCAATCAACGATCCCAACCGCGTTTCCAACTGGCTTCTCAACCTCGATTCCAGCTGGCTCAAAGCTCAAGCAAGATCTGCTTGGTCCGCAGCAGATCCTTGGGCCGAGACCTGGCTGATCAAGATTGGGGCCTCCTCTATACCTTCCGGTCGCCTTCGGTTCTTGCCGTACATGGCCAACTGGACCTGTTGGTACTTGCGGCCCATCTGGATAGCGCTTTGCACTGTTTCCGGGCCCTTCATACACACATGGTGTCCAGCCTCCTTATGACGCACCCCTGCAAGAAGCGGTTTACAGCTTGTTCTGTGTAAAACTGCACCAGAAGTCTCTTAAACGCCTAGGATGCGAGGGTAAGCACACGGTCTGCCCCATCCTCCAGCAACTCGCCGGGGTGTTGAATGGCCTGTTGAAATGTGGTCTGGGCTGTGGCGGAACCCTCGTGTTACCCAAACCTTGCCTCAAGCCTCCCTATCAACCCCTCGAATGAGAAATGCTGGTTATCATCCGTCTCCACTGCAAGAAAATCCAAAGCCTTACCCTTCAGGCTCCAACACAAGCAATTCATCTCCAGGTCCGTCCACCCAAAGGTCAGAGCATACCTCTGATATTGCAGCCTAAAGGCGTTCGAGTTACCAACGCCGTCAAAGTTCAATTTTTTGGGCAGGGTAGCCATAACTCCCTAACCCGGGTGCCGCCTCCCCGGTTGTACTGAGTACAAGACAATGGGTCCTGTGAAGGAGCACTGCTGCTGGTCAATGGGGCAGGAGCTGGATCACAAGCCGCCTGTACTGAGGCAGGGGACCGCGCGCAGCAGACACAGTCTTGGGCCTAGCACCAGTAACACTGAGCATAGGTTGAGTGGACCCGATGAGTGTTGTGACCGGCTCAGTCTTCGGTACACTCTTACCTCGCCTTACTCTAACTTAACCTCTTTGCCGTGGCCACCAAGGCCGCCTGCCAATGGGACACGGGTAAAACCTCTTCCTCGTGTCCGGAACTGTCATCGCTGGCCTCCTCCAGCTTTACATTTGGTCCAAATCAATGCCAGACAGTTCCTCCGACGAGCACTTCCTCCTAGAAGTGGTGGCCAGCACCTCGGGGGTAATATTGCCACTCCCCGTGCGTACCGCCACTATGGCCTTTACCACTTTCCCAATCCCAGGGATACCCTGTAAACCCTCAACCGTAGAAAAATTGACCTTAATCACTCCTGTACCCTGTCCACCATAATGAACAAAATATAATTGCTACTAAAAATATAGATAAACAGAAAATGGCGTGCTTTAATTTTTAAACAGCATTGTCTGAGAATATGATCGGGCCGCCCACATCCCAATTTATTTGAGAACACGTGTACTGTCCGTCGTATGTCGTAAGTCTCATAACATTTTCCTTCAAACGACATCTCCTCTGAAAACACTAGGCCAATGATGATACTTGGCAGGGATGTTTCTTGCATGAAGCCCTTTCATTGTTTTTTTAAATAATTCCATTCCATGAAGAACACTGGTTGCCATGGCACTAAGGAAAGGAAAAACTTTAAAAATCCTTTTCTCCATATTTCTTCTTCAAACTTTGAAATTGTTTTGCTAATGACAACAGTGTTTAGGTCAATGTCATTTGCTCTTAGGTTTTTTCAAGATATCCGAAAATTGGCTTTACTTTTGCTATTTCTTTATAGTTCTTCATCAATCTTTTAAATTATATATCTCATGACAATATGGTCATGTACCCCTTCTTTTTTATTAGTTTGACCTTATTGAAGTATTAAAAGGACTTGAAACTTCATACAGTAATGGAGCACAATAACCTCCACTTTGCCTATTTTTCAATTATCTCTTATTGAAACTAGTCTTCGAACAGTCATATCTTCGCTTTGCTATTCGAATTCAAAAGTTTATAGTACATAGTTTACAAGATACTGGTGTAAATATGTTCACATGTAAAACTCTATATTGAAAATAGTAAAGGAGAGAAAATGTTGCGCTTTTTTATACGTTTTCGTATGTATATGATGTGTCGTTTGGATGAGAAAATCCCGCCGTCCTATATCCGGAGAGGCAGCTCTGCATACCGCGGGTACAGGTTTCATCCATATCAATGTAAAAGAAAAGATAAAATGGGTGTTGTTCCTGTGTCGCTTTGGTGCTTCATTGATGGATATATTTGACACATTGTTAACGACTTACTTGACAATAAAATATATGTCGTAACGTTATTTATCACGTGCTTACGCACATTTCGTTTACGAATGTGTATAATGCAAGAGACAATACTGAATAGTTCAGTTTATTATAAGTATATATCACTTGTAATGGCGTTTATGTTTAAATTATACTATGTGTTTGTTTCATAAACTACATCATGGATAGATGATATTTTGAAACATGTGTTGTTTAACTCTTCTTACTCCTGCCCTGCAAGCGAAATAAATCTCGAGTCTAGCTCATTGCAAAAGGACTTGTGTTTTTGTTGCTTTTGTGAGGTAGGGTGTCAAGACACACAATTTTATTTTGCCTTTTAGCTCATCTGGGACAGAGTGTCAGTCATATGTCGTAGGTCCTTTAATATTTCTCCAAAAAAGACGTCTCGTCTGAAACCACTAGACCAATGATGCTGAAACTTGGCAGGAAGATTCCTTGCATGAAGCCCTTTCATTGTTGTTCAAATAATATCATTCGAATGACATGCAGATCTCTGGTTGCCATGGCAACAGAAAGGGAAAACTTCTCAAGAACAGGACGGCCTAGAGTTAAGATATAATTGGCTATAATGTGTTATAACCTTGTGGACCGCTACAAACATTGTTCAAATTATGACTCCGCACGGGCGTCACATGTTCTTCTCTGAAACCACCAAGCCTAGAGGTTAGATATATAGCATGTGGCATAACCTAGTGGACCTCCACCAAGATTGTTCAAATACCGAGCATCTCGTCAAAATTGACTGACAGGTGTCACTTGTTTTTATATAGGCTTACGCAGGAAAAACTTCAAAAATCTTTATAATTTCTGAAACCACAAGGCCTAGCGCTTAGATATTTCACATGTATTATTGTCTATCGGAAGTCTTCCAAGAATGACAAAATCATGTCTTCAAAGTCAAAATTTATCCTTTCTGCTATTGATGACCTTGTATTATAGCCAATGGTAGCCAGGTGAGCAATATAGGACCATCATTCTTGGCCGTCTTGTTTTTTAATTATTCCCCATTCTTGCATTTTCTTGTCTAGAACATTACTGCAAAAGGAAATTCATTCAAATTGGATACAGTGAGAGGGGACATTTAAGGAACGTGCAGTGCCCAAGAACCGTAACCCATTATTGCCGTATTTGTAAATTCTCTGCATATTTTCTGTCCGATCACCTTACTTCAATGACCAAAGATTTTAAACCAAACTTTGAATATGGGTAATTTTGGCGATGAATAGTAGTGCGATGTACAATAACCATATTCAAACACCACCACCTCAGGGGCATTGAACGTGACAGCTCTTATTGGTTAATAAGTTTCACCTTAATGCCTGCACAGTATACATATTCTTTGAGAAAAAAAACAACACCTTTTTACTGTCGTGATCGAGCCCTCGAACAGTCATGTGTGCTGTCACGAGACAGCTCTTGTTAAATCTATTTCTTCAATATAATGAGTGAATTACAGTGACTTTTTCAGCACATTAAGATATTTCTTAGGAATATTTTGTATTTGTTTACTCCCCAGTTTCCATTCTTACTACATAGAAAAGTCAGTTTTTGTTGCAGAAGCTATGAAAAATAAAATGATAAACATCTCTGAACCACAAGGCCTAGAGCTTAGATATGTGGTTTGTTGCATTGTAAGTTCTCGTATATGCAGTCATTGGCAGTTACCTTCATTTAACAATCAATGACTGCATATTAGAAAATACTACAACTCAAAAAAATAGGTGTATATGCGGACAATGTTCTAAATTGGAATACCCATATCGATTATGTTTGCAAAAAAATAAACTCCAAAATAGCATTATTAATAAACGTTATAAATGATATGTCGAATGAGATGAAGTTCATGTTATATAACGGTTACATTCTTCCAATATTCAACTATTGTTGAACCATTTGGGGAAAAGGCAATACAAAATATGTACAAATAATAAATAAATTGCAAAGACACGTAGCAAAACTTATTTTAAATTTTATTTGAAATACGTATTATGTCGGCTGTACCCAAGACTGAATGGCAATTACGCGCTACTTTATAAGGCACGAAAACTTCGTGAGATACAAAAACGGCAACACCTATCGGAGCTTATGAACCAAGGGAAATAAATTTCAGTCTAATTCATCAATTAAAACGACAAAAATTTCATATATAGTCTGCTTTCTATATATCGCAAAGATCTTGTAGTACAAACGAAACCTAGGACTAATTTATACAAAGACCCATTTTCCTATTTTAGTTTTAAAGTATGGAATGATATTCCCATGGAATTGAGATCATTAAAATTACTGTCTTTTAAACGAAATTACAAAAATTATCTTTATAATAAAATGTAGAAATTTTTTACATAGAAAACTTTGCAATGGTTATTTTAGTATCTAAGTAATGAAATTAGATTATATTATTATATTAGATAATTATACTGTATAAGTCAATATTATTTGCATTTGAGTGTCTGTCGTACAGAGAATGATGTAAACTATATAAACGAATCTAATGTGATATTTATATGAGTAGAATTAAATTAGTGTGTATGACTTGGGGTGTATATGTGGTTTGAATGTATATATGTCGTGTTCCCTTTTCTCTTCTTTTTTTCCTTCTTTTTCTGTTCTGAATGCCATATGAAAATAAGTTGTTATTATCATTATTGCCTTGTGGATCTCTACCATGTGTTTAAACCAGGACGGGCGTACCTAAATTAAAATGAAGTATACGCACAGGTGTCCTAGGGGAGTCCGGGGGCATGCTCCCCGGGAAAAAAATGTGAAATCCAACATTGCAGCTGGTGCATTCTAGGGGCCCTTTGAGCACCTACAGAAAACAAACTAGGTATAACCACATGCAAATTTATTGCATCAACTGTATCAAAATTGACTCATCCAATTTGAAGAAAAAGAACACGTTGTCCCAAACACAGGTGGAAGCGTACCTTTGACTTTATAATAAATCAAAAAAAAAATTGTTCATAGCTCTTTACTATAGACAAGGTTCCAAAACACGCTATATGAAAACAAGAAAACTGTGATACAAAACTATCACAGCGGGCCTTGGAACAGTGTCTTAACCTGATAAGTTATTGCCAAGTCCCTTTTTTTTCTCCTTTCGCGTGACAGCTTCCTACTTTTGTAACATGAGCAAAAATGTTCCACATATTACCGTTGAACTTATATTTTAAAGAAACTTTATATTTTTACAAAGCAGCAACTATAATTGGGGATACCAACACTCAAATTTCTTGTTAAAATAGAAAATGTAATAGATGAGACAATTCAAGTGTTGATGCCTGGCATCAAAACGAAGCAAATTCAATAATTATCAAAACCTGGTGTAGTGGTTAGTAAATGCATGCATAGGAAATGTATGCAACCATTCACGCTACACTCAGCAATCGAGTAAATATATTGTAAGCTTCTGATTATTACTAATTGTATTAGACGCTACACATTGAAGAGTGATGTTAACCCACCTTTATCTCACTTTCTTTGGCGATTTTCATTCGTGCACAGAACTATCCACTACTTCACTTACATTCCCATTTGACCGAAGCTGGTGTACAATAAAAAAAACTGCTAACTTCTTTCTAAACGTGTGCAAAGAACTATTCACTACTTAACTTACATATACATTTTCCAAAGCCATCCTACATATAGCAGGCCGCTGAGGCGGCCCGCAACAAGCATTTCGCTCCGAAAAACTCTTCCATTTCTTTCAAATTTGAATTACGTCAAACAAATTTGGACGAATTTAAGAGGGAAATGATAGCCTAGAGCTTTAAGAAAAAGTTTACTTCAATTGAAAAATCCATGCCGTTTTCGTTCTACAAGCGAAAATGCCAACGCTGGTATAGCGATTTTTACGGAAGCTCAAGGCCATGTGGAAAATATTATCATTTTCCGACGGTGATTTTAACAAATAACAAAAAAGTCAACCTTTAAACCATAATAAAAAAAAGGGGTCAGGATAATAAAAAAAAATCGAAATACTTTTGAGTCTAATTTCTTGAACCAAAAAATCATCGTACGCGATAATAAAGAAAAAAGAAATAAAAGATCGCGTTTTGTTTTTTTTTAATTTTTTATTACCGCTTTGTAATCACCATTCGTGTTTTTCGTTTTTTTTTTTTTTATCACAATGATGACAACGATAAAGTCCGTTTAACTTAAAAGGGAGGTAATCTTGTTTATCTTTATCACTGTGCACAGTATACTTTAGTTTTTCTGAAAATTAACGTGGCCACGCGATAGACGTTTTTTACATTGTTATCTTTTTTTATTATCACGTGGCCAGTATTATACATTATTTTTCAGTTTTAGTTTTTTAACCTTTCCAAAAACGTGACATGTTTTTTCGTTTTTTCTTTTAAATTATCCCTTACCCCCATACGTTTAGCCTTCAGTTTTTTTTTTTTATTATATTTGAACTTTTTATATTTCCCTCACCTCTGTGCTTCCGTGATTTTCGCTAAAGAAAATTTCACACATTTTCCGACGGTGCTTTTGCCTGAATACTCCAAAGTCAACGTTAAAGTTTAAATTTGACTATGACCGTTTAATGTAAACATTAAAAAAAAAACCATAAGAGGGGGTCAATAATTCGTACTTTTGAGTCAACTGCCATTGATTTGAAGCAAATTTTATAAAGGTCCGTCTGTTAGCTTGAATTTGTGGATGAGACCTTGGGGTTTGATCACTTGATATTACACAGGCTATATATAGGGCGGAAAAACAAAAAAAAAATCTCTGAAACCACATGGCCCAGAGCTTAGATAGTTGGTGTGTAGTATTGCCCTAAAAGTAGATCGAATCAAATAAAGTTGTATTAATATAGAAAAGGTCTGTTTATTGAGATCTTTTTACTATATAGTAGCCCATGTTCCGAAATGTTTGGTCTTAATAGCGAGGGCTGTCTTATCTGGTGGTCTTAATAGAGAAAACGTTTAGTCGTTCCCCCCCCCCTTTTTTTTTTTTATAACCAATGGTAGCCAGAAGACGCAATACTTTAGTTTCGGTTCATCTTGGCCATAACTTTAGTTTTTCGTCCTTGCTTTTTTACCCCTTATCCTGAACGTAGAAAATGGTTCCAGTCTTTTCTTCTTTTTGAACACAGGGGCCACGTGCCATACGTTTGTTTTTCTTATTTTGTTTTATAATCCTCACTAATGACCAAACCTAGTTGGAAAGTCATTTTGAAATCTTACCGCTCTTATACCATTCGGATTTCAACGCATTGACACCTAAAGTACCGATCTTCAAAGGTAGGTAAACTTGGTTCGGCACAGTCCACTTGCAAAATAAGCGAGACCACTTGTTAGTAAAGTACGCATATTATATAATGTTTTGATAGGTAATTCCTTCCCAAAAACGAATGTTATGATAATTCCCTTACCCTTACCCTTGCTAGGTATATTATCATTTGGTATATTATCAATTATCCCTGTCAATATGAGAAATACTGGTACAAAAAAAGAGTATAACTCATTTCCTACAAATTTACGTTTTCAAAGATTTGGCTGTGTTTTAAGGTACGTTATTGACCATGAATTTCACACAGTTGGTCTATTCATAATTATGATGGTCACTTTGAACAGTATCATCACATTAATTGGGATCAATCACATTATTGATTGTGTCAAATAAAACTACAGTTAGTTAGATTTTATGGATTGAGTTGTGACTCCACTTTTATATATATAATATATTCTATAATAGATCATAGCTCTTGGGTCAAAATCATACTAAAATGAATCAGACAAACAGTTTAAAACATTCAATATTGGAATGTCCCATTGCAAATAGCATCTGAAAAATGGATACAGAAACATTTCAGCACTATCTCCTTAATTAGTACAGACACTTACTATTACTCTTACTTTGGGTGTATTCGAAATTTGATTTGCAAGACACTTACTGAATACAGCAATCTTTAGCAAAATGGGCAATTTGGAAATAGACTTTCTCACCTATGAGATACATATTTCCGTGCATTTACCCATGTGAAATAAACTTATCTCACATCGCTGCCGGACTATTTTTTACGTTTTGTTTAAGTGTAAGCAGACATAAAAATCGAAAAATGACTGTAAAATTGTTATTTTTGAAATAAACATAGGGTTGTTGGTATTCATTTTCTTAGATCATTTTCTATCCATCTATAGCAGTTTTGAAGTAAAATTCGAGAAAAACGTGATTTTCATTTTTTTATCCCCATCCTGTATTTGCACCAAAAAACTCGGCAGAGCCTCGTTATTTGACGTATCTCAACCCTCGGGTGGGATTTCCTTATCCACAACTCATGAACATGTTAGATTCACTTTGTTCTTTCACTAGATCAAAAACCAGAGAATATTTCAAATTACCAGAAATTGTTAATATATCTAATGATGCAAGGGAAATAACCCAATTTTGTCTTATCTAAACTGTGAATTTAGCTTTCAAACAAGTGTGATATACTGCAAGTGTGTAGTTTTTATTCTCCAACCAATCGAAGACCAGTGGAGACTACATAATTATAATGTTTGTTTGATTCTGTCCGTGCGTTGTCGCACTGTCGTCTTGTCGTCCTGTCGCTAGCGAAGCACGCCAAACGGCGCGTTGTCGCACTGTCGTCTTGTCGTCCTGTCGCTAGCGAAGCACGCCAAACGGCGCGTTGTCGTGCGGCGTGTTGTCGCGATGTCACATTGTCGCTCGGCTCAAATTGAAGGATTGGCTATTTGGCGCTTTGTCGCTCGGCACATTATCACCATAATACAACACGCCGCACGACAACACGCCGTTTGGCGTGCTTCGCTAGCGACAAGACGACAGTGCGACAACGCGCCGTTTGGCGTGCTTCGCTAGCGACAGGACGACAAGACGACAGTGCGACAACGCGCCGTTTGGCGTTTTGTCGTGTTGTCGCTGGCGACAACACGACGCACAAAAGTGTACCAAATCAGCCACCATAGTATTATCCAATTAAAAGGTGCCTTACCAAACTGCTTACATAATTATAGTAAATTTCTCAATTAAAAATGTTATACATTCTATATGTTTTTACATGTATTATATTATGTGTGTATATGGATGAGACTGTAGTAAAATATAAAACCTACTTCTAATTTTATTGGCGGTTGAAAAGTAATCAACTTCCGGTCAAAAGTAAGCTTAATACGCCTGCGCCGAAAAAAAGCTAAAAAGCTTTCAAATTGGTAAGATAGCATAAGAAAGTATACTGTTATATACATTGTAGTTGAAGCAAGATCAATTCTACTTTATATCAATGTCCCTTTTAGTGTAGCAAACTGCTCTAATTATCTTGCATATTTAGGGGGTCAACCGGTCTATAAAATCTAACAATGAGCGTCACATATCAAAATGTTCAGCAAGTTCTGGACAATACGAAACGGAAGTTCTTTTTTACCAAAATGGTTGGAGTCGACAGAAATCCAAGATGGCGTCCAAGATGGCCGCCATAATGTAGAAAACAAGCAAATATAACTTTTTCTGTCACTACATTGTTGTGTATGTACAGATGAACACCAAATTTGTTTTATTTTCACTTCACATTTCTTCTCTTTAAAAATTTGTAATCATGATTATTTTAAGTTATAGAGGTCAAGGTCAAACTAAAGGTCAAAGGTCAAATTTTGTGAAAATTGGACTTTCGGATACATATTTTTCTATGTTACATTCCTTATATGAAACATATCAACATTAATTATTCACCAAAATTTACAACAATGTATATTCTTCAAATTATTAGCACTGTTTAGTTCAGATATGCTGTTGCCATGGAAATCCAAGATGGCGTCCAAAAAGGTCGCCAAAATAGGGAAAACAACCAAATATACACTTTATTTGCTACTACTTTGTCATTTATGTACATATAAACACCAAATCTGTTTTGTTTTCATTTCACATTAGTTCTCTTTAAAAATTGTAATCATGGTTATTTTAAATTATAGAGGTCAAGGTCAAACTGAAGGTCAAAGGTCAAATTTTGGGAAAATTGGACATTCGGATACATATAATTCCTAATATGAAGCATATCAACATTAATTATTCACCAAAATTTACAACAATGTATATTCTTCAAATTATTAGCGCTGTTTAGTTCAGAAATGTTGTTGTCATGGTAATCCAAGATGGCGTCCAAAAAGGTCGCCAAAATTGAGAAAACAAGCAAATATACCCTTTATTTGCTACTACTTTGTCATTTATGTACATATTAACACCAAATCTTCTTTATTTTCACTTCACATTAGTTTTCTTTAAACATTTGTAATCATGGTTATTTTAAGATATATAGGTCAATGTCAAACTGAAGGTCAAAGTTCAAATTTTGTGAAAATTGGACATTCGGATACATATTTTTCTTTGTTACATTCCTAATATGAAGCACATCAACATGAATTATTTACCAAAATTTACAACAATGTATATTCTTCAAATTATTAGCACTGTTTAGTTCAGATATGCTGTTGCCATAGTAATCAAATATGGCGTCCAAAAAGGTCGCCAAAATTGGGAAAACTACCAAATATACTCTTAATCTGCTACAACTTTGTCATTTATGTACAGATTAACACCAAATCTTTTTTAATTTCACTTCACATTAGTTCTCTTTAAACATTTTTATCATGGTCAGTTCATAGCATGGTCAAGTTATAGATGTCAAGGTCAAACTCAAGATCTAAGGTCAATTTTGTAAAAAATTGACATTTGGCGAGATGTTTTTCTTTGTAACATTCCTAATATGAAGCATATCAACAGTAATAATCTGCCAAAATTTACAGCAATGTTGTTTTACAAATATTTGGCACTGTTAGGTTCAGATATGCTGTTGCCATGGTTATTCAAGATGGCTTTCAAGATTGCCATCAAAATGGAGAAAACAATCAAATAATCCCTTTTCAGCCGCTAGTTTGCCTTATATGTACATATCTACACCAAACCAGTTTTAATTTTAATTCACATAATTTTTCTTTTAAATATTTACTCATGGTCATATTTAGTTGTAGAGGTCAAGTTTAAGCTCAAGGTCAACGGTCAAAATTTTGCATCCCGCATCCGACAAGATGTATTTCTTTGTTACATTCCTAAATTTAAACATATCAACAGTAATTACATATTTTATGTGCAGCAAGGACAATTCTTAAACAGCCTCATGTACTTTCTTGCATTTATTTCCCACTATTATTCTATCTTTAGAAGGACAAATAGAACTTTTTGACTGCTGCCTAATTCCGTCTATTCATAGTAACAGAAAATTCAGTTTTAGTAAATTACGTCACAAACTGACTCCACATTTCTAGTACTTCAGTGTTTGAGTTTGCTTACATTGTTATCCTGTTGAAGGTCCAGGAAGGATCGAAACTGGTAGATATTAAAATGTTGTCAATTCCTGCCAGTTGTATGACGTGTAGTTCCTTTTATTTTACTTTTTTTAGTTGTTTACAATTAAGGTGGAAGCACACTATAAGTGTTTTCTCTTGTCTACCTTAGTATTTTGTACCAATTAAAACTAGACGATATATCTGATTAAGATCTATATTTGATTTGACGTTATCTATGTACATTACGTTACCATGTCGCGCCCTTTTTATGTCTGTTGTACGGTGACAAACGTTGTCTTATACTGCTTTTAAGGCCCAAAGGAAATTACATTTGACAAAAGGCAAATATGTTTTCATAGTTTGATTCTCAATATAAAAATATTGTCACAATTCGTACCTTTGGATCTGTACCAGATAAGAAAACTTTTTTTTTTTCTCACAAGTGATTGGTTTGATCATCACTGGAGTCTCGAGACCGATTTATGAAAGCCATGAAAGCCCTATATCGCTCACCTGAATACAACTACACTAAATAATATGGTCATTGTCAATGTCACAGATATACAAACCTCAAACTACAGATATATGATGTTCACCTCATTCTAACCATAGAGGTATGATTTGAACAAACTTGGTAGAGGACCATCCAGATTGTCACAACCCAAACACCTAAGCTGTATGCCTTGCAGTATGTAACAAGAAGAATTGCAAAAAACTCGAATGCTATTCGATCCGCGCCTCTCCCTGTATGTTGTTTTCTTGTACGTTTAATACACTCAACCGGTTTAAAAATACAAAAGTGGCAAAATATTTATTTTAACAGTGTTATCGTGTTTCAAATTTATTCAAATTTCATACACAACAAAAACAACATAAAATTGAATTCTTGTAAAGGTTTCAATAATTCATCGCAAAAAATGACTACAATGAAATAAAAACAATAGCATCATTCAAATAAAAATGTTCAACAGGGGAAATCTTTGCGTTTCTAAATCGGTTAAGTGTAATTATATGAAAAATGTAAAATGCAGCATCACCTACCTTGTTTTTCCTTTTAATTTATCCGCATATGGAGTTCCGAAAGCTCCGCATATGATTTTTACCGAAGTGCATTTTTACTATATGAAATTCAAAGAATCGTTTAATAAGTCGACAATCATGATCCTACGGTAGGATTTTAGCTCCAGTCAATGTAACAATCTCAAAGTGAACGCTCAAGTAATTGGTAGCTATACTCTGTTTAAGCTAGAACGTATACATTTGTTATGATGGGTACCTGTTTTACAAGGGCTTTTTGTGACATTTTGTGTATCATTTGAAAAATAAAGGCGCGTTGCATCTACATGGATGTTATATTATATAGAGACAGTGATTTTTCTTTGTTCAGGGTATATGATTTTGTGGAAATGTGAGCCCAAAATGGATTTGAAAAATCAACAATATTTCTTTAATTAACACTTTTACTTTTATTTTGACGTCAAAGTACTTATTTCATAGTCAGGCACATATTTCATCAAACAAAAGTTCATATGGCGTAACATACTCCGGCAACTTGATAACACTTAAACGCGAAGTACCAGTAACTAAGCTGGCTTCGTTTCAGTGGGCTTTACAAAAGGCAGCGATTTGTAGTAGGATATATTCAGCGACTTCAGGCTGCCTTCTGCGGTCTTGTTAAGATGCCATTCTTCCATACAGTCTAAAGCGTACGGCTGATAATCATTGTAGAATTTATTTGCGAACAGATGATTTTTACTAACCAAAGATTTCAAGTCGCCTACCCCGAAAACACATACACCCCGAACATATTTTCCATGGCACGGAGTTTTCCAGCTCCACGCAACAAACACTGCTAGTCTTGGTATGTCATCAGGTATACCTGGAAATAAAACTACATTTAAACAGTTGTCCCTCGTCCGCATATTCATTATAATTTCAGGGATGCTGATTACAAAACCTATAAATATTCATGTCTGAAAACACTCGAAAATCGTTTATGGACAGATCCTCGTTCTTTGAATGGTTTAACATTCGGATACATTATGCAATATCGCTGAACATCCCCGCTCCGATTTGGGTTGTTTTATACAGCAGAAACTAATAAAAAAATTTCGAAGGGTCAACGCGAAACTATCCTATCTGCTTCTATTTTCATATACACGTAGACTAGTTTCGCTTTGACCCCTCGCTATGTTCTTTTGGACAAAATGAATTTTCATACATAAGCATCAATTCTAGAATTGTGATCAAGGTAAATACCTCCGCTTGTTCGAAACTTTAATCAAAGATTTAGCTAACAGCCGGTCAACTTTCATGATTATATTTTACTAAGTTTAAACTGGGACGAATATATACTTAATATTATTGCTCCAGATTTGAAAGACTTTTATTAGACAAATATGTGCATTCATGAGAATAAGGACTAAAAACTGTTCAAGGTAAAGTCAAAATATTCTACTAGTGTTTACCACCAAGAATGTTTAATATAATCTAATTTAAAGTTGATCGACGGTAAGCTTAACAGCCGATTAAAGTTTTGAACAACCGGGCCCTGGCAGCTGAGAGTGTTAAATTTAATTTAAAAACGAGTACACACTTTCGGTTGAATCATTTTTCTTTCTTATTTTCTTGAGAAAACTTTGTTCGGAAAGTGTACTAAGCTCTCTGAATCCGATCGAAGACTGTACTTTTGTTCGAACATGGGTTCCAATAATTGCTTATAAATTAGTATCTGCACCAGGGGCCTTAGTAGACTAAAATGAATCTTGGGACCGACAAGCCTGAATAGTATTTTCAGAAAAGGGACCTTTATGTTATTGCAACAAGCTGATATTAACTGTCATCAAGGGAGACTTCTACAAGTATCATTTTGTTGAAAAGTTCCGATAATAAAGCTGGTGGTGTTTTACTCGGTCTTACCATGTTTGATGACAATCTTAATATCGAGCTGTCTGTACAGCGGAAATTTAGCTATCTTAAAGCTTTGATGATGCCATAATTTTTATCGAGGAATACGCAAAGATAATAATTACTTCTGCTAATGCTTAGGTCAATTTATACAGACATCTCTGGAAAAATTCATAAGTGATATATTGAAGTTTTATAACCGTATGTTATTAAAGTATTTACAGACTCAGACCATCTGTCGTAATGTTTTCATTAGTGGTATATCATTTATCTCACGGGAGCTCATTGTGTAAGCTTATTCATTTGTTCAAGCTTCTTTCTGTTTTCTTGTAACACGAGCTTTAATGTATTTGATATCTATTTACACAAGTGAGAAATAAGTGCTAATCTTCATAAATATGATTCACAGCAATTTGTTGAACGTAACATGTGGAACGACATTGATTTACTGTAACAATACATAGGTGGACTGTGATTAACTAGGGATAAGCTTTTACGTTACTAACAAAGATATTGGCATAATATATCATTACACGAATGCACATGCAGTTCCATTCGAATGGAGAAAAGTTATATATTAACAACAAAAAGTATTTTAATAAACGATAACAACGCTCAAAAGAATGTTACTTCGAGTCTTACATGACCAGATATTACAAAAGATGAATAAATTCAGCACGTTATTTGCTACACGGTTAGATTGTAAATATATAGAAACTTTGATAGACCTGGTGGTCTTTTTGCTGTTTTGCTGAAGACTGACAAAATTCAATGTTAATATATCTGCAGTCTTGCAAAAGTGGCACTTCATTCTTGCCAAAGAATTATATAACATGTTTAAGCCAATTATTAGATACAACATGAAAATACATGATGAAAAATTACACCTATCAGGGGTTTAGTATTGGGCCTTAAACGTCATACTGCACAATGTTGGCATATCTGCCCACGTGTTGTTTATGGCTTAATAAAATCTACTTTTCTATTCATTGCATGTAGACGTGAGCCATGTCAAAATAAGAATTCTGCCACAACGTCTGGTCGGCTGTAAGACGCCAGAAAAGAAAGCTGTTGTGCAAGGTCACTTTACTTTTACTAGATCTACAAATATGTTATATACATTGTGCATGTATATACATGTACATTTGTACATCATATTAGAAATTTATTATGTGAAATATCAATTTATATCGTGTTTTATAACACGTACGAGAAGATAAAAGGAATTAAAATGGAAATGCACCTTTAAAATACGCCCCTGGTGTTCCAATGTGATGATTGAAGTTCAAGGTCGCCCAGTAATATTCATCGGGACTAAGCACATCTCGAAACCAGTCTAATAACATCCGGGCAATTTCATTGTTTAGTACAAAATGTATAAATTCCCGACTGAAAATACCGTATGCACCTCCTTTCACCACAGTAATATTGAATGGTGGATTCTCCTTTCCTTGGTCGGTTTCGAACATTTCTGGCTGTTTCCTGTTGTTCACATGTCTATATTGAAAGCGATGTGTATACCTATAATTCAATTTTTCTTTTGTGATTTTGCCCTCGATGTCGTTTGCTCCGTTATATATTTTTAATATATTAACAATTTCTTTATTTGTCTTTAACGGAAATTCTTGACTCGGTAAGTTTATAAAGTATTTCCAGTCTTCGCCACGCTTCACTAAATCTTCCATGCAATTTATATCCGCCTGCAAACGAGTGAAACCTGCGTACACTACGAATTCTTTCCTTGACACAACGAAAACGTTATCAAAACAGTTTGCTACGCCATGAATAGCATCGTGCACATCTTGTTCAGAATAGGCATCAACATGTAAACAATAATAATTCTGTGGCGTATAAATTGATCTTAATAAACGTTCGGCCTGCTCCACACCTTTATAAAGCAGAATACTGTAAGCAATAGGGAACTGTGCTTCTTCTGTAGACGCAAAATAGTCCTCATATCCACGCATTTCTTTGAAACTTTTACAATTTCTCGTTAAAAGTACATATTCTTTGTCTTTTATAATGTTTCGTGAATATTTCCCATTTTCTGTTAGCTCTTTGGCTTTATCAATTTCAGCTACGTCTCCATCCAAGATGGCTGCACAATTGACGTCATGGACAAGTCGTCGTGGATACTTCCTGTTCAAAGATAACCGAAAAGCAGAGAGAACGTCAAACGGTTTACCTGCCGAATACCTGTGCAATTTGAAATTATATTTTTCCTCATTTGCAAGAAATAACTTGCAGAAAACGTATACTAGAGTAAACAGGAGTCCATAACATAACAAAGACTGTCTATTTGTGTAATTTCGATACATCCCTTACCAGTAACAGAATAATTGTATGCGATTTAAAGTGAATTTTTCCGGGTGGCCATAGATTAGGACTAAAATTGTATCTAGCACGTATTGCCCTTATATATATTATACAATTTGCTCTACCCTCTAACTCTCTAGTCAAATCAAATGCTTCCATTTCATAAACAAGCAATATCTGTTTACCATATTGACTAAATAACAGCAATTTGAACAACATTATTTCACTCATTTTTCCATAAATTACGACTGTGACATCACAGAGCTAAGCTCCACCCCAGATCTGCAAAAATAACTTGTAAGTGGGGCAAATTATATATCATGCAGTTAAAACATGGGTTGAAATGTTAAACTTAACATCAGGCCAAATTGAAATGATAGAACATTATTTAAAACAAAGGGGAAACGTTAGATTCTTTAGCAGCAAGTTAAATAAGGTGATATGTGTTGGCCTTAACTGTCCACAACATGGACATCTGTTACATCAAAAATATTATAAACACTATAGAATAGCGTGAGAGGTCGTGTTGCAACAAAACGATTTTGACGAAACAGATTAAAACATGTTTATCTGGATGACTTTAATAGTTCTCTTGGACAAAAGTATGCTTAACACAATGAACTGCAATCCTTAAAGGTTATACATGTATACACCATCACATCAGCTATCCAGGCGTCTTTCATACATTTGTATTTTATAATGCACAATATAGACTGGTCGAGATTATAAAACCAAAGCATTGATCATTACATACTTTCTATTATACAACAAGGATATTATTTGATAACCTGACAAACTAATTTACTGAAGGTATTGGTGGGAGTGGACCAGGACAGTACTGGCAAATTTTCGGCGTAGGTTTTGACTTATTTTTTGGACCAATCAAATGTTGCAAATGGATTATAATTTGTATACTTGTACGACCCTGTTGATCACGTGATCGCTATTAGCGGATCTAAGTATTTGAAGATATGTCCTTTCTGTTTGAAGTTTAAAAATACAGTTACGAAAAGATCCATGTTTTAATTTGTTATTGGCATTGGCAATAACACTACCATGACAATGAACAAGAACCATTATGACAGGGGCTTTAAAATGACAATTGATTGTAAAACGTTCGTATCTGAATATAAACAAGACAGTCTAAAAAGACAGGTATTTGCGTAGACACAAATAAGAACATTGAAGGGTCTCGCAGAGGTGCACAACGTGAATTTTTAAAAGATACTGATCTGTTCAAGTGGTCAAAAAGGCCACTATATAGTTGGAATGTGTAGCTTTTGTGAGCGGACCGACTCAGATTACATTAACTTTACGAGGTAAACAGTTGACCACAGTTTCATCAAAATCCTTTATGAAGTGTACAGGAAGTGACCTTAAATTATGTACTTCACCTTGACCGAATATGAGCCGATCATAGGTTGTCTTGAAATGGTGAACATTTGGCCTTATTTTCAAGGGGTAAACGAAATATGGAGCGGACACAAATTCCAAGATACAAACCTTTGGTCACCTTGATCTTGAGTCAACATGACCAGTTTATGGGTTCGGCACAGCGTCTTGATGAAATGAACATTTGTCAACATTTTACAAGGAGGTCGCAGAATGGAGTCATTTGTCATCGTCCGATCATTGACCAGGGGTCACTTGTCGCTATAAGTTTACTTATATCATAATATATGGCGGCGCAGAGACTTTGAGTGATCAAAGTGCACAGCGTCCGGCGTTGACAGCGGTTTACGGCGTTGACAGCGATTCACGGCGTTGACAGCGGTTCAAGATTCAAATGCTTTTACGCAGGGTAGGTATTTGTGAATATTGTTGCCTTTTCAGTTGTCTTTTTGAGTAACTGACAGTATGTATTGTTTCAGCATATACCAAAGAATCAGCACGTGCAGTCCTTAGACTATCTGTCCCCACGATTCACGTGCGATTTTATTAAAGCCAGAAGAGGCAAGAAGAAAGGAAGCAGGTCAGCAAATACTATAGATACACTTATGTGAGTTATCTACTGAAAGATGGTATACATCCAGTAAATATAGTGGCCAGGAAATGGCTACACAAAATTGTTAATTCATTCACAGACTAGATAAAATCTTTCATTAACTAGCAGGTGTTAAAATAAGAATAAAACATAAAATAAAAATGAGTCAAGAACTATTCTCAGTCCATTTAAAACAAAAGTACAATAAAATGGAGCCAGGCTTTAGTACAAGTACTCGTGTAAGATCATTTGTCTCGCAATTTGGTGTGCAAGAGCAAAAAACACGAAACATATCAAGTTTTGTTAGCAGTCCAGAAAAATCAGAACTTTTGTGCCCAAGATGCGAGAACTAACACGGCTAAACAATTGTAGTCAATGCTCTGGATTAAGGCAAAATGCATACAAACTTATTTCAACAAGAGAATTTAGAAAATTATAGATGATCTTGTAAATGCTGCCACGCTACTGTTCCAACATTGTCTACTTTTCAAGAAATCTTGTCAAAAATGGAATACCAACAAGAAAACAGGTTAACACCCCTTGAAGAAAAATTGGAGAATCTAGAAATTAAAAACAAACAAGAGGGCCAAGATGGCCCTATATCGCTCACCTGTGACTTATGAAGTATGTGACCAAACTTCAACCTAAACACAAACATTCTGTTTGATCTTGAAAAGGCAAACCTTTTGACCAATTAAGATGATGATTGGGTTTTAAATGTCACGTCTATGGCATACACAAGGTTTTTTAACCGGGTGACCTAGTTTTTGACCTCAGATTATTGAGGGGCCTGGTGTAATCGTTAAACTTCTTGACTTAATTAACAGTAGAAACAGACTGGCTTAAAGCAATTAAGAAATCATAAACAATACCACAGCATATGAAAATCTCCTTGCGATTGTGGCCGCGTAAAGAATTAAATCAATCGTACGATAACATGTATGATCCCAGTTTCGGTTATTTCACATTTAATTGTTGTCCATCAAGTCTCTCCATCTGGTCTTTTAGCAACGATTTCAACTATTAATGAATCCTTATTTAAAAAACAACGCCTTTCATTTAAATATTTGATTTTCCCGGATATTTTCAAACATTATTTCCTGTGACGATATGCTATTCTCCAGGTATTTACTAAGATGTTAAGCAGTGAATCCTGTGTGATAATGAATATTGTTAAGATGTAAAAAACAAAAAAAAATTACCTTACCAAATGCATTGACTGAAAACTGTTGAAACACTAACCCTCCATTAAAGATACGCTTGGTCAATAATATTTCGTTTGTACCATTGTTCGTGGAATATTAATGGTTTGGTTTGACAAGGTTTCTATATGTCAAACGAACGTCGGTGGTCCTATTGTTTGTTTTTAGAATTATATAAGAGATGTTTTAGAAATATGCCTTTACACTATGAAATGATCAGTCTGAAAATGATTTATCAGACCTAATGAGCAAATTGAAACACCTTATCTGAAGAGTCCGACTGAAATATTATTCATGCAACACGGGAAATGAAATATAAATTTCAGAGTTCTTTAAAATTGTCCACCCATTTTAATCTAAGCATATAGTAAATAGTTACAATAAAATAGTTACATGTATGTATCTTGATGAAAAGGAGAATATCAAGACGTATAAAGTTTATGTGCTTCAAGGCAGCTTCTGGTAATAGTTATGATATACATCGTAACTTTAACCAAATAGAATCTATTGCTTAACGAATGCTTGAGGTAAACGACAATTTAAACGGACAAACAACTGGCAACATATAAGTCTAGAGTTTTAAGCCTTGTAGTATCTTACGGTAAAGGGGTGATGTGAACTTATGCGGAAATTTAATTAAAATTATACACACAGAACAAATACCACACAGGCAAAGAACATTTAAAAACATTTATTTATTTATTTCGACAATCATCTTCTACTAAGTACTGTTTGACAAACACATGTTGCTTTAAGGCGTATTTGCTTATGCACATCCTTTTACTGCGCATTTTTAGATATTCTGTTTGTTTGTTGGAGTTTTAACGACCTTCCCAACCGTATTTATTGGTCATTTTTACAGGCGGTCAGTTTACCTAACGATCTTTTGTGTAAATCTTATGCAATATGAGATAGTATATGTTTAATATGTGATATAGTCTCAGGCAATTCTTTCTTAGAATGGTCACATATATGGTGTTGTATGTATGTATGTACGTATGTACGTATGTACGTACGTACGTACGTACGTATGTACGTATGTATATCTTTCCTGGCAAGAACAAGTACTAGCCTCCAACCCTCTGCAAGAAACTGCCAATATTCAGTAAAGTGATTTTATTTTTAACAAATAAAAAAAATGAATAGAATAAAATATTTATAAAGGTGAATCATTTATAATCAAGATATGTACGATTATGTACCGGCAGAGGTTAAACTGTATACAACATCATTACTGTAGGCATATTTTTATTGGCTGTCGTGAAAAATTGAGCATTTTTATTTTCAATTTTGATAATAAAAGCTGTTAAGAAATCATATACAAAATATACCAATAAGTCGAAAATTATCTCTATTAGAAGAAATATCAATTTTAGTGATTACATTTTTGTATTTCTAAAGTTACACCGTTTCTTTAACTTACTCTCTGAACTTATTTTACTTGTGTATTGTGACAGTTATTAAAACATTTGATTAGATAGTCTACTGTTTTTCTCTGCAATGACGCAAACTTAGATATTTGTTCATTTTACTATTTTTGAATTTTGAGTTTGAAGTGTCCTTGGTGCAGCTCTTCTTTTAATATTTACAAGATAATGGTCACTTTCAGAACCTGGTTTCTCAAAAGCAAGCATGGCAACCTATTTTTTATGCTTGATAAATGTTTCTTTTGTTTGGCATAGTTATTGTGTAAATACAATTTGTATTTTAGTTGGTCATCGGGCTAGAGAAGAATCTTCAACTCCTCTGGAATATCCCTGTTATGTAGATTAATTAACAGCCCTATATATATGCAAGTGCTCGATACAATAAAATAGTCTCTACAGAAAGAAGATTGGCAGCAATTTTTTATTCTGTGTCAAGAGTGACGTTGGCCCAAGGTAATGTTACTTTTAACAACTTTTAAGAGTTATGTAAAACCTTTAAAGATATTTTCTGAATCATTCGCCTCCAATTAACTTTTGATTGAAAAAAGAATATTGCTAGTAGATATGAACGTTATATTCTTCTTCGTGGTGCAGAACGGTTGAGTAAGATGGTGGAAGTTCCGTAGAATTTCCTTCAATCATATTGGGATTATCCGTTTCGGATAACTCGTTAACACTCGTGTCAGCTGCAGCATCGCTAACATCTTGTGCATCAGAAGCAATATCGGTTCGTTCTAAATAGGAATAACTTGGAGGCAGATCAAAGTTTACATCGACGGAATCACTATTATTTTCACTTGCGTTATCAGTCATACCCGTCTCTCTTTCAATATTTTCATCTTGGCCATCTAAGTTTTCTACATTTCCGTTTCCGGTTTGTCCTGATACGTTCCACAAGTCACTTCCTGTTGAGTCTACAGTTGTGCAACAATGGCAGATGCATTCACACAAATGTAATCCTCGACAAAAACATGTGTAGACTGTCACGCCGAAGAGGAAAAATAAAAACGAAAGAATGACATACAACCCTGTTAATGACACTGGGCGTGTTCTCAAACTATTTTTGTGAGTATTGTTTTGACAATATATCAGGTTATTGTTACAGAAATCGTACGTTGGCGAGCATTTTAAAGGTCTGTATATACATCTGTTTGATCCTACACATAAGGTTTTATTGCTTTGACAATTGTCCATGCTGTCTTGGAGACTATATATGAAGAATATCATTTTAAAGCGACGTTCCGTATTGTAGGCACTACTTTTAATCTTGTAACTTATATCCACAAATTCGAGACTTATCAATTCAGTTCGAGGAAAGACGTTGCATTGTTCTATGTTCAGCTCATTGGATTTAATTGTAAGCTGAGTTCTGCATCCCGACTGAGTAAATTCATACAATCTAAAGGAAGGAGACGGCAAGAATCTAACTACAATAAAAGAGCCAGGCAGGGTTGTTATCCTGATAATGCACGAGAAAATGGAGGAACGCTTGGACGGTTTATGTTCGTAACTAAAATCTACAACACCGGAGAATAGCCCAACTCCTAGTGCGATTGTCTGATTGCAGGAGGTTGTTCCAGAATCTGAAATAATGTAAATCCATTTGATTAAAGCTATGGCATATAAGATTCACTGCTGCCAGAGAACGCAGCGCTGTTGATTGCATATTATCATCACTGTGGAAAAGGGCAAAGTAAATGTACTAGCCAATGTCTCCAATGACCGCTTAGGATGAAACTGGGATATACAGATCTTAATATAACGGCTTCCTATTCATATAGTTAAGCGTTTAAGTAAGGTTGCCTCGTCAAAATAAATATTATAAATATTTTGTCATTTTGGACTTAACTTCCTGGAAAACCCAGTACTTGCCATAAGACGATTTGTTCCTGACCTGAACTAGACTTAAAACAAACAACCTCCCGGTTCAGAGGTTGACAATTCGATGTCTACATCATTCACGGTTGCCGATACGTGTTTTCCATCTCTCTTAGTTGTGAATACATGTACTTGAGTGTTGATACAACTGGAAAATAGTTGAATGTAACTTACATGTTGTCATTAAGCCTGAAGCTTGAAGATATGCCATCAAACCACAGCTGTTTATCAGTATAAGTAAATAATACATTTTCCAAACCAGCAGATTGTTATTGTTTACAATCGCCAGTTAAACTTCCTCGAATGCCATCTAATAATTTGATTTTGAATACAAACATTTAGGCATTAATTATCAATCAAATCCTTCCCATTACATGCTGGCAGAACTAAAAAAGCTATCGCGTTGGTTTACATGAACACTACATGTAAACAATTCAGTCTTCGTGTGCCGTAATTCAGTCTTCGTGTGCCGTAAAATAATTGTCATCATCCAAATGCTGAAGCTGATTTTTCCCTTTTTTCCAAGTGTAGGCGAAAAATTTGAAACTATTATTCTGAACCGGTACCTCGTGAGCAATTGTCCAATATACATATCAAATTGTTTCAGTTTACAAAATACTAACATTCCGATACGTCGGTAAACGTTTAATAGCTAAAACAATACATCAATACATCAAAAACAGCTCAGATTTGTCAAAATGTGCACAACTTGTGGACTTAACTTGACTGATACTGAAGTCAAAATGAATGATGACATTTGGATTGTGTCTTGATCATTACCTTTGTTAAATCTAATGAAACATTAATTGATTTGTGTGTTTTGCTATCTATTTCTTGTAAAAAATCAAAGGTTCATATGCGCTCGATGGTATTGATCTACTAGTACAATATCATTACTACGCATACTGAAAATAGAAAAAAATAGTTCCTGGCCAATAACTCATCAATAAATAAATATCGATTTCATAAAGAAAATAAGACTGATTTCTTGGTATCAAGAAACGATTGTTTAAAAACAAAGAAAATATTTTAACAAAATGGGTCAAAATGGTCCTATAACGCTCACATGATAGCTACTTCTGACCTAATGAGACCATAATTCAACATTAAACTATATATCACCAACACGAACATTATACAATGTATTTAACCTTGACAACATTCTGACCGCTTTACATGTTGATTGGCTATATAATATGACTTCAACAAGGTTTTCCTTGGACTTGACCCGGTGACCTAGTTTTTAATCCAAGGTGAGCCACACAAACACACAATTGATGTGGCCTCCAGACTGTTAACAATATTTTTAACTTGATGTGTCCTAGTCACCTTGTTTTTTACCCCAAATAACCCAGTTGAAATTTGAGTCAGTCATTGACAGTCATTGACTACTTCATTTTCATGGAGATTGGGTATTACGTTTGACCTTAAGAGTGTTAGCAAGGTTTTCATTTGATTTTACTGTGTGACCTAGTTTTTATCCCTAGATGAGACAGATTCAAGCTTGATCTAGAAATAATTGAGAAAAGTAATCTGACTAATTTTCAAGAAGACTGGATTCTAATATTAAATGTGGCCTCTAGAGTATAAACAATGCTTTTCTTTGATTTGACCGTGTGACCTAATATTTCATCCTAAATGGCATATATACAAACCTGAACTATAAATCATTGCGACAAACATTCTGACTAATTTTCATAAAGATTTGCTATTACATGTGGCCTATAGAGTGGTAACAATGTTTTCCTTCGATTTGACTGTGTGAACTAGTTTTTGACTCCAAGTGACCCATATTCGAACTTGATCTAGAAATAATTGAGACAAATGTTTTGTTTACTTGTCATGAAGATTGGATAATAAATGTGACCTCCAGAGTATTAACCTGGATTCGAACTTGACATAGAGATCATTAAAGAAAACATCCTGACCATTTTTCATGATGATTGGGTTGTAAATGTGAACCTCCGTGGCATACACAACGTTTTTGTATGTTTTGACCAGGTGACCCAGTAAGATAACCCATATTCGAAGTCGACCTGTATTTCATCAAGACACCCATTTTGACCAAATTTCATGTAGTTCCAGCAACTTTATTGCATACAAATGGTTTTTCTATGATTTGATCGGGTGGCCTAGGTTTTTACCTCAGATGACAAATATTCAAACTCTACCGAGCTTTCATCGACAAAGTGACAGGAAAATCCAGTAAAAATGCAGCCTCTATTGCATACACAATGTTACGTGTGGACAGATGACAGGCAACAGGCAGACGCCGGACACTGGGCGATCACAACATCTCGCCTTGAGCTGAGCTAAAAAAAGACAAAACAGCTGAAGTACGACCAAAACAGTTACCCGAGATCCGCACCTGCAGCCAGTTATAGATTTTTTTCATTTCATACGTAGTCTGAAAATAATATATAGCAGCTTATGAATTTACGCATTCATTCATGGAATTGGTAACGTCATTTACGGGGATGCCAACTGCAGATATCCCGATACTTGGGATTTTTAACCCAGAAAAATCTGCCTCACCCTGTCAGTTTTTGAGAAATTTTGTATTGTCAACCGAATTTCGGTCATTATTACAGGCCGACATTTTAAATATATACCTCAACATCGTTCTTCGTAGAGTTATTAACGGAGGCGGTCTATTTTTGATCGGCATTTACCTCATTCATCAATGAAGTGCTCACGTGATCAAGATAAACATATGTGATTTAAGATTAGTATAAAATTAGTAGAATACTTTTAATAAGATCATATTCACTATCCAAACCTGCATTGGGTTTACTTCTGTCGGCTCTTTCAATTATCAAGCAGAGATTATAATTGCGCTTTCTATATCTAAAGACGTCCTATATATGAAACAGTTTTGGAATAAAATCTCCAGCTCCGAAGACCAAATCGAATACTAACCCGCGAAGAATACCTCCAATCAAACTAATTCATTTAATTCGCTGCGCTTCTATTAGTAACATTTGATTAGTGCAAAAAGTAGGTCAAAGCCCATCTTATACTGCTTACGCCGAAAACCTAGTAAAAAAATTAAACCTCGAACAAAAACAATCATGTGAAGGAATTTGACAGAATACGAATGTGGCATAGCTCTAAAAGAAATGAAAAACATGAAAAGTCTAGGGTCTGATGGTTTAACGACAAAATTTTACAAGATATTTTGGAACGACATACGAAAATACTTAGTAAACTCATTAAATTACTCAAGTGAAAACAAAAATTTGACTGAGTTACAAAAACAAAGTGTTATTTCACTCTTACCCAACAAAGATAAAGTGAATCTAACATGTTCATGAGTTGTGGATAAGGAAATCCCACCTGAGGGTTGAGATACGTCCAAAAAACGAGGCTCTGCCGAGTGTTTTGGACGTATCTCAACCCGAGGGTGGGATTTCCTTATCCACAACTCAATGGACATGGTAGATTTATTTTCTCACTGTTTAAATCGCATTTTCACAAAAGTAAGAAGGAATAAGTGCAAATACAGGATGGGGATGAAAAAATGAAAATCAACTTTTTCTCGAATTTTACTTCAAAACTACTATACATGGATAGAAAATGAGCTGACTAAGAAAATGAATACCCATAACCCTATGTTTATTTCAAAAATAACAATTTTACAGTCATTTTTCGATTTTTATGTCTGCTTACAATCAACGTAAAAAATAGTCCGGCAGCGATGTGAGATAAGCGATATGAGATAAGTTTATCTCACATGGGTAAATGCGCGGAAATATGTATCTCATAGGTGAGAAAAAGTGAATCTAACATGTTCATAACTTGAGATTTTGTGGATAAGGAAATCCCACCGAGGGTTGAGATACGTCCAAAAACGAGACTGTGCCGAGTTTTTTGGACGTATCTCAACCCGAGGGTGGGATTTTGATTTTTATCCACAACTCAATGGACATGGTAGATTTATTTTCTCACCGTTTAAATCGCATTTTTACACAAGTAAGAAGAAATTAGTGCTAATACAGGATGGGGATGAAAAAATGAAAATCAACTTTTTCTCGAATTTTACTTCAAAACTGCTATAGATGGATAGAAAATGATCTAACTAAGAAAATGAATACCAACAGCCCTATGTTTATTTCAAAAATAACAATTTTACAGCCATTTTTCGATTTTTATGTCTGCTTACAATTAACGTAAAAATAGTCCGGCAGCGATGTGAGATAAGCGATGTGAGATAAGTTTATCTCACATGGGTAAATGCGCGGAAATATGTATCCCATAGGTGAGAAAAGGTTGTCCACTTTCGCCTTACCTTTTAACGAACTATCTCAATACATTACTAATTATAAAAACATAATCGGTCTGAAGCTTTTAGAACATGAAATAAAGCAAAAACGTTTTGCCGATGATGCAAGCTTTCTTCTAGATGGCACAGAAAGTTCGTTTCAAAATCTAATTTCAACACTTAAAAAATTTAGTGAAACTTCTGGTCTAAAATTAAATTATTCAAAATGTACGGTTCTGAGAATAGGATCTTTGCGCTATACAAACATAACATACTGTAAAAGGAAACAATTTAATTGGACATCAAAGCTACGACACTAGGAAGACATTTACTTGACCTTAATGTGGACCCCAAAATAGATGCATTTCAACATACTTTATACAAATTGAGGCGATGCAAACTGTCTTTAATCGGGAAAATTATTTTGCGTTCCCAAAAACTGGTTTACCACTTACAGTATAAAAAAACTCATACAGCAGATATAATTAAAAGAATTAAAAATATCATGTTCGATTTTTTGTGGGACTCTATAAGCCTGACAAAATATTGAGAAATACAATTACTCAGTCAACTGATCAAGGTGGTTTAAAAATGATTGATGTCGACAGTTTTATTAATGCAATAAAAGCTAGTTGGGTCAAAGGAATCATAAATGAAAATGGGATCAAGTGGAATATAGTACATGTATACCGTGAAGCATTGAAAAAATATGGAGGTACCGATTTATTTAAATGTTATATAAAAAAAATTGAACATATGCAAATAACCTCATTTTTAGGTTTTCTTTTCTCAAGGATATAATTACATCTTGGTCCGCGATCAATTATAGACATAAGGTAGAAAAAATCCCAAAATAAATACTATGGAACAACTCAAATATAAAAATGAAAAATAGAAATATGTTGTTTTACAAATCGTGGCTAAATGGGTATTTTATAATACATAGAACACATTTTTGATTTTAGGACCAAGAATTTTTTAACCTTTACTCATGCAAAATATATATGATGTTTCAACTGGGGATTTCTTAAAATATGTTTCTTCGACAAAAGCAATAAGTATTATATGGAAAAAAAAGCTAAAAACAAAAGAAATAAATTCTTAAATAACAACAGATTACCCGATAAACAAAGTGAGAAAGACTATTAGCACCAACAAACTATTATATGAAAATCAGATAATAGCAATGAACAATAACATTAGCAAAATTAAAGAGAAATGGGAATCAGAACTGCTTGTAAGTAATGAAGAAAATATAAAATGGAAAATGTGTTCACGACGCCATTGAAATGTACAAATGACACAAAACTCATAGAATATCAATACAAATATCTAATGAAATTAGTTCCCAGCAACAGCTATCTTTATAGATGCAAATTGGTAAGCTCTGAACTTTGTGACTTCTGTTCGATGGCACCAGAAACAGTCAAACACCTTTTCTGGGAATGTCTGTCAATTCAAACATTTTGGTTCGATTTACAACTGTTTCTTGGAAATAAAAACATGTTTATAACTGATTTAAGTTATCGATTAATATCCCTAGGTACACAAACAGAAAAGATCACAAAAAATAAAAATATTATCAATTTCATCATTATATTGGCAAAGTTCTTCATATCGAAATGTAAATACATTGTATACCTCTACAGTACCAAATATTTATTCATTTAAACTATTTTTTACAAAGGAAATTCGAGATTAAAAAGGTCATAGCCACAATGAAAAACAAACTTGATACGGCAAGGATTTAATATAGCTTAAGAGACACTGTTACATCCCTACATATCGCTTTCAAACAGTAGGTAATCAGCATTGAAAGCTCACTCTTTTTGTTTTATTTTCTTTTCTTCTTTCAACCTGTCTAACCTGTTTTATCTTCTTTTTTTCAAAAACCTTTTAAGAGCATATGAAACTAAACAGTATCAGGATCTGCAATATACATGAAGTATAAAACGTTACTTCTATAGTATTCTGAATTATGTGTGCTTAATTGAAATAAAAACTGAAATACAAGAAACGCTAGTAAAACAGACCGGCGCTCCATAGTTCATCGCCGAACCATGATATTGGATATCGTGTTACGTACAGTGATACGTACAGTGATATTGTTTACATAACTTTGTGATACATGTATTATACTGAATACATACATTAAGTGATTGTCGTGTTAAATATAATGTATTTTAAGTTTATAATTATATGAGTTTGTGGACATTAATCGATCTATTTACTTGCCTGACACAGTTTAATGATAACTTTTTACCTGTATACGTGATAATTTACATGTACACAATATAATGTTAAGTGACACACATGTACAGTGAATCTGTGATCAATACAAACAATTCTCGGTGACGAGGACAAACGGATCATGATATTTATTGTATTATTGTTGTATCATATACATCTATACACAGGAATCACCGAAGCCGAAGACATTCTCACGTGTGAGTAAATGTGTTTACGTCCTTAATGTATCTATTAAGTATATTTACAGTACAAACTGTTTTGCGATATATATTATTAGCTTAATAATACGAATGTATCACTGCAACTTATTCATTAAAATGTATAAGGTACAGGAGAGAAGACGCATAAATTGTTTGATTTTGCGGGAACACGCCCTAAAATTAAAGACGAGACCGTCCTCTGACCGGGCCTGTTCAAGCGTTTGGCATTGTATATTGCTTGAACCTATGGACGTAGATATATGACGCATGATATAAAATTGATAGTGATAAAATTATATTCCAGTGCCTGGTTCAAGCGTCTGCAATGAGACTATACTGCTGGACACAACACATCACGCAGCTGTTATTGACTTCCGGGTATCTACTTTTACACTAGACCCTAAAAGCCACCTCTGTATTTTTCACGTGGAAACGACGAACACGCCTTACGTTGGAATGAAATTTCTATCGAATTACATTGACAATCGCCATAGTAACGAATCGCGGTGCTCATCTGAATTAAATATTGATGGGAAAAAAATGCAACAAACGCATTTCAACTCGTTTCCTGATGCCGAAATATCTGTAAACACATACGGATACATAACAGTGGAAATTAAACTTGTAAATTGCACGGTTCATTCAAACGATACAAATATATTTGAACTCCTTGCATTTAAATTTGGTGACGTGTTTTGTTTCTCAGATGAAAAAAGGTGTGTCAACTCGACAAGATGTGTTAGTGAAGAAATGACATGCTCGAAAGTGTATGACTTTTGCAACAATGATTTCCTCAACTGCAAAACGGATTCAGGCAGTGACAATACTTACGAACGATACAAAAGGAAAGGCCCACCATCAATACCCGGTATTGTATTAGGTTCTGTTTGCTTTACGGTTCTTGTTGTCTTTCTGTTATATGTTATTGCATGCCGGAAGCGGCCTTGCTTCCGAACGATCACTGACAAAATATTGTGCCGATCATCTATATGCCACAACCTCGATGAAAGAAGAGGTGAAACAGTTACTGGTGATATGAATGCAACATTCACAAGTGAAACACAAAGCGTTTCGTTCAACTATACTCGGTTCCGAGAGCCACCACCAAACTACTGTGATATACAGCCAAATCATTTCAGTCAAACCGGAAGTGCCTATCCCCATTTTCAAAATGGCGTTCAAAATATTCCGCCACCGTTGTATTCCGCAGAACAAGCAAACGAAAGTGAAAGTGTCGAACATGAGTTGCCACCACCCTATTCGATAGCAGTCTCGGGTGGAGATAGCTTACAATACATGTGATTTGCATATGCATGTACAATATTTTTTACATTTAGTAAGACTGACAACAATTTTATACAGTTAATACACAATGTTCTAATGTTTTATTACAATAATTTCATAAATTTTTAATAAAAATGAAACGACTACTCATTTTTAAGTATAAATGTACTCTTTATTTAAATTAGGTAATGGACCTATATATAAAGTGAAAGGGGGGAAACATATAAGGGATTTCGTAGCTTATATGCGGCTGTTTCCTGCATCGTTTCAAAAATGCCTTATACAGTATAAACCATAACAGCTTTTTATGGTGGTTCAAATCATGTCCCTGTGGTCAAGATAATGGCCATGACCCAGGGTTCCGTGAATCCGGGTAAAATATACTTAAGGACAAAAGTTCTGTACGGTTCAAAAATTGTTTAATTAAATTTTAATTGTACGTTACTTTTAATTTTTATGTGCAAACTTATATTTTGAGACTACTACTACTTGCTACATCACAAGGTGTGAAGAATTCGATACAAAAACATTCAATCAACCATGACGGCATAAACTATGAATTTTACATTTATGTAAATTTTATGTACATGAAGCTTATAAAGTGAGTTTTGTTACCAAAGGATAGTCCTATCATAAGACGCAAAAACTTAAACAAATAATCAACGTTTGTTGTTATCACGAAGCTTTCAAGATAGCAAAATTTGCGCATTTTATGTCGACTGGAGGTGAGTGAGTGCATGTATGTTAAACGCCCATGAACATTTTATTCGACGCCACGAACATTACGTTTGTCAATTAAGTGCTGAGTAGTCTGGTATAATTTGTACACACTTGCAATTTTAATTGTGATATCAAACACTTTTTCATATTTAAATACTAAATACGACTTTTACAGAGTACGATTTTCCTTTTCTTCTCAGTAAGGCATTCACATAAGAAATTACCGGCTGTGAGTGCATGTTAGGATAACGAAGGTAACAATAGCACTGACATTTGAAGAAAGAGCTATTAGAACGAGGTACATATGTATATAAACCAAACGAAACTCAATATTACATGTCAGATCAAAGCGCTGTGAGCGCTGAAGGCCTGGGGGCTATAGGTTAACTCCCCGAAAAACAACTTTTCACCTACGTGTTCTGCGTTGAATCTTACCTAAAGCGCGGGTCGAAATGTGCAGAGGACGAAATTCAATATATGACACAGAATGAATGATTCACAAATATATGGGTGACAGGGAAGTTTGTTTTATTATGATACGTTATCATACGTTAAATGAAAAATAGTCAACATTATAAAATGTTTAAGCCAGTACAAATAATTCGATCTGCGCTTTGTACAACTTCAAGCGATATGATCTGATGATGTGGATCGAAAATTATTGTGTACCAATGACAAGACCTTGAAACAGAAATAAACAAAGCAATACCAGCAATGAAATATAAATACAGTACTGTACAATGTGTATAACAGAGAAAACCAAAAATGATTCTGGGTTAACTTGTAGTTGTAATCAGTGAAACCGTTCACTGGGCCTCGACATGCAGCGTCCTCGATAAATGGCGGGTGAATTTGATCACGTTAGTTCCTTCTCGGGAATGTATGTAAATTATATCTTTTTTTTAGAGACATTTATTTTTAGGTAAATATATATGTTATCGTTCGTAAATAACAAAGTTGTCAATGAAATAACATCGGAAATTTGAAAATCAAACTACAAACTCTTATATCGAGCTTCGTACGTTTTCGTAAATTTCCGTAAATATCCGTACTTTTCCGTGATATGCATATGATTATCTTCCGTAATCAGCTAACAGCGCATTAATTTCTAAAACAGAAAAAAATGTGTAATGCAGCCCGTAAGCTATATACCTTCCTGCAGTCGTTTGAAGTTTTATGTACTATTTTTATTTGTAACATGTTCTTATCATATGCGGCATTCAAACAGAAGATTGATCTGGTCTGTCTTGCACTACTTTCGCATAGCGCATGTTTACAGTTGTTATTCGCACATAGCGCGGCTAAAATTCTTGCAGGGTTTGAAATGTGGTATACTAACTTAGGCCTTGGGGACTTTCAGTCCCCAGGCCAAATATACCAGAACATTTTTGAGGGTGGTCTAAACTTATCTTGGACATGTCCTAATAAAAGGCTCTCGGGACTGCCATTTTGGGCCAATAGCGTGTCCTAACTGGAGCAGTTTAGGGTGTCTACCAAACTATTATACTTCCAGCAGACAAACGAGGCGATGAACTTCCAATGAAACAGTGATAAATGTGAGAACATTATAAATTTCCATCCATCTTTCGACAACCTAAGTAACCGTCATGTTGTGCTGCATTTCTGGAATATATGTTAAACACCTGTAATCAGAAAATGAAAGAAGTATTTCTAGATGCTTTGTACTAAATGTACGTGTAACAGATATAACAATTGTCCTGCGAATATTTTCATCTGCAAAAACATGTTAAATTAATGACCTGGATCAAGCGCTTGAATTTTACACAAGAACTGTTTTATATATATTCACCCAAAATGAAAAGTTTACACCTTTATTATACAAATATTTAACACAATATTAAAACAATGTATTTCACCCTGACTCTGTAAAATAAGACAAATAATAAAGGCGATAATAGGCCTAAAAGTTAAAGTAATTTATTATGCATAAAAGGGAGATAACTGATGTAGTGAAAACATACAGTTTATCAAAAACAAAATTGGTTGTCAAGACAAAACTTTTTTTTTTGCTGTCAGTTGAGAGAAACTAATGTCAAGACTAGAAAACTCAAGAATGTTTTATGAAAACACAATGCAAAAGCGAGAGGTGAGACTCTAACGATTCAAATTCTTAAATTACCTCCCTTTGAATTGAATATGTATATATGTGAATTTATGACCTTATGTGATGATTTTTATGCCCCCGAATGGTTGCATATTAAAATCGCACTGTCCGTCCGTCCGTCTGTGCGTCCCATCTTACAATTCGTGTCCGGACTGTAACTCTGTCATGCATTGAAGGATTTTAAAATAACTTGGCACACATGTCTAGCACATCAAGACGACGTGTCGCGTGCAAGACCCACGTCCCTAGCTCAAAGGTCAAGGTCATACTTAGAGTTTGAAGGTAATGGATTCCTCTATATATGCATATATGCACACATTCGTGTCCGGACTGTAACTTTGTCATGCATTGAAGGATTTTAAAATAACTTGGCACAAATGTCTAGCACATCAAGACGACGTTTCGCGTACAAGACCCACATCCCTAGCTCAAAGGTCAAGGTCATACTTAGTGTTTGAAGGTAATGGATTCCTCTATATATGCATATATGCACACATTCGTGTCCGGACTGTAACTTTGTCATGCATTGAAGGATTTTAAAATAACTTGGCACACATGTCTAGCACATCAAGACGACGTGTCGCGTGCAAGACCCACGTCCCTAGCTCAAAGGTCAAGGTCACTTAGAGTTTGAAGGTAATGGATTCCACTATATATGCATATATGCACACATTCGTGTCCGGACTGTAACTTTGTCATGCATTTAAGGATTTTAAAATAACTTGGCACCATGTCTAGCACATCAAGACGACGTGTCGCGTGCAAGACCCACGTCCCTAGCTCAAAGGTCAAGGTCATACTTAGAGTTTGAGGTAATGGATTCCACTATATATGCATATATGCACACTTCGTGTCGGACTGTAACTTTGTCATGCATTGAAGGATTTTAAAATAACTAGGCACAAATGTCTAGCACATCAAGACGACGTGTCGCGTGCAAGACCCACGTCCCTAGTTCAAAGGTCAAGGTCCACTTAGAGTTGGAAGGTATGGTTCTCTATATATGCATATATCCCACATTCGTGTCCGGACTGTAACTTTGTCATGCATTGAAGGATTTTAAAATAACTTGGCACAAATGTCTAGCACATCAAGATGACGTGTCGCTAGCAAGACTCACATCCCTACCACAAAGGTCAAGGTCACACTTAGAGTTTATAGGTAATGGAATCCTGTATATATGCATACATTTGTGTCCGGACTATAACTTTATCATGCTTTGAAGGATTTTAAAATAACTTGACACAAATGTCTAGCACATCAAGCGGATGTGTCGCGTGCAAGACCCAAGTCCCTACCTTAAAGGTCAAGGTCACACTTAGTGTTTAAAGTAATGGAAAACTGTATGCATGGTTACTCTGTCATGCATGGAAGGATTTTAAAATTACATAGCACATTTATTGAGCACATGGAGAGGACACAGACTGTGAGGCACCTCTTTCGGGGGCATTCGTCACTTGTGAGGGACAGCTCTTGTTTTTTTTATAAGCTCACTCCCCAACTGATAAAGTTTAACATTCTTATAAATGACTGAATTCCACCTCCTACATTGTGAGGTATTGGTGTTTTTTCTCATGCATAGTAAATCCCATTATAAACCTGTAAAGTTTTCATGTTGGGTCAGTGTAGACATATGTCGCCTGTCATAGATTTACTGTTCTTTGCCGTTTTTTAGTTAAGTTTAGGTAATCATTGCTAATCAGTTCATCCTTGATCTGATCAAGGCTGATATTTGATTTTAAGACACTTTTTACATAGTATGAAGTCTCATATAATTCTTACTAAGAATGGCCATTTACATGTTAATATATGTCGGGTTATGTATGTATGTTTTATATGTATACATGTGATGGATGAGACATAAATAAAATAAGATAGATAAATATACCATTAATGCAATCACCAAGTCACATGCACCAGACCAGTTTGGCGCCTTCTAACACACCATGGTATTATTCATACGTTATTATCTAAAGTAACAAATTTGTAAAGTATTTTGCTGATCAGCTGTTAGACTATGTAGGCCCGATCATTTCCGTAACTTGGAGAAATCTTACGAAGTGATGCACATAGCAGACGAATTTGTGTTTATTTTGGGTATTTTTATGCATGTGAGAAAGATAATATGTTATGTAAAATACAAAATATAAGATTAAATGCACACTAACTATTTAAGCAGGAAAGCAAAGAACACATTACGTGGATTATAATGAAATAAAACATAGAAATGTTAAAAAGATGGCGTGCGACGATCAATCTTAAATAGTTTAATAGTTTATTATAGTCTCATTCATTTGCATAATACACATTTATAAAATTCATGCATAAAAATCACAGATAATATCAAGCAAATGACCATGCTATAATATAATTCTAAGAGACTATAAGCATAATGAATTACAAATAATCACAGTTACTATATTCAATTTACACCTAATACGAATGTCATCTGATTAAAGACAACAATACAACAAATAAAACCATACACTTACATATATGGAAATCATACAAAATATACAGGTAAGACTATGCAGCTTCTGCTAATCGAAACCTAAAAATTAATTAAAAGTGTCACAATATAAAACACTGATGCGAGAAAATAAGCACTAAAATGTTTTAAAATAACTATTATTACCCGTGATCAGATCAGAAATAAACTGATTAGCAGAAACTGCTTAGGAGTTCTGCATAAAATATACAGAGTGAATGGTAAAGAAGATCTATTCAACATTATTTACACAAATAAAATTGACGTCTTAGTAATATATCATGGCAGGTTTTGGCACATAGACGAACAAGCATAGGATGTGTAAACAAAGTGACAAATTGATCAATGATAGGCAAATCTTGAAAACCAATGCAGACATTTTCAGCTTTGCTGAGCAAGCAGCTGCGAATATCTTCATATTTGCGACAGTCCATTAAAACATGCATTACATCTTCTAAATCATTACAAAAACAACACTTTCTATCCTCTACCCTTAACTTTTCATTTCTACCTGTCTCAATCCTCAGTGGAGCAACTCCACGTCTAAATTTACTAAGAGCTGATATATGTTTTGCTGACATAATTGTCTTACAGTAATTTTCAACACAAAATTCCTGTTTAGATAATCAGTAAGTTCTTAATTTATTTCGACCAATGCCTGGAGTACCAGTAATACTGTTAATTGAACATAACCAATCAATTTCAAAACAATCCATGGTCTTCTGTACTACGCTATTGACCAAGCTATTTTTATGAACTGGAATATTAATTGAACAAAACTGATCAAGATTGAATGGAGAAAACTTCTTTTCAACTGCAAAAAAAACCAACAGTTTTTTCATGTTGTACTAGCTAACCCGGAGGCCCAGAGTACAACACGCTTATTAAGTCTAGATTCAGGCATATTGGCAATGCGAGCCCATGAAACTGAAATGCATTTCAATTTGGCATACTATAGGGGGTTGCCAAGCCATTTCACCAACAACTGCTGCATTTGGTGTATATCTACCAACACCTAAGAAATATCTCATGGCTCCATTGTGAACAGTATTGATACGGGAGAAAGATTTATCTCCCAGACCGAAGCACCATAGGTAACAACTGGCCAAACAACAGAGCCATAAAGTTTTGTAAAAACATCATATAGGACACCGCCTATAGATTTACATTTAGCAATGAGGAGACCCAATGCACGGCTGGCACTCTGAGCAACTGCCTTAGCTGTTATATTCATATCTAAATGTTCTTTTAAAACTAAGCCAAGGTTTGTATATTTACTAAGCACTTGCAATGAACTGTCCCCACATGTAAATCTATGTTCAGTTCTATGAGTAGACACAGGTCTAAAATGTATGATATTGCTATTGGTACTATTAATACACATTTCATTCATATTACACCATTTGTTTCAGACATTCAGTAAAAGTTGAAGGTCATGCTGGTTTTCAGCTAACAAGACAATGTCATCAGCATACATCAAAATACATATATTTTCACCATTGACTTGTATTCCAATATCTAATGATTTCAAATATACTGCTAAATCATTGATAAATAATACCTAATTTTACAAGTTTATTCCAAAGTATATCACGATTTATTAAATCATACGCCTTACGGAAGTCTATAAAAGCACAATAAGTAGACTTTTTATGGGTTTTTTTCTCGTTTCAATGATACTAGTTAAAGATGACAAATGGTCATTCGTACTCCGTTTTCTAAAACCATTTTGTTCGTCTGATATTATATTGTTAAATTCACAACAATCACTTAAACGTCAGTTTAGGATACTACAAAACAACTTGTACATTGAAGAAGCCAAGGAAATGCTTCTATATGAAAGAGGGTCTCTAGTATCCAATGGATGGGGTTAATAATAGACTTTCCCCAAAGTATGGGAACAATACCATTACTAAAACAAACATTAAAAAGTGTATGCAAAAATAAAACAGCAGTATCATTTTTTAACATTTCACTTAGTAAATTATCAACTCCTGATGCTTTGCCATTCTTAGCATCATCGATAGCTTTCTTGACTTCAAAAATACTGATATTATCATTAAATACCAAATAAATATGTTAAGAAGTTTGTAAAGCATTAAATGTCTTGCACTTGATAATTGCTGATTGACATGCATGAATATTTATGAAACTTGAACGGACCGTTTGAAAATTAAAGTACATCAATGCTTTCTAACTAAGCATTTAGTTAAACCAGTCATTGCCATTTTAATACTTGAAAATTGCTATTTGTTTTAATAGCTTTTGAAATATTACTGAAACACTGATAAGTGTCAGTTTATACTATACTTAAGGACAAAAGTTTTGTACGGTGTAATTAAACTAACACAAAAACTGAAATCGGATATTTATTCATAATTAGAAAAGCATAAGACTTCCATCATTTTTGAATCAATTTACAAATTTTCAATGTTCGTGACATCGAATAGACTGTTCGTTGACGTTTAACACACGTGCAACATCATATGTTGTAGGCTCACTAACCTCCAGTCGACATAAAACGCGCAAATTTTGCTATCTTGAAAGCTTCGTAATAACAACATACGTTGAGTATTTGTTTAAATTTTTACGACTTTCGATAGAACTATCCTTTGATAAAAAAAATCACTTGAAATTTTTGTGATTATAAGCTTCATGTACATAAAATTTAGATAAATGTGAAATTCATGGTTTATGCCGTCACGGTCGATTGAATGAGTTTGTATAGAATTCTAAACACCATATGATGTAGTAAGTAGTCTCAAAATATAAATTTGCAAATAAAAAATTAAAAGTAACGTACAATTAAAATTTAATTAAACAGTTTCGAACCGTACAGAACTTTTGCCCTTAAGTGTATATGAGAAAGACTTAAAAAGGCACATTGTAAAGATCACAATTTTAATATTTCGATAGAGCCAGTGATAAACCGGATAAAATTTCAAAATTTTGTTTAAAATAGATCTTCAAATTTAATGCATTTTTATAAATGTTACTGTTACTTTCTAAATTACATAGAATTAACAAGTGCAGAGGTGCTGAACATTGCCCCAGGCCCCGCTTAAATAATATTTATTGACCGAGATTTCACCTCAAAACACTCCGGGGTCTCATCCACGAAGAAAAAAGCTAATATATTTGCTCTCATGGACGGACCTTTGTAAAATTAACTTCAAAATGCAAAACAATCCTGAAGGTTCCTAACTTCGTATGAATTAGACCAGTATTGAACCACACCCTCGGGTTGTTAATGTAATCCGGGTTAATTGTATTGTATTGATATGATGGACTCCAAATTAAAATTTGAAAAGCCGGGAAGTTTTTGCCCTTTTTTTAAGACTTAAAAACAAATGTATTAAGTTTTGATATGTCACATCTTGAAACTTTTATGAAGAATACTGATCATATACTTATTTACAAATCTAGCAATTATGGGAGAAAATGAAAGCTCTTTTGAACTATATATTGTTGTTTCCTTTCATTGATGTAAACATAAGATATTTTTGTGCTACCTTTAGAAATATTGCGACAAATTTGAAACAATCGCTCTCGAGACTCATTCCAGATGGAATTAACCTCGAAGAGAAAGAGGCAATGTGGAATTATTTATGTCTTGCCTAAGAACACTATCGACATGGCTATGTTAGGGATCGAACCCGAGACCCTTCGATCCTGAGGCGAACGCGCTACCAGAGTGTAACAATGTCCGGAGCATAACAAGAAAAGTACTGAAGGAAATTCCTTCAAATGAGAGTATAATAATTTATTTTGAATATTTACACTTTTTCCTTTTCAGACGGTTACTGTTATATATTGAAGGATTTTACAATTAATTGTCCCAAATGTTCAGCACTTCGAGATAAAGTGTTGTGTGCAAGTACCGGGTCCACATCTTGAAGGTCAAGGTCACAGACTGTGAGACACCACTTCTGGTGCATAGTCATTGACGAGTTACAGCTTTGTTTTGTTTGTTTTTGTAACAAGGCGTGTAGTTTAGAGGGACGACGAAAGTATGTCTTAAGAATTTCTTTCTCACAGTTATATCATCACAGAACACCAGAAAGTTCGCGTTCGTCTCAGGATCAAAGGGTCCCAGGTTATATCCCTGCTAAAGCTATGTCGGTAGTGTCCTTAGGTAAGACAAAATAGTTCCACAATGCATCTCTCTCTTCGGGTTTGATTCCATGTGGAATGAATCTCGGGAGCGGTTGGTTTAAGTTGCTAGAACTTGTTTCGCAATCAAGAGTAAATCAGTTAGTATAGAAATAAAAAATAACACCATATGTGGACGGGATTCTGAGATTATCTTTTATTAGAACTTTTTGTATGTAGAAAATCAACAAAAAATAATGATAGTTAAGTGTAATATACATAGTGCATAATATCAGCGCTTACACTAATACTGGTGAGATAAATCAATTTCAACTGACCAGTAACTCTTCGAGCCTGGTAAAGTGTGTCACATTAACAAATGTGAATATACTTAAACTTCGGGTAGTAGTAGAGATGTAAACGTAATTTATTTGAAATCGGTTGTGAACGAAGTTCTTACAACTTCTATTAATCGCTCTCGAGACACTTTCCAGATGGAACCAACCTCGAAGATAAAGAGATAGAGTCAATGTGGGATTATATATGTGTCTTTACTAAGGACACTACCACTACTTGGACACTGGGGATCGAACCCAGGCAACCTCCGTTCCTGAAGCGAACGCGCTACAACTTCACCATGACAACTCTTTAGTGACCTATTTGATTCACGAGCTGATCAGCCAGTCCATTTTCATGTCGATAGCATCTATCGCACGCTCAGTAATGCTGTAAGGGGAAGTAACCACTGCCAGAAGTAAGACCGGATCTTGACGGAAGTTATAATTTGCTTGATATGTTTGCGCAAGCGCATAAAGTATCAACTTCCGGCACGTTGGGCAAGAAGAGAATGGCAGAGTCAGAAGAAAAATCCCAGATTTTACCTGTTGTGTTTGATTACATTAAAAGAAAATGCAAAGAATTTGTGCCTTTGTTAAACAAGTCACCAAAGGTTGGTTAATTAGTCAGATTACTATTGTCATTAAATTAATATCTCGTATTGAAAGAATCGTGATTTTAACGGACCACGTGTTGCGGGATGCAATACAAATTTTTGTTTACTGTCGAACAAGTCCGGCAAAAAATTACTTGGCCTCAATTCAATAACTACCATTTTTTCTGTCGGAAAAAGGGAATGAACAAACAAACAAACAAACTAATAGCTCTTTAATTTATTGAAACGGCTGATTGATGGATATCCCCTGCCAAATTATTTTGCCATGTTTTTGTGTTTTCTGCAGCCAGCCTTCCTGAAAAGTCGGGCAAAGTGTGGCTGACGAAATTAAATATACTTTGGCCTTTTACACAATAGCTACTGTTGTTCATTCAGGCAAAACTTTCATATATTGGTCAAGCAAAGTTTTGTTTGCCTGACCGAATTTTACTTTTAACGATTAGTCAAAACATTAAGACATCATGTTTGATGTTTCTTATTTTTAATTTTTACATTTGTTTAGCATGCAGTCTAAATGTTTCTGTATGAAATACATGTAGTGAAATTTCCAACAGTTCAATACACAGGCATACTAAACATACAGGATGGAGTTCTCCCTATCGCCATACTAATGATTCCAACAGAAGTAAAATAGAAGAAAAGTGTTTCTTCCCAATTTATATCTGTTTGACCTTCCCCGCCAACCATTTTACTACAAAGTGTAAACAATATTTCGTGCAACAGTTGTTTGAATAAAAAATACAAAGTTATCCACCATGTTTCGGCTTAGGAATTTGAAATAATATTATCAATTTTTAATGAGGTTGTCTTAACTCTCTACACCAGCTCAGTCAATGCTAAATGTCAACATATGTTTCAGTTATATTTTAAGGACATTTGCAGATCCTATTGACGTCCAAGTCTCCATGTCGTGTTTGTTGTTGTAGCGAAAAATAACAGACCACATCTATTATTATCACTAACTTCATGAATAATTTCTATTTAACTTTCAGCATGAAGCGGCATGATTTATGTGATAAAATCTGATCAATACATTTTAATATAAAATTTATTTTTTCCCAGGGTAATATTGATGTAGTCAGTTAGTGCAAATATTTACTGCAGTCTCAGTTGTTTTTTTTCCAGCCACAACAACAACTAATCTGTTCATTTAATTTTAGTACCATTGGAAGCTCATTTTACTATATGGTGTAGTTATCTTAATATGTGCTATTCATGTGTGCGTTTCTTTTTATAAGTAAATAATCAATTCATATACTTTGTCAGAAAATATATCTAGTAGATACTGACAGTAATCTAAACCGAAAGTAGTCTTGCTTGCCTCAATTAATTTTGCTATCCAATTAAACATACACAGGTAGAATTTTCTAGTAGCCTACTGTTGATCTGTTTACAGTTGTATATATCAGGCCATCATTAAAAAAATTGATATCTTTCCTTTTGAAATATCAAATCGCCAAAAGTGACGCGACCAAACCGTGGGAAAATCTTGTTGGCCTGTTAAACCGGTAGCTTAAACAATTTCCTCCCCCCCCCCCCCCCCACCCCCCCCCCCCCCCCCACAAACCCCCCCCCCCCCCCCCCCCCCCCCCCCCCCCCCAAATTCCCCCCCCCCCCCCCCCCCCCCCATCCCCCCCCCCCCCCCCCCTTTTACAAAATTTGTGTATGAGCACGGATGTTTTGTGCAGTTTTGTTTCTTTTCTGTAATTTACCACGACCGAATATCTTCAGCTGTTTTGGACTTGAGTGTTGTCCAAAATGGCCTACATATGCGGGGGTCCCCCCCCCCCCCCCCCCCCCCCCCCCCCCCCCCCCCCCCCCCCCCCCCAGTAGGTGACCCCATTATAATTTGAATCAGTCACATTTTCTGTCACTATTGCTCCATGCTTCAGACGCTAAAACCAAATCTATAGAGTTCTGTAGCGTTGACTGCTATAAGAAAGTTTTAAACCAACGAAACTTGGTTTGAATATTCTCTGCAGTAACCGAGAATTGCAGCATACTGCCAGATGTCCATGAGCACTTTGAAAAAGGTGCAAAGGTTCAAGTCTTTGATCGTTTTAAGAAAAAAAAAGGTGCAAAAGTTCAAGTGTCTTAGTCAGCAACTGATGTTCTCACCTTCACATGTATCCATATGAGTGATTATGACTTTAAAACATGTAACAATAACTAGTGATGTCCCCAACTACCCCGTGATGTACCCTTCAGTGTTAATTCAAGATAGTTTTTTACTATGCATCCACTGTTCCCCCCCCCCCCCCCCCCCCCCCCCCCCCCCCCCCCCCCCCCCCCCCCTCAGCCAACCACACCTAGGTGGTCCACAAGTTCCCTCCCCAAAATAACCTTCCTCTTTTTCCCCCCCTTCTCCCCCCCCCTCCCCCCCCACCTAAATTTAAAATGGGTCGGAGCAAAATTGACACACACACAACATGTTACAGGATTCTTGATTACAAATTTAAAAAAAAAAAAAAGAGGTGTGGAGGGGTTTTTTTTTTTTTTTTTCTCTAAAATAAAAAAAAAAAAAAAAAAAAAAAAAAAAAAAAAAAAAAAAAATCTTACATCTTCCAGTAGTACCTACCCTGCTACAGGGGGGGCATAGGTTAAAGTATAATAAATTTCCCTTTTTAATGGGAAAAAATTTTGGGGCCCCCCCCCCCAAAATTTTCCCCCCCCAAAAACCCCCTCCGGGTCCTTTCCCATTTTGGGAAAAAAGCCTTCTTTCTTGTCCAAGCATAATTGCCTTTTATGTTGAAACTCAAAAAATTGTTTTAAAAAAATTTTTTTATTTTTTTTTTTTTTTTTAAAAAAAATTTTTTTTTTAAAAAAAATTTTCCTTTAAAAAAAAAAAAAAAAACCCCCCCCCCCCCCCCCCCCCCCCCCCCCCCCCCCAAAAAAAAAACCAAAAAAAAAAAAAAAAAAAAAAAAAAATAAAAAAAAAAAAAAAAAAAAAAAAATTATTTAATAATTATTTTTTTTTCTTCTCCTTTCTTCTTTTTTTTTTTTTTTAATTTTTTTTTATTATTTAAAATAAAAAAATAAATAAATTTTATTTTTTTTTATTTTAATTTTAAAAAAAAAAAAATTAAAAATTAAAAAAAAAAAAAAAAAAAAAAAAAAAAAAAAAAATAACCCCCCCCCCACAAAACAAAAAAAAAAAAAAAAATTTTTAATCATGGTCTCAATATATGTATCTGACATTTAATAAATATTCTTGTATCTACAATGTAGTATCTAGACTGACATGCAACATACTAAATCAAAGGATTTAAACTATAAGGGGTTAAACTGAAAATTTAAACACAAGCTTAAAACTAAAAAACTTACTAATAATAGAGTTAAGCACATATTACACAAAGGCATGCAACATATCAAGTCAAAGGAAATAACAGCAGGTAACTTAAAAAAGAATTTAAAGCAAAATAAGTTAAAAGGGTTTTGCTCAACAAAAGGGTTTATGTTAGTGACAGACTCCTAATAATTTAATCCCAAAATTATTTTTAATAGTAACTCTAAATAAAATCTCAGATTTTAGATTAAGTCTAGTTTTTGTTACTCTTTTTCAGTTCAAGAATGTAAAGGCAGATAATAGTCCTAGTCTTGAAGAAGTATTCTCCCAGTGGCAAAGGTAAGTAAAGCACACTAAACTACACAATTTTGAAGAAAAAACTACACAAGCTTCGCACTATCAAAAATTTAGCAAAACCTGCCAAGATTTGCCATTTCTTAAGATTCAACCTTTCAAAATGCATTGCTTATGACAAACGGTCATGAATTGTCACCAAATTTTGTCGGTCACGGTCATATTTGAAAGAGTTATGCCCCTTTTTGTACTAAGACTGTGTCACAAAATTATTGGTTATTCTGAGGGTGACATAAGTGTTCTACTGAGCACCCATCAAGTGTTCACTATGATATCCAACTGGTGGTGTGAAGGTGATTAAGTCACCTGGTCATAGCTCTTTAGAGCTCAACCTAAGTCAAGCACAGTTCCTTTGTACAATTTGGTCTCGACCGTCTGAAACTTAGAGAAAGTGGACAAAAGTGCAAGGAAGTGTTTCTACAGTGCGTAGAATAAGCTGAACATTAAGCATTCAAAATATATTTGAATGTCCACGTACATGTACTTTTCACACTCCACTAGTCTAAAGTGAAGTGGTAGCCTGTTTGTAACTGGATTACAAAATGCATTCAATCCAAACTAGTACCATGATGTATACTTAAGCAAAACACTTTATTCCATGTGTCCTGTCTCTCTCTGTGGTTGATCTTGACAGTGTTTGAGTTGTTAGAACTAATCCAATCAAAAATGAATAATTATAGAAACATCAGATTTGACAAAGATTTCTGATATGGCTTATTCATGTTACAGTGCAACCTCTTGGAAGCAAACAGCCTTGGGAACACAAAAATTAGTTTGTTGTAGACGGTGTTGATCTGGAGAGGTCAAGTTCTTATATATATATATGTGTGTTGTAACAGGAAAGAAAATATGTATCCTTTAGGGAGATTGTTGCTCCAGTGAGGTTAAACTTTTCCCGAAAGTCTTTAAGCTAGTTCTGAGGAGATTTTACAGCATTTGGTATCATAGATAAAATGTTTGAATTTCAGTGAGAACTTGAAAAGAAAGAACAGTGCTGGTGAGGGTCCTGGAGTAAAAAAGAAAGCAAAAACTGAGGAATCTGACAGTTCAGAAAGGTATATAGCATATAGATGACTATTGTGTATAGATGACTTTATCATTGTTCAAAACTTTGGAATATGCATTGATGAATTTTACACATTTCATACATTATCACATTAAATTTGAGGTCATTTGAGTGATTAAATAATTTTGCAGAGCAAATAATTTCTGATTACAAAAAGCAAAACTTTGAAGTGTGTTGGCCACATGCTAAGTTACACATGTTTTTGTTTAGACAAAGAAATCTGAAGACTAAAGTGTCATTGTTTTCATTGTATTTTGTTATTCATAGCGACTCTGACACGGATGATGAGAAACCCATACCAAAAGCAACACCTGTAAAGCAGGCAGTACAGAAAGTTTCTTCTAAAGCAGAAGCAGCTAAACGTCTGCACCAGTCAAGCTCCAGTGAGTCTTCTTCAGATAGCGACAGTGCCAAACCACCAGCCAAAAAACAAGCAACAGTTGCTAAAACACAGGCAAAGAAAAAGACAGAATCAAGTTCAAACAGTAGCAGTGAATCCAGTGACGATGAAAAGACAAAGAAACAAGCCCCGGCAAAAACACCAACAAAGCAAGTAGAAAAGAAGAAAGCAGAGAGTTCTAGTTCAAGTGGTACATCAGATTCAGATGCAGACTCTGAAAGTTCAGATGATGAAGGTGCATCGGGAAAGAAAAAAGTTCTGAAAAAGAAGCCAACAGCTCAAGAAAAATCTTACAACAATGTTCCGCCTCCAGCTGAAAAATCTACTCCAAAAGCTGCAGTAAAGAAAGATTCAAGTAGCAGCAGTGATGATAGTAGTAGCTCAAGTGAAGATGAATCTGCTACAAAGAAAGCAGTTCCAGTGAAACAAGCTCAGGTAAAAGCAGTTGTGAAGAAAGATAGCAGCAGTAGTAGTAGTGATAGTTCAAGTGAAGATGAAAAACCTGCGGCAAAGCCTAACCAGTTGAAGTCACCAGTTAAAGCGCCAGCTGCTAAAGCCACACCAGCAAAAGTTGCGGCAAAACAAAGCAGTAGTGATTCAAGTAGTTCCAACTCCAGTGAAGATGAAGCCCCCAAAAAAGTGCCGGCTAAACCCACGAGTCCTAAAAAGTCGCAGGCAACTGTAGCCAAGAAAGAAAGCAGTAGCAGTAGTGACTCCAGTTCTGAAGATGAGGAAGTAACAGCTAAACCTACACCAGTTACTGCTAAATCACCAGCTCCTGCAGCAGTTAAAAAAGCAGATAGCAGCAGTAGTGATTCAAGTTCTAGTGAAGATGAAGCCCCAGCTAAGGTAACTAAACCAGTTCAGAAAAAGGAACTGGTAAAGCAGGCTGCAAAGAAAGCAGAGAGTAGCAGTAGCAGTGATTCAAGTTCTAGTGAAGATGAAACACCAGCAAAGAGTATCGCAAAAGTGCCAACAGCTGTTAGTAAAACAACTCCAGCAAAGCAGTCTTCTGTCGCAGCTAAACAAACAAAGGCAGATTCAAGTTCCAGTAGTTCAGAATCTTCGAGTGAGGATGAAGCACCGAAAAAAGTAGCAACTCCTTTGAGTAAAGCTAAGACAGCAACACCTGCTAAAGCATCCACTCAGAAGGCAAAGGAATCGTCAAGCTCGAGTTCTGATTCAAGCTCTGAAGATGAAGCACCAAAGAAAGTTGCAACCCCTTTGAGTAAAGCTAAGACAGCAACACCTGCTAAAGCATCAGCACAGAAGGCAAAGGAATCGTCAAGCTCGAGTTCTGATTCAAGCTCTGAAGATGAAGCACCAAAGAAAGTTGCAACCCCTTTGAGTAAAGCTAAGACAGCAACACCTGCTAATGCATCAGCACAGAAGGCAAAGGAATCGTCAAGCTCAAGTTCTGATTCAAGCTCTGAAGATGAAGGTCCAAAGAAAGCTGCAGTTTCTCCAAAGAAACCAGCTTCACCAGCAAAGTCAGTAACTGTGAAGCAAACTGCAAAAGTTTCAAAGGAATCCAGTTCAAGCAGCTCTGATTCCAGTTCAGAGGATGAAAAGCTTAAAAAGTCAGCTACACCAAAAGGAGCTGAAAAACCAGCTACACCTAAAGTGACTCCAAAATCTGTTTCGAAAGAATCCAGCTCTAGCAGCTCAGACTCCAGTTCAGAGGATGACAATGCTCCCAAAGGTAAAATTCCAGATGTAAAGGGAACTCCAAAAGCTTCCGTTAAGCCAACACCCACAAAAGCAATTGCAAAGGACTCTAGCTCTAGCAGTTCAGACTCCAGCTCTGAGGATGAAAAGACTACAAAAGCAACTCCAGCAAAACCTGTTCAAAAGGCTGTAACTCCAAAGCCTGCAGCTAAAGTAGGTGCAAAGGAGTCTAGCTCAAGTAGCTCTGAATCAAGTTCAGAGGAGGAAGCCCCTAAAAAGACCCCTCAAAAGTCAGCAGCTCCAAAGGGTTCAGCAAAGCAAGTAAGTCCAAAAGCGCCAGCTAAAGATTCAAGTTCCAGCAGTTCTGATTCTAGTTCTGAAGATGAAGCTCCTAAAAAAGCAACACCTGGTACCCCTAAAGTTGCACCGAAGCAAGCCCCTACAAAAGTTAAAGATAATAGTTCCAGCAGTTCAGACTCAAGTTCTGAGGATGAAGCACCTAAAAAAGCTACACCAGGAAAGGTGGCAATAGCAAAAGTTGCTGCAAAACCAGCAACCACTAAAACAACTAAAGATAGCAGTTCTAGTAGTTCAGAATCCAGTTCAGAAGATGAAGCTGCCAAAAAGCCAACACAAGCTAAAGCAGTTACACCTAAACAGACAGCAAAAGAATCTAGCTCAAGTAACTCTGATTCTAGTTCAGAAGATGAGGGACCAAAGAAAACACCATCAAAGTCTGTCAGTAAACCACAAACCCCTGTGTCTCAGAATAAGAGTGCAAAAAGTGTAACCACTAAATCACAAGACTCTAGTAGTAGTGACTCTGACTCCAGTTCAGAATCAGACAGTGAAAAAAACACTAAAACAAATACCCCTAAAAATAAATCACAGACTATAGTAAACAAGTCACAAAATAAATCAGACGCTAGTTCAGATAGTGATTCCTCAGACTCTGATAGTGACAGTAAAAAATTAGTATCAACATCACCTGGTTTAACACCTGTGGGAAATAAAATTACTGGTAAAAAGGAAAAACAAAATGGTCCAGTAACATCGACACCATTTACTAAAATGAATGGTAATGCTGAAGAAGGTTCAGTGGAAGGTTCAGATGATTCTGGTGTAGGGTCTGGTTCACATGAAGTAGCTGCAAACAACAACAACAGTCAGAACAACAGTAAAAATCAGAGGGTAAGTTTATACCTCAAAACTGACAAGTTATCAGTGATAACCTTACTGTTCTAAATAAATTTAGCCCAGTAGAGTTAAAATAAAAATTCTATGAAGTCTGCAATCTTAATTACTGATTGTTAAAAATGGATCACTGTTTATTTACAAATAGTAGCATGAAAGTTCATAAAACAGTTCACTAACTCCACTTTCAGTGAGAATGGGTACTTAAAGTCCTTGTTTGCATTGAAAATGTTAAATGCTGCATATGATGTTTCACCTTGGAGAACTGAAATCCTTTGAGGAAAAGTTTACAATACTGATGCAGCACCAAGGAGAACAATATTTTGCTTTCAGAAACAAGAATATGAGTGAACTAGGATGCTTTATGCATTTGTTCTGTGAAAGAGAAATTAGTGTTTTTGTGAACTTCATGTAGTAGTTATAAAAGTCACTGACTCTAAATAATTGTTACATTTCATGGATTGAGGGTCATAGGTTCATACCTTGCAACAGACCTTGCTCTGTAGAAAAAAGGTTGGCAGTTAGTATTTGTAATAGAGGATGGGGTGTAGGTTGCTTGTAATGTAAAATAGGGATGTAGCACTGGTCCTCCTGAGGTAGACAGTTCTGTTGTAAACTGTCGCACTTTCTTTAACTATACTACTGTTGAAAGGAACATTTTACAATAATTATACCCCCGAAACGAAGTTTGGGGGGGTATAATAGGAGTCACCCGGTGGTTGGGCGGGCGGTCAGGCGGTCTGTTGCATTTTCCTTGTCCGGAGCATAACTTGAAAACTACTAGTTTGAATTCAATACAACTTCATACAGTGGTCAAGCACATTGAGAGGAAGTGCAGTACACAAGAACCATAACTCCATCTTGACTCATTACAGAGTTATTTCCCTTTGTTACTTTTCCTTGTCCGGAGCATAACTTGATAACTACTGGTTGGAATTTCAAAACAACTTCATACAATGATAAAGGATAATAAGAGGAAGTGCGGTCCACAAGAACCATAACTCTATCTATAGTTTTGGTTTGCCCTTTGTTCATTTCCTTGTCCTAGCAAACTTGAAAACTACCAGTTGGAATTCATACACTTATACAATGGTCAGTTTAAGAGGAAGTGCAGTGCACAGGAACCACTCTTTCTGAGCCCTTGTTACTTTTCCTTGTCCAGAGCATTACTAGAAAACTACCGGTTGGAATTCAATACAACTTCATACAATGGTCCAGCACAATGAGAGGAAGTGCAGTGTACAAGAACCATAACTCTATCTTGAGTATTACAGGTCTTGCCCTTTTTACTTTTCTTGTCAGAGCATAATTGAAAACTACCGGTTGGAATTCAATACAACTTCATACAATGGTCCAGCACAATGAGAGGAAGTGCAGTGTACAAGAACCATAACTCTATCTTGACTAATTACAGAGTTATTGCCAAGAACAATATCTCTATTTTAGTTTGTTTTTTTGCAAGGTATTCTGTTACTACAAACATCTTCAGTTTATAAAGCAGTCTTTTGGGGTATTAATCACATTTAGTGATAGCTCTAGTTTTATCTAAAATGAATGCTGCAATAACTTGAAGCCAGGCTCATGGTGATTTCTTGATTATTAGAGTTTAAAAATATGGTTGGTGTAAACATGTATGGCAAAGACAAATAAATACTGCACATGATGTTTCACCTTGGAGAACTGATATTGAGGATAGTTTACAATACTGATGCAGCATTTATTCGGCAGCTTTATTTTTCATCCAATGAAATTGCTGTATTTCTGGTTTTTCCTTCATTTAAATTTTATGGAAAGTCTATAAATTTGATCTTTGTTTTAATAAAACCAATTTGTACTTAACTATGTGAGGTAGAATACGCATGGTCAAGATGATAGTAAAATAAGTCATTTTCATCGGATGACAAATAAATCTTTATACGTATGTTAGTGTTCACCTGTACTGAATGTCTTTGAAAATAGAAAGTTTTTCTGTTGCTCTGCTCCAAGTGATCATTCTTTTTTCAATTGAACAGTATGGATAAACACTAACATACTTATAAAACAACATTTTACTTTCATAGGAGTGACTGATTATTCTTTTAGTGTACAACTGAACTTTTTTGATATCATGAAAATACAAGTAGTTGGGATTCAAGTCGAGGGATAGGTTTTGATATAGCACAGTTCACTTGTGAATTATTTACTTGAATATCAGCATAGAAAACATTTTTCTGTCTACAGAGAAGAAGTAGTCCATTTAGACGTGTGAAGCCAGAGGACATAGTTGTAGATGATCGACTGAAGGATAACTCATTCAGTGCAAAGGTACAGTAGACATTTGCAAAAAATGTAACCTGAATGTATAAAGATGACGATTGGCATTGATTGCCAACATTTTGTTTAACAGTATAAGGATTAAAATATTTTCAGACTGTTTTACTGTAAATAATAAAAACAGTAATACAGGTACTTGCTGTTAATTTTTAGCTAGACTTTTCGAAGAAAAGGGGAGCTATCCTACTCACCTCGGCGTCTGCATTGGTGTCACACCTTGGTTAAGTTTTTCGTACCACCCCATTGTATTTCAAACCTATTAGAGGTATGGCTTTGAAATTTACCATACTTGTTAACCATCATAACCTCCATCTACAGACAAGAGTACATAACTCTGTCAAGGTGTTTGACAGCGTTATGGCCCTTTTTTTACTTATAAAGTGTATTGAGCTTGGTTAAGTTTTTTGTATTTCAAAACCATTAGAGGTATTGCTTTGAAACTTACCATTCATTTTTATCATCATTACCTCCATCAACAGATAAGAGTACATTACTTTGTCATCGTTTTTGACAGAGTTATACTACTTTTTGACTTAGAAAATACATTGAATACGGGTAAAATCTATATTTATTGACTTACCCGGTAACCCTTTAAGATATTGCTTTGAATGCTTGTTTACATCATTACCCCCATCTGTAGGCAAGAGAAGGTAACTCTGTCAAGGATTTATTTTAAAAATAAAGGCCCTTTATCGACTTAGAATCTTGGTAAAGTTTTTCGTACCAGTCCACTTTTTGACTAAACTGTTTGATAAATTACTTTGAAAGTTGGAATACTTGTTTTCCCATGATCCCCAAACACAGACAGGAGAAGGTAATTCTGTCAAGGATTTATTTGAATTATGGCCCTTTTCCACTTTGAAACTCAGTTAAAATTTTCGTTCTTGTCCACTTGTTGACTTAACCATTTGAGATATTACTTTGAAAGTTGGAGTACTTGTGTACCATCATGACACCAATCTGTAAGCAAGAGAAGATAACTCTGTTAAAATGTTTCTTGATTTGTACTTAGAAATTCCTAGTTAAAGTCTTGTGTGCCTTTAACAGTTGCTGTCAAAGATTTGTTTTATTGGCAAGCTCTTACAAAGTCGAGCAGGCTGTCCTACTGACAGCTCTTGTTTATTTACTGAGATACTAAAATGATCATAATAGAGGAGGTTAATGTACTGTTTTCTAATTTCTTGCGTATGACATCTTTTGCCTATGATGCTACATTTATAAGTTGTTCAGAACCTAAAACATTTGAGGACAACTTCAAATCTGAGGCAAAGTATCTGTATCTCTTAATGAAACTCCTTGTTGAACACTGCAGAAGTGTCAACAGTCTTGTATCACAGCCACGTAGCCAGTTGTTTCCTGTCAGAAGTCTTGCTCTTGCCTGTATTGTGGTCACTTGTGTCGGCAAATTCATTCTTATGATCAGGAATATACTTCATTATTGCTCTTTCTTAGGCAAGTTTTTGTAGAAACTACATCTCTGAAACTGCTGGACCAATGTTGATGAAACTTGGCAGGCATAATCTTTACATAAGGCTCTATCAAAGGTGTTCAAAGAATTCAATTCCATGCAGAAAATTTAAAAATCTGAAACCATGAGGCATAGAGCTTATTTATTGGCATGTAGCATTGCCTAGTGAACCTCCACCAAGATCGTTAAAATCATGACCCCGTGGAAGCAACCTCCTAGTAAATTGTAATAGATATATTTGTTCATAATTAAAGCATACAGTTTGTTTCATTATGTAATAAATGTCTTGATTCCAATTTTAGAGTGGAGCACGTGGATCTTGGGGTGAGAAAGCAAATAAAGATCTCATTGTGACAAAGGGGAAATCATTCAGGCACGAGAAAACCAAGAAGAAACGTGGCAGCTACAGAGGAGGACCTATTGATACAACAAATGTACACTCTATCAAATTTGACGATTGAACTATGTAGTGTAACAGAGGAGCTATTGATAAACTTGTGTACATTTTGTTAAATTGTGTGACCAGATTTATTTGTGTTACAAAGATCATGCATTTTGTTTGATGTTATATACACTTGTTGACATTTGTATATTGAATAAAGTGGTGTTGAGGGACAATGAAACATAAAGTATTGTAAAGAATTTGTGCAAGGACATACAAGTGTCTTATGAATCTGTACCGGTTTATATGTTATTAATTAGAACCAGTGATTGTCAGTTCAAGAACAGAAGTAAGTTTATTTATTACGAGAACTTAACTACTTGCATGTTCCAAGTTACTTTTAATTTCACTGCATATCTATCATACATGATTGGTGTTTGAATGTTGTATGCAGTTCATTGGAATGGAGTATTTTGAAAGTGTGAATGGTTTTGCTCTAAGTGGAAATGTTGGTGCTGTTGTTTACATTGGTTTATACATGAGTTACTGTCTGTGTTCAAAGTTTGGCATTCAGTTTTTGAGGTATGCGGGAAGGGGTGTCAGTCACATAAGATTTGAGTGAAAGAAAACTTTTCAATTTGTAAATATGAATACCTCCAAAATTTAGAAGTCGCTCAACTAGTAATACATGACTTGGTACTTGTACTGTGTATGAAGTACAGTTGAAAGATGATGAAAACGTAGGTGTTTACCAGTAGTCCAATAACAAGGTGAAAGAATGGCAATATGTTTTGTATTTTTTTTTTTTTGAAACACTTTATCATTTAATTTCATTTCACTTTATACACATGTAGAACATAAGTCGGTGATTGAGTGAATCCTATAATATATTGTGTTTATGATTGTTTCAGTTTGATTGGCCCTAATTGGAAACGAGACTAAAACATTGTTCATACCTCAGTTGACTTTATTAATTTTCCAGATCCATCCAATCTTTGTACTAATGCTTAGTCTTTGATAGGATCAAGCCAAATTGACTGATACCATACCGTAGGCCTTGTTTGAAGTAAAGAAAGTGTTTATTTTTAGAGCTTTGTTGTACATAACTTAAAGAAAAAGTAACCATCGTTTACCATGATTTGCTACAAAATTTGTCAGTACAGTTCAGCCATGTAAATTAAAACATAACTTTGTATACTTCTTTAAGAAAAATGTTCATTCGGTTTAAATGGATTATTAGTATTCAAAATAACTCCATATTGATTATATAATTATGAGACAAAATTTGTTATAGTTCATATTGACATCAAATACAGAAGTAAAGAAAATCAGACTTGTTGATCATGTCCACTCTTCCTTTAGAAATGTTGCAACCTACAGTGAATAATCTAGGTTTTGATTTATATGGGTCCCTGGGACGCACATTTTTCAAAACAATGAGTCCCAGCAATGAAACAATGAGTCCCTTTCCGAAAAAGTCAGAAAATAGAATCGGATATCCCCGCCGAATTATTTTCGTTGCGAATCGCCGCTGTGATATGTTGTTGTTTTTTTTCAAATATAATTGTTTCTTAAAGTATTGAGTTACTGAAAATATTAATTACCTTTTACGTAGATTTTAAATATTTATTTCCGTTAAAAACTCTGCTGTAATTAGTCGAGGTTTATTCTCCAATTAGCATTTGTCACTCAGGTGTGAAAAATACGAGCATTCATAAAGGATGACAAACTAACTACGTCAATTTTGAAATTTCGAGCTATGTGACACCACTGATTGAGTAACGTTTGATAATTTGTGAATGCGAAAAGTATTTTCAATTGACTTAATTAACATAAATAAGTTCCAACTATTCTTTACTTAAAATAAACGTTATGTTTATAACAAAATCGCGGCGCTTCAAGCCGATTTTTTCTAAGTAACAATTTTCTTCTACAATATATTTATTTTAAAGAATTAACTTTGTCGAATAAAATAATTTCTACAACGAACCTTCTCTCACTCATAAAGCCGCAGGTGTTACGAGATCAAAGCACGTATGCCGACGCCGAGTTTCGTTTGATCCGAGCGAAGCACGTGGCATTAAAAAGACCGAATATTTTGACGGGTCTGATTATTTTGGATTATAAAAACTAGTTTGGAATAGACAATGTATGATATGAGTAAGTTTTATTTTGGTTATGCACTATATCAAGCTATACAAATGTACGTTGGTCGGCAAATATTTTCGAATTTGATAAATGTACAAAAGTAAAAAAAATACGTGTATACAATTTTTCACGAAAAATAATTCTAATTTAAAGTCCTTTAGTTGTCTCAAACACCACTCTAAGTACCGCGATTTAACACCCGCAAGTGCCGCGGTTTTTTAACGATTTCATGTGAAAATTCTTCTAAATACTCGCAGGAAACGCAAGTTCGTGGACGATATTCTTTTAAACAAACTGCCGCGAGCATATACCCAAGAGTCACTTTTACGTTTTGCGTCCTAAAGGACGCACATATTTCAAATCTTTGCGTCCTTTGCAGTTTTTGTGCGTCTATGACGCAGGACGCACGGCTAGATTATTCACTGAACCTAACATATTTTAGCTGTGACTTGGATTGTGTAAATCTTTAGTAAATTGTGGTTGAGAAATGTTTATGCCCCCACCATTTACCTGTCCGTCTTTTATTCATGTATTGGGATGCTCTGTGGTGCAGGTATTGGGATGCTCTGTGATGCAGGTATTGGGATGCCCTGTGGTGCAGGTATTGGGATGCCCTGTGGTGCAGGTATTGGGATGCTCTGTGGTGCAGGTATTGGGACCACTCGCCATAATTATGTAGTATCGTATGTCTGTCTGTCCACCATTTCATTCAAACGCACTCTCTTCGAAAACCACTGGGCCAATGTTAATGAAAGATGGCAGGGATGTTCCTTAAATGGAGCTCTATTGAAGCTCAAAGAATTTTATGTCAGAAGTCTGGTTGCTATGGCAACAATTAAGAAAAACTTTAAAAAGCTCTGAAACCGCATGGCGTACAGCTTACATATTTGGCGTGTAACATTGCAGAGTTAACCTCTACCAAGATTGTTCAAATCGTGCCTGGCCCCATTTTTTAGGTGCATTTGATTTTACTTGGTACGAAGCGTTGTAGTGAACCTCTACCTGTTCAGATCATGTCCCTAAGGATTAAGATTGACCCTATCATGGGTGTCACTTGCTTTACATAGATTTATATTGGAAAACTTTAAAAACCTGCAAAACCATAGATATTTGGTGTATTACGCTGTCTAGTGTGGCCCCATCCAGGGGTCTCTTGATTTTACGCAGGCTTTTACAGGAAAAACGACAAGGCCTAGAGCTTAGATATGTGGTATGTAGCATTGCCTACTGATTGTTCTTATAACGACCCCAGGTCAAAAATGACGACGACCCTTCCTGGGTATGGTTGGCCATCGCCACCAAAAATAATTAAGCCGCGGTAAAAATATTTTAGCTCCGGCATAAATATGATTTAAGCCGCGGTTAAAATATTTTAGCTCCGGCATAAATATGATTTTAGTCGCGGCTTAAATCATATTTATGCCGGAGCTTAAATATTTATGCCGCGGCTAAAATCATATTTATGCCGGAGCTTAAATATTTTAACCGCGGCTTAAATCCTATTTATGCCGGAGCTTAAATATTTATGCCGCGGCTAAAATCATATTTATGCCGGAGCTAAAATATTTTAACCGCGGCTTAAATCATATTTATGCCGGAGCTTAAATATTTTTACCGCGGCTTAATTAATTATTTTTGGTGGCGATGGCCAACCATACCCGGGGTCACTGGATTTTACATCGGCTCATTTATGCAAAACTAAAAATCTAAATCTAAACCACTTGGCCAATTTTGATCGAACTTCACAGGAATGGTCCTTTACCAGGGCTGTTAAAAAAGTGTATTCCATGCAGATCTCTGGTTGCCATAGAAATGGAAGGGAAAAACTTTAAAAACCTCAAAAACAAGAAGCCCTGAAGCTTAGATAGTTGGTATGTATCATAACGTAGTGAACTCCTACCAAGAGTGATCAAATCATAACCCTCCGTTCAAAATTGACCCTGCAGTTTTTATAGGAAAAAGTTTAAAATTCTTATTCTCTGAAACCCAAAGTCCTGAGCTAAGATATTTGGCATGTAGCATTGCCTAGTGAACCTCTAGCAATAGTGTTAAAATTATGATCCCGAAGTCAAAATCGACCCTACCCAGCGGTCACTTGATTTTAAAAAGGCTTGTATAGGAATAAATTTAAAAATCTTTTCCAAAACCAGAATGCATAGGATTAGATATTTAGTATGCAGCTTTGCCTACTGGACCTCTACCAAGGTTGTTCAAATGATGACCCCCCCGGTCAAGGTTCGATTGATTTAACATAGGCTTATATAGGGAAAATTGTTTTTTTTTACAATACATAATCAGCATAAAATATTGTCAGAGGCATCAGACCATGTCCATATGGCCTGTATATAAATTCGGCAATGTCGAATGAAAAAACAAAGTCACCCTAGATCTCATTGGTCGCCATGATTGACCTACTCTTTGGCAACCAATCAAATTCAATCTTTGGTTATACTGGATGGAAATTGCAGTCAGGTAAATTTCTCCTATTTCGGAATCAGAAACACTTGAGAGGTATAGGCATGATGGGAGACATGCCGAGGTCTCATCCACAAAATCAAGCTAACATATTAGCTCTTATGGACGGAACTTTATAAAATTTGCTTGAAATCAAATCAAAATGAAAAAATGTCAGCCCGGTCAGCTCTATCGGTAGAGCACGGGACTTGTAATCTCGGGGTAGTGGGTTCGATTCCTGGGGCTGACCAACTAAAATTACTAACAGTTTTCGGATGAGACTAAAACCGAGGTCCCATGTATGGGTGCTATACACCTGGCATGTATAAGAACCAGGGATGTCTCTGGAATTGGGATGCTTTCTGTATCTTGCACTATCCTCCGAAACCTTATATAACTAATCTCTTCTGGGGGCGTTGGTCATATGGGAAACCGGTACCAACGATAAAGCCTCCACTCGTAATTCGGTACATCGATCTAGTAACTGTCTTGGCCTCTAGAGACTACTGGAGCACCTGCTGCTCATTCACAAGGCGATCACTACCTCTAGAGCACTCATTGAAAATATCACCACAGTAAGGCTTGGTGATACTGCCTGGAAGTTGCAGTCAGGTTAATTTCTCCTTTTTCGGCTTCAAATATATACGATACGAATGAAGATCTACACACTGCTCTCTGCCCCTCGTGCCGTGCACGTCGCGGAGTAGGCGTGGGGTCTCAACTGAAAGTAGATCAACACACACAACAGGACTTTGGTCCACTCGTAATTCGGTACATCGATCTAGTAATTGTCTGGGCCTCAGCTAACAAAGAGAGGATGACTCTGACAAGGGTCGTTTGTAATAACCAGCGCAGCACTGAAGACCTCCGGTGTGAGATGTCCACCACTCTACCAGTGTGCTTGTTGGCATTTTGGGGAGCTGAGGAGTGGGTGGTGTGCTGGCTGAACACCTTTTTTGTGTTAGTTGGCCCGCCCGCGCCTTGGGTGGAGCTAAATTCACTCCTGTCGCCCTGGTGAGTTTTTAATTTGTGTACTCACCCCAGTCTCTGAGCAGTGAATGCGAAGGATTCTCAGCATGTGGGAGACGTGCATGCGAAGTCTCTTGAGAAGCCTTTTCAGTCACTGTTAGACAGCGAACTTCTGTCGTGAGAGACTACTGGAGCACCTGCTGCTCATTCACAAGGCGATCACTACCTCTAGAGCACTCATTGAAAATATCACCACAGTAAGGCTTGGTGATACTGCCTGGAAATTGCAGTCAGGTAAATTTCTCCTTTTTCGGCTTCAAAATTCTTTTTTCTAGGCATGACGGGGACATGCTGGGGACTCATCCAAAAATAAGCTACACATGTAGCTTTTGGACGGTCCTTGATAAAATCCTTTTCAAATCAAATCAAAAAGAAAATCTACAATACAAAATCAAGCAATTGCCAATAAATAACATTTTCCTTGTGATTTTCTTAGAACTGCCAGATTTTAATATTGTCTGGTAACACTTCATCAGGTTAGAGCAAAATCTTTCAAAACACTTCACTGAGAGGTCACAATTTTCAATTTTATCTGTTCATTCTATAGAATTAGGACCAAAGCTGGCCACTGTCAAATCGTAGATAAACGTTGCCAGACTCTGACGCCACATTTTCTATCCGATTTCATATGAAACACAATCACGGTTAGAATGCAGTAAAGTCACTAGTAGGTAAAATCATGGAATATGTGATAACATTTTTAACGCCAGTTTTAATTTAAAAAAGTAGTACTAGTATTTCCACAGAAAAAGAGAACTATCAAATGTTGGAATGATTTTCAAGTTTTCTTTCGGCAAAAAGATATCTGTGACATTATCAGGCCAACCAAATCAGTGTCATTGACTACCATCTCTGCAGACGTACAGGGCATTTCTATTTATCCGAATCATTGCCAAGGAGACGCATTAACCCCACCCACCCATATACCGATACATATGTAAATCTTCGATGTGTATTCATGTATTTTGTTGACTCAAGTGAGCGATATAGGGCCATCGTGGCCCTCTCGTTTACATTAAATGATTTATTCTCGTAGTCTGGTCAGATTTAGAAACGGTTTTGTAGGACCTTTCACTTTGTACCCCTCTACCAGGGTCCGTATATACGGACCTTGCCTCTACTAAGAGAGTTTGATTCCTCAAGAGCATACAAGTATATAATAAAGTCAGCTGAGGCTGCGATTATTCCCAAAGTATGTGATACAGTGCTTTTCGTGACTCTCTTATAAATTCTTTTTATATGAAATATTGATAAAAAAGTAAGACATCCTTTGGAGTGGCAGTAGATATAGTGGCCTCTTTACTCTTGTTTCTCACATTTAGAGATGAAACTATGCTTATGAACGTTAACAGGGGTAAACTTGGTGAGTTTGGCATTTAATCACTATATAAGGCCTAGATGTAAGCTTGACACATATCACTCTCGGCTCTTATTCCGTTTTGTAAATACATGTAAATGTAATACATTCAATAAGCACTGCTTTATAGCAACAGTCTTGCTTGATGAAATGGATTCGCGATTGCTGTTACTGGCAGTAGTTGTTTTTAAATGCGTCGGAAGTTTCGTTTCAGAACAACCAACCAATCATGAAATTCTACAGCTACTAGTAAAACTGGAAGCAAATGTAGCTACCTTGGAGCAGCAGATAAAGACATTGGAAGAATCAGGTAGACTACTAGGTTCAGTATTTGGATTATGGCAGAACTGTCGGTGTCTTATGAAATAAACAGAATATAAATCCGTTTCGAGATGCTAAATGTTATCATTTCTGAGTCCGAAGTATGCGGTGAGTGGCTGGATGGTGTTCTCTACAACTGGCGGGAGTAGAAACTCCAGTTTGATAGAAACTTATTTATTCTTATACATTGTACATGTAAATACCGTGCTAAGTCTCTTTAACTTATTTTAATTCCTAATTCAACGGCTTGACTGTAGAAAGAATCAGTATTGTTTTCTAGTGCTAAATAGTGCATCTCTACAATATTTATAGAATAGTGCCGGAGCTTGCCAAGTTTGCCCGGTTACTCAATGGGTTTGTTCAAGGGCGAAGAGGCGACTGTAACTGTTACGTAGTTTTAATGGTAAAAATGATTACATCTTCAGGTGTGTCAACCAAAAAACGCCAAACACCAGCATTTATGGCTTCGCTATCACACCGCATTGATTCCTGTGCCAATGACCAGCCCCTCATTTTTGACAAAGTTCGGCTCAATACAGGATCTGGCTACGACAGCAGGCATGGTATGTTCAGAGCTCCTAGAAATGGTACTTACCAAATAAGCGCAACTTTGACGCCAACACCGAACACGCAATATCATGTTGCGTTTGTGAAGAACAATGCGTCAAATCACGTGGGTTATCTGTTTGCCAACACTCTCAGTATTTGGATGGCACGAAGTACTTCACTTGTGATGCATTTGAATGCTGGTGACGACATTTGGTTATCCTGTATCTATGGCAACAGCGTGGTGCACGGTTTCCAGATTGGCAAGGCAGACGACTACATGTCCCACTTCTCTGGGTTTATGATCAGTGAAGATTAATCGCTTTTACATGTATTATGATCATATTCAAAAAACTTTACATACATTTTTTTGTATATGTGTTAGCCTTTTCTCTCAAAGAAGTGTTTGGAGAAGTGTTCTATTGCATGAAATTAAAGTTTTGAGGAAAGATCACAATCGCAGTTTTCTCGAAAAAGTTTACTAACTCGATTATGAATTTTGCTGGCATGAACCATAATTATCAAGTTCGCGAAGTCTTTAGCTGCATCACCGCCTAGCCATATCAAACTGACCAGGCTCCGTTTCATTCTAGGTACCGCATCGTTGCGATGGGAAGTTGCGCATGCTTTGCTGTTCTGATAGCAACAGTGACTGTACACGGGAAGCTTTCTACGATGATTTTAACTGCAGTCACTGAACATAATGATCCTCAACATTAGAAACTGAAAACTTAACAAATTACAATGTATAATTGGGATACAGTCAAACCTGTCCTTAGCATCTAATCACGGGATGTCTTAAATATTAAAACTACATCCACTTAAAGATGGTGTTTGCTAAATACAGACGTTTGTACTTAAGTTTAAATGGGCAGCTGAGACACCTTAGGATTTGCTACTGAAAATAAGACCATTGACACAGTTTTAACTGTACTAGTGTTCACGAATACTATTATATAAGTATCAATCCTGTGAAATTATTTTAAAATCTGACCAATGGTCACCGAAAAGAAGATTTTTTTAAACATTTACTACATGTATATATACATGTACTATTTTTTCCCATTACCGAGCCATGTTTTTGACGAACTGACATGACTTTAAGGGTCTCATTCCTATAAAAACTATTTCAGCATCTGATACTGAATAGTTTCTGAGAAGAATTTATGAATTTTACTACCAAAATTGGTAGAATGAATTTGGGAAGGAGGTACCTATGGTAAATTACTGGGATTTTATCTTAAAATGGAGATAACAGAGGAGATTTTTCAAAATTTTTGATTTTGGTTGCCCAGGCAACCAGAGATATACAAGGATTATCTTCATTTGAAGGAATCTGATAAAGGAAAATGCAAGGATAATCACTATGAAGTTTTGGCAAAACGATTGGCACAGCAGTTAGAAATGAATTTCAATTATTTTATTGATGCTTTTGAACTCGGCATTCAGGACTGTACGGCTGCAAACGCAGAGCAATGAAATCAACGTCCCCCACCCCCCATACCTCCCAAGAAAACGTTAGGGCAAATTTAAAAAAAAAGATATAATTTCCCATGAACAGAGGTGAATTTTATCTATGCAGTGGTGAATTTAGGTACCTGTTGGTGGAGGGAGGGGCGGTTCGGAGTAAGTGTTTCTGCATGTACAATCGTGAATGCCTGGTGCAAGGTGTTCAGTCTTCAGCTACAAGAAAACCTGAAAAATGAGAATGGTAGTCCGTTGCCCTTCCTCCGATATTTCCTTGAATTTCGCTATCACCCAAACATGTGAGCCATATATCATCCCCCGCACTGAGATGCATAACTAGGGATGTAGTTTTTTCTTGCCAGTGATTTACGTGACTATCAGCATATAGATATCCGACTTGATTAGAGGCAAGATTTTTTACAAAAGCAACATGGAAACCGTTATCATTCGGGGGAGCAGAGAGTGTGGCGCTAAAGTGGTAAGTTCCGTTTACTGGTGCACGGAATGTCCCGTGCCTGTTATCGTAGACGGAGCGTTGGTTAAGTTTGACAGTATCAAAGATGATCGGGTGTTCGGCCATACAACCAGTTATTGTGTGACCTAATGCCGCCATGAAAGATGGTGTCTGCTTCTTCGCTGCTCCTAAAAAAGAGAGAACTTTTAAGTGCATTACGGTATTTATAAAATGCTAACAAACTTAGAAATTTTAAGATAAACTTTAGTCTTTTCAACACTGTTTCAATAATTTCAACTGCAAAAAAAACAACTACAACAATAACATTGATCATACATGTTGTGTATATATTTGTATAAGCAGGCCAGACTGAGCTTTACAAATAATGGGAATCGGATTATGTGACAGATAATCAGTTACGTATACACGATGCGTTTTGTTGTAGTTAAATCAGTATTTGTTTTCCTGGTCATATTTTCACATGATCCAGTCGTAGGGAAGTTTGATTTTAGTTATGCCGCAATGATTCTATGAATTTTCGCTAAAAAAAAGTTATCACAGAGCTAATGTTACAAAGCTCGTAGTTACGAACCTCGCAGGACTTCTGTGCACAACTCAAGTCGTCTGTATTCGCTAATACTAACTATATAAAGACATGGCAAAAAGTGAATCCATGATATTTTGTCGCCGGCATTAAAGTTAAAAATGCACTAACCTGCACAAGGACATGATTCTAATAATTCTTTCAGCTGAGCCTTGTTGGCATTGACATCAGCTTCCAATCTCACCATCAACTGAAGCACGCTGTTTTCCGTCTGTTCGTCCAGAATAAGTGTGTTGACGCAGCTTATCCCGGTAACCAGTACAAAAAATAAAGGAATCATTACGACCGACTTAGCAAATGTTAGTAAAAGGCAGATTTTCTTATCTTTGTCATAATTCCTTATCAATGCACTTTCGCCTATTTTGAAGTAGAGTTGAACTCATGACTTTGTAATTTTGATTTAAAATTGAAACGGCTCTGACATAGTTTATCCCCTCCCGCCCCCATACCCAAGAGTTTTAACTTTTGACCTCGATATCCAATCCAAAAACATTTCCAATCGTATGGCTTTCTGCCACTAACGCTATGTAATGTACCCGACAGCAAAGCTTTACAATGTAGTTGTCTCTTTAGCACAAAGTGCTAAAATTAGCTTTATAATGATCTTTATCAGTCGCCTATCGATCTCAGTTGTAAACTTTGTATTGTGATTAAAATATAAACCAAATTCATTAACTGGCCAGAAAAATAGTTGAGGCAAAGTCTGAAACTTATTCGAAACCGGGTTACATTGGTCAAAAGACAGAGATATCGAGTATTTTATCCAAACTGACCACTTTGATATTTTAGACACTAGTATTATGCAGTCACTTACTTTAATTGTCCACTTTTGATAAAGTTCTTGGCTGACTGCTTAAAACAGGTGTGACTGTATGCTCAAGGCTGAGAGTATTCTTTCGCTTTATCATCACCCGCTAAAGGCGAGATAGATAAGATAGAAATACTTTAATCAGTTTGAGGCAGATTTCCTAATTCAGATGATCCGCTAACATCTTTTCATTTGTATCTACACAGACTTCAAGTCCGCTGACCCATTTGTTGCCATAGCTCACCTGTCATCAGGAAATGAGGGTGAAAATGATTAAAGAAATAAACCAGAGGGCTATATGGCCGTACATCACTCATCGGAGTACAATTACCCGTCACGCCTTTGCTATAACCCTATATATAGACAAGTGACCCCTAGGGCGTGGTCAATTTTGACCCCAGGGGCATGATTTGAACAAACTTTCTAAAGGTCCACTAGACAGTATGACATAATTATCAAATATCTAATCTCTAGGCTGTGGTTTTGCCTGAAGAATATTTTCTAAAGTTTTTCCTATATAATAAATGTAAAACATGTTACCCCAATGGCAGACAATTTTGACCCTGGGGAACATGATTGACGTCCTCTAAAAATGCTACATACTAAGTATGTAAGTTCTAAGCCTTATTGTTTTGGAGAAGGGGATTTTTAAAGTTTTCTTATATAAATCTACATGTATGTGAAACCAGTGACCCCCTTGGTTGTGGCAAAGTTTGTCCACAGGGACATGATTGGAACAAACGTGGAAGAGGTCCACAAGATGATAATATACCAAATATCTTAGCTATATGTCTTTTGGGCTTGGAGAAGAGTGTGTGTATGTGGTGGGGGGGGGGGGGTCATGATTTGAACAGTCATGGCAGATGTTACATGCCAAATATCTAAGCTCTGGGCCTTGTGGTTTCAGAAAATAAGATTTTTTAAAGTTTTCCCTATAAAAACCACAGGGTCAATGTTGAACGGAGGGTTATGATTTGAACGCTCTTGGTAGGAGTTCACTAGGTTATGATACATACCAAATATCTAAGCTTCAGGGCTTCTTGTCTTTGAGGTTTTTAAGGTTTTTCCCTTCCATTTCCATAGCAACCAGAGATTGCATGGAATACACTTTTTAACAGCCCTGGTTAAGGACCATTCCTGTGAAGTTCGATCAAAATTGGCCAAGTCTTTTAGGAGAAGTCATTTGAAGCAAATTTTTGCTGTACGGTGGACAACTGCTGACCACAATGGCTCACCCTGAAAACTGTGTGTTCTTTAATGAGCTAAAAATAACAGCTGTTAAATTGATGACAGTTTAATTTCTATACAAAAGTTTGCTTTGAAAATCACATCAGAAATGCTGAAATATGTAAACGTATGTAAACTTCAGCTTGGGTGACGGCTGAAAATAATACACCATTCCAATAAAATTATCTAACATATTTAACAAATAAGTCATATATTCATATATTAACAACAGTAATGACATGAATGTAAACAAAGCTACATATTTGCATGAATATCACAGTTTTCAAACAGTATCTATAAGGTACAGACGGTATTGGACAGCAGTAACAGACAATTATCACAGTTCATACAGCATCTTAATACAAGTGACAGGATATAACAAAGATTCAAAACACACAGGGACTTTTAATTGGACCATTAAATTCGGCGTAAGGATTCATATCCACCATATTTAACAACAGATCCAGCTATCCCGAGACTTCAGCAAGAGTAATCTCCCCTGACTTTCTACAGTACATCTCAAAAATATAGTAAATTTCAGGCCACCTGCAGACCAGAAAGTGCTTGTGACTGGGACGGATAAATTGATTAATTAAAACTAGTTATGACATAAAAATCATTAAATATGCATATTCTGACATTATACAATATTAGCATACATACACACAATATTACAATCTTATAGGCAGAACTTAAATTCCTGGTCAGTTTGTGCTGATAATAAACCAGCTGTGCACGTTTGAAAAATTTAATTTGCATGGCTTATCTTCTCTTATACTTGATTCGGTTTGACTTAATATATTCAAAACCCGTCATATAAACACAACAGCTCAAAGTAATAGTCTAAAATAATGTACTCATATTTTGCATAAGATTTGAACAATATACTTGCATAATTCATAAGAATGAAGATCCTATATGCAAGTATACATACATGTATGTGTATTTTAAAGCAAAAGTTATACACTGTTTAGTGACAATCAACAAAAAATGTTGACATTTTGGCTGGATGACAATGCTATCACAGTACAAAGCACTATGGTGATGACCAAAAACATCACAAAATATAACAGCAATACTTTGATGGTAAATATTTTTATCTTTACAAAATAAAAAAAATTGATATAATGTCTTCTATTTAAAATATTACAGCATATAAACATAAAGTCAAATGCATACAGCTATACATGATTTGAATTTGCATAATTTGTACACAACAGTCTCTTTTAGAAATTTATCACTTCTTTTTTATCCTTCAAAATTTATGCAATTTTCATCCTTTGCAGTACAGGTGCACCTTTAACAGGTGATGAAACGGCAGTAGTTTTCAGTCTGATATTGTCTAGAATATAGTTGACTTTCTGTCCTCTCTTTCTAGGGTCTGGGTGTGGTCCTCTCATTGGGTGAGAAGAGACTCCCCGCGGCGGGGCATAGTCTGGCAGTATTCCTCGTACGGTGTAACTCCACTGCATGTCTGGGGTCTGAAATAACAAACCAAGGAGTTTATATTGAACAGCAACGTTTTTACATTAAAGACAGCAATCTTACATACAATGTTTACAATCTGAATGCTAGTCTGACATTCTAATAATACCATACAGATAAGAAATAGCTACAGTTACACAGATTTAATAATTTCTATGCTGAATTTCTAAAACGGATGTGTCCATCTTCTTGAATATTTGGACTGAACCATTTGTTGTGAAAGGAGACACTCCATACAAACCTTACAAGCTGAAGCAATGATGTACATTACGGCTATCAAGTATGTATATTCCAGTAAAGTTTTAATTAACCCTTACCTTGTTACATTTCTAGAATGGACTTGTCTAGCTTTCATGGACAGTGCCCTTAGATTATTCATAGGGGTGTATTGACTGAATAGCAAACAATCCAATTCATGATTACACTGCACAGATCATACCGGCTGAATCACTTACCTAAATATTCCTTTTTTATGACTCTAGAAAACATGCAATGAAAGACACTAACATACCTGTACTATGAGTTTTCCATTGTATATTTTTCCATAAACAGACGGACAGAAACCAACTCTTACAAGAGTTCCATTACTACCAAAGGGAAGTAACTCTCCTGTTGATGGGGAAATAGTGAATTCTGGGTCACTTCCAGCAGAAAAGTATGCATTGTATGACACTGGATACCTGGAAAATATGATGTGATGGTTAAAGTACTTTATAGTATAAACATGTATTTACTATTACCAACTGATGTTTTTATTATCATTTGTACAGGGTAATTGTACTTAATGTTCTTATAAAAGTAATCACCAGTCTTTACAAAGAAGTTTACTTATGAAGCTGAAGATCACCAACAAACAACTTTTCTGAAAGCGGTGCACACATTATGCTCACAATGATGCTTCTCTTGCTTGTGAAGCTGTTAGTCAGAATTTAGCGCACAAGTTATGAGGCACACAACAAACCATATGACTGAACATTTAACAGTCCCAAGATATGTTAGTGTATGATTATTACAGCATAATCTAGAACCTACTTAGTTTGACTAGTGAGGCGGAAACCGACTGAAGATTCTTTGCCCAGTCCAGTTGCCTCTATGTCTATCAAGTCATCTACTGGGGGTTCTAGAGCCAGGAACCTTATAGGGAACTTCCACACTCCACCTTGTGATGCCTTCACTTCCAAGGACACACCATAACTGAAATTTTGTAGAAAAATATTTATTCTTTGTTCTCTTTACATCTTATTGCCAACTTAAATTGCATGAACTTAAAACTATATATACAATAGTTGATTTATGCGAAGGCTGCATCAGCAGTTTTGGTGTGCTTGTGTTATAAATATCACTCATTTGTTGATTCTGGTCTAAAACAATATTATAACTTCTGTCTTCAATGTATATAGTTTTTATACGGAAGAAAGGAATAGAGAAATTTTCCTCTGTAAACAAACTCCTTTCAATTTATCCAAACAAACAAAATTTTTTAAGACTTACTCCATGGTTCTAAATGGACTGTAGATGACGTTAAATACAAGCACAACCAATCCGGAAGCTGTGTCGCGATGTTGTCGTACCAACTTGAGGGCAACACTGTTTTGAAGATTCTCCTTGGATTCAGCATCCTTGTAGTTCAGCTCGTATGTAAACTCTTCTGCTAATGCTAGAGCTGGATAGTTAGAAATAGATTTATCTCATCAACATGTATCCAAGAATCAATAGCAGGCATTGAGTAGGGACTGCTATAACGGTCTACAATATTGTATAAACATTTTGCAATGCACCCAATATTTGAAAGAATGATAATCCACAGTTCCATATAAGGTAGGGAAGTGATCAAAATACCTTATCACCTTATCATTCGACCTTGTTGGTGAATTTCTACGTAGTTTAGAAGTCAAACATGGACCACATATATTTACCAGATGAGATATATATAATTGGTAAACTGTTTATTTCTAATTGTAATCCAAACAAATGTGAGCGAGGTTTTTGAAAAATGACTTACTTTCTCCAACAACTATTCCATCTGGTACTTTTGGTGACTCGTTCTTTGGAGTGACAGATCTTGTGTAAATTGACCTTTGTGGTCCTGAGGTCACCGGGGCAACACCAGCCAGTGTGACCTCTAACCTCTCCTCTAACCTGTCTCTGGCTTTACATTCGATGACAGCCCCGTACGATTCCTTGATGGGTCTGGATTCGGGAATACCTTGAATGGGGAACACCCAGCGTATTTCACGAACACCTTCACTTCCTGTCCGAGACAACTGGTAGCTGCAAACAATAATAAATAAATACTTAAATACTTTGTCATTCAAAAAGAAGTGGAAATTAAAACCTTTCATCAATAGTGAACCATTCAAAGAGCTTAATTATTACTTAAAGAGGTCAAACCCAAATTGGTAGAAGTTGATTTGTAGCATCACACATGTGAACCAAGGCCATTGGCAAGGACCTATGGTAATCTTTGTTATCATGTAATTTTCCACTATGGATGAATGGTGAACAGTTTTCTCTGCAGGTCTACAATCATAGAACAGTCTTTATTAGGAAGGCGTCTTTAACACAGGTTTGACTGTATTTTCTGACCTGCCAAGATGAACTGTCAGCCTGTAAGCTTATAATGACTTCCACAGTTACCTACCCTTGACTATCTCTTGGAGCATACTGCCACTTCTCGCCGTCTTCCCTGGTCACAACTACCGTACACACAGACTCGTACATTTTCATTTCAGTAGGAGCAAAGCATACTGGGATATCCAAGGTAGATTTTGGTCCCACACGTATCCCTCCTTTACGTTTGAGCAGCAGACAGAAAGGAGAGTTATCATCTGGTGTACCCTCCAATGTCTCTTCAAGGGTGGAATTTTTGTCTGCAAGTTAAAGCAACAGAAATTTTGAATAAATTGTAAGAATACATATAAAATACATGTATAATCAAATTTCAAAATATGGTCATAACCATATAAATTGTGACAGGAAAAGGATGTTATAATTGTGGCCCCCTAAATTTCCTATCAAGTTATGATATATGTATTTCATTGACGCTCTGTTTTAGGAAGCTCTATCAAATGAGACGTGTCTGCTTTGTCACAAATAAAGTTTTACTTTCTCCTCAATGATAAATGTTGTTACCACAGATTATGTTGGATACATAGGTTTCACTAGCATTTAGACGATGTAAATGACAAGCTCTACTAACCTCTGAGCAAAACTTCACAAAATACAGCATTGTCCATGGGGTTCCTAAAGGGTATGATGAGGGTGGTGTTTGAGCCAGCCACTGTAAACACACTCACAGGGTCCTGGGTCTGTGGTATCAGTCCTGTACCAGAGGCAACAAACACCCATTCTCCTAACTATAAAAGAGTACAATAACATACTGTTATTAAGGTTTTAGTTTAATCTTATTTATTGTAATTGATCAATGTTAGTTATTTGAGCAACCCTCTGTTGGGGTTGTTGCAGTGGCCCAATGATCAAGGGTATTCTACTTTGCACTGCTAGGCAAAGCCCCGTATAGCTTTGCCCTGTAATAAGATTAAGTGATTGCACACTATATCAATAACTCTTGAGTAATGCCACCTCAAGTTCTAACAAGTACTTATGCTTAAAAGGAAAGGTTTGCAAATGTCCTTTTTCAGATCCACCAACATGATTAAAATTGTTACCCACAATCCTGGGGCTTATAATCAGACAGACAGTCTAGGAATACAACAAAATTGATCAGCCAAAGCAGGTGGTTTTGTAATTCATGTTTATCTCTAAAACATATTGTGTAAGACATAACAAAGCGACTGCCTAAAGCAAGTGACTGTTTTATCAAGGTGATCCACTGCCATCATCACCGGTTTTAATGTTCACTGAATGGATTGTAATAAATTTGTTATACCTGTTCACTAACAAAGCATATCTTTGCAAGGTGGTCTCCCTCTCCCAGTGTTGAAGGCATAAAGTGCACAGGAATCTCGAGCTGTGAATTAGGAGCCAGAATGATCGGTCTCTCGTTGTCACGTTCAAGGGAGAAGTTATTAGTATTTGATATAGTTGGGATCAGTTCAAGGGTCTCATCTGTTGGGTTATCCAGTAAAATATTCTGCTTTGTCCATCTGTAAATATAATATGTAGGGTTAGGGTTAATTTTTTTGGGAGGGATTAACACTTGTTTCAACAGTATTTTAACTATCAACAGGTGGGCAGTTTACCAATCCATTGTTCATGGTACAGACCAGTACTAGATTCCCATCCTGCATAAGGAACTGCCACTTTCTCACACAAAAAAAAAAACAAATTGGTAGAAGTGCTCAAACCAATGACCCTCACTCAGTTAAAGGTTTACTGATTTTAAGTCAGCAACATTTAAAGGCCCACTACTAAGTCGCTGATGGGTATAATTGTTCATGATGTAACTAATAACTGGCTGAAACATGTTATATAATCAAGACTTTGGCAAGAATGAAGTGCCACAAAACCGCAAAAACACCACCTAGGTCTTCTATATACATGTACCTTTGTAAATCATCATGTTTTTATGATATATTTCAAGATACGTGTTGACTTTTGACAAATTTGATATGTCTTTTTCTTAGATATTGTATCTTTAACCGCTCCATTAATAGGTCAAACATCAAGTTTGAATGTACATGTACAGACATCTGAATAATAATAAAATACATTTATATCAAAGCTCATCTTCCATACCTGCCAAGTTCACACTGCATATGTGGTAGTGTTGTCTGAGAGGGTGAATCAGCCTGCAATTTCAACAGGTACCAGAACTCTCCAACCATCTCATGGTAAAATATCAAACTGAAAATAGACCCATGTTTGTGAATACTGTGAAATCTCCTTTTGTACCATTTACAAAACACTGTCAACGGTAAATGCAGACCACACTGTGAATGATGACAAGCAGTGTGAAAACAGTTTATTATGTAGAAGTATATCTGGATGAAGACCTCTTGTCAAGCAAACATGCAAAAGCTCCAACCAACCAGTGGTCTTTGATCACAGGTTTGATTGTAAGCAGGTTTCATTTAAGATGTAGTTTACTGTACCCTCTACCCAGACAGTTTACTGTGAACTAAAGCTTAAAATGAAAGAATACAAAATACATTCTTACCTGCCCTTGTTTTGTCCAATGACTGCAGGAGCATACTGAAGTGTATAGACATCCTTGGAGCCTGCAGGCAGTGTGATAGATTCAGGACCAGAAAGGTCACGACCCATTATCGTAGCTTCCAATGTCACTTCATTTTGTGTTGGATTTCGCACAATGACCTCAAGCAATTGCTTCTTCTATAGATTAGACAACAAATCAACATTGCTAACTGTTATTCTAATGATTCAAATGTACTTTAGAAATAGTTGCGATATATAAATAACAAGGTCAGAATGACAAGTATTATGCTATGGCTGACAGCTTACCTACCTTATTCTACAGAAATGTCCAGACTATTGACAAGGTGAGAATGTGACCCTATCAAAGTAAGACTAAAACTAGAATTGTGTCCAAAGGACACGGATGCCCCCACTGTGCAGATGTGCTCATAAACAAGAGCAAGCATATCTGTATGTAAGATTTTTATGTGGAACTTTTTCATTCCACTGTTTCATTTCTGTACATATACCTAAAATGATCTACAGGTAACCTTATGTACATGTTAAATTAAATTACAAATGTAAAATTTATATGTTCAATTTTTATATGGTATATAGTGAAAAAATCAACAAGGGCCATAATTGTTAAATTTGGTCGCAAACAAATTTATATGGTATATAGTGAAAAAATCAACAAGGGCCATAATTCTGTTAATTTGGTCGCAACAAAATTTCTTCCTTTTACTACCATCTACACATTAAAGCTGTTCATCCCTGGAAGTTTAAGCAAAATCTGCCATCCGGTTTAAGAGGAGTTGCGTTCACATATTTTATATGGTTATAGTGAAAAACTTAACAAAGGGCCATAATTCTGTTAAATTTGGTCGCAACAAAATTCCTTCCTTTACTACCATCTACACATTAAGGTTGTTCATCCCTGGAAGTTTAAGCAAAATCTGCCAACCCGTTTAAGAGGAGTTGCGTTCACAAAATTTCTATATGGTATATAGTGAAAAAATCAACAAAGGGCCATAATTCTGTTAAATTTGGCCGCAGCAAAATTCCTTCCTTTACTGCCATCTACACTTAAGGTTGTTCATCCCTGGAAGTTTAAGCAAAATCTGCCATCCGGTTTAAGAGGAGTTGCGTTCACAAATTTCTACAAGTTATAGTGAAAAATCACAGGGCCACCCCCCCCCCCCCCCTAATTTGTTAAATTTGGTCGCAGCAAAAATTCCTTTCTTACTACCATCTACACATTAAGGTTGTTCATCCCTGGAAGTTTAAGCAAAATCTGCCATCCGGTTTAAGAGGGTTGCGTTCACAAGATATATAGTGAAAAAATCAACAAAGGGCCATAATTTGTTAAATTTGGTCCCCGAAAATTCCTTCCTTTACTACCTCTCACTTAAGGTTGTTCATCCCTGGAGTTTCAAATCTGCCATCCGGTTTAGAGGAGTTGCGTTCACAATTTGGACGGACGGACGGACGGACGGACTGCGGACGACGGACTGCGGACTGACGGACGACGGACGGACGGACAAGTGCAACGCTATATGCACCCCACTTTGTGGGGGGCATAAAGAGTCAAGGAATGTTGCAAAATGATGATGGTTATACCATAATGTCTTAAATATCATTATCACTTTTATATTTAGAAAATGCATATAAAACAATGAATTACCTGACATGCACAAGTGACCTCTAGAATTCGTTCTGGAGGAGCTGGTTTAACATGTATCTCCAGGGAGTACCACACCCGGTAACCATAGAACTGTCTCGTCTCCTCATCATCATCCGGCATCTCATCACCGTCACTGTCCACCTCACTGTGAAAGTCAAAGAACCATTAAGTAAACATTCACTGACTCATTTAACAATACATGTCATATTAAAAGCAGAATTTTCTTTGTCATGGTTTTCCGCTCCTATATATCAGAGCAATCAAAGGTGATAGATAGATTCTATAAAAGACATTACAGAATTTTGAAACTTGTGAAAGGAAATTTCACAAAATTTAAATTATGTTTTTTTTTATGAGAATCTAAAACTAGTCAACATAATTGAATCATCTAACCATGCTTCTGACCGCCCTTCTAACACAATGTTGTGCATTTCAAAAACAATTTGATGCAAAAAAGCTTTTTTGAAAAAAATTACACCGAAGTTTGTAATGAGATATACTCACACCACTGGATTTTTGCCAGCTACAAAGGCAATGACTCCCTTAAATACACCTCGCCTAACAGGTGCCACTGCCATCCTGTACATTTCTTGTTGCCCTGGTAACACACTGATTGACTGGTTACCGCTCACAATAGGAATGTCAGATTCGACCTGTAAGAAAGTGATAAAAATTGCAACGTAACTTGATAATTAATGAAATATTTGCAATTAACAAAATGGTATCGCACTTTTAACAAAATTATTTGTATATACATGCATACAGTTTTGAGTCTGTTATCAAGTTATCATTCCAAATTACAATTAACACTTATCAAACATTTCATTTAGTATATAAGCAAATCAATTTGGGGTTCATGGCCCATCGTTAAATGTAATAAACTTTAATTAAGAATCCTGTCTTACCGTGTAGCACAGCTTCTTTCTAGTCACATTGGGAATCTTCAAATTATATGTCAACCTGAAAGTAACACAGTGTTGATATAGGCATCTCTGTAAAACATGCATACAGTTGTTTTTTGTTGAGGTAAAGTCCATGAATGGAAAACATTCAGATTTGATCAGTCTATATGATTCAAGACTTAAGTAGAATTAGAATTCAACTTTAACAGTCTAAATTTCTGTTAAAATAAATTGGCAGGACCAGAAAATAACTGAGATTAGCAGGGACAACAGTTCACTGTATATGCATGTAAACAGCTTTGCTGGTTTTACTATGCAGTAGTTTGTTTCACATAGTCCTTTATGTGTAATATATTGCATGATTCTGACATAACTAGTAACAGTATATTCAATAATTTAGAGTTTTTTCTCTAAAACAGTTCTTAAAAGCAAGGTAACAATAAAGACTGTGATGTTTCTAATATGTAACGAGAGGATGACTTACATTTTCTTGACTTGAGACTTGAGCACTACGTGTTCCAGAGCCAACGGTTTCTCAGCTGAACCATGCAAGTGGAACACATGTTCTGTTCCATCTTCTGTATTGATCAAAACTAGTTTGCCCTGAAAATGTGTAATTATCAACACTTATGTCTGTACCTACACTGTTAGTTCTACATCCAGACCATCTGTACCACTGGGTCTGAGGTATGACAGGTAAGATATCATGAGGTCATTTGTATTCTTTTCAAGGGATAGCAAGTAATTTACTAGTACTAGTATAATGCCAAATCCAACAGAATCTTCAAACTGTAATACAAATGTATACAGTGAATAATCTAGCCGTGCGTCCTGCGTCATAGACGCACAAAAAATGCAAAGGACACAAAGATTTGAAATATGTGCGTCCTTTAGGACGCAAGCACGTGAAAATCAAGACTTGGGTATATGCTCGCGGCAGTTTGTTTAAAAGAATATCGTCCACGAACTTGCGTTTCCTGCGAGTATTTAGAAGAATTTTCGCATGAAATCGTTAAAAAATCGCGGCACTTCGAGGGTGTTAAATCGCGGTACTTAGAGTGGTGTTTCAGACAGCTAACAGGACTTTAAATTAGAATTATTTTTTACTTTTGTACATTTATCAAATTCGAAAATATTTGCCGACCAACGTACATTTGTATAGCTTGATATAGTGCATAACCAAAATAAAACTTACTCATATTATACATTGTCTATTCCAAACTAGTTTTTATAATCCAAAATAATCAGACCCGTCAACATATTCGGTCTTTTTAATGCCACGTGCTTCGCTCGGATCAAACGAAACTCGGCGTCGGCGTACGTGCTTTGATCTCGTAACACCTGCGGCTTTATGAGTAAAAGAAGTCGCTGTAGAAAATTATTTTATCCAACAAAGTTAATTCTTTAAAATAAATACATTGTAGAAGAAAATTGTTACTTAGAAAAAATCGGCTTTTAGCGCCGCGATTTTGTTATAAACATAACGTTTATTTTAAGTAAAGAATAGTTGGTACTTATTAATGTTAATTAAGTCAATTGAAAATACTTTTCGCATTCACAAATTATCAAACGTTACTCAATCAGAGGTGTCACATAGCTCGAAATTTCAAAGTTGACGTAGTTAGTTTGTCATCCTTTATGAATGCTCATATTTTTCACACCTACCGCGACATTCGCGAGTGACAAATGCTAATTGCAGAATAAATCTCGACTAATTACAGCAGATTTTTTAACGGAAATAAATATTTAAAATCTATGTAAAAGGTAATTAATATTTTCAGTAACTCAATACTTTTAGAAACAATTATATTTGGAAAAAAAAAAAAACATGTCACAGCGGTGATTCGGCGGGGATGTCCGATTCTATTTTCTGACTTTTTCGGAAAGGGACTCATTGTTTCATAGCTGGGACTCATTGTTTTGAAAAATGTGCGTCCCAGGGACTCATATAAATCAAAACCTAGATTATTCACTGATATATATCTACATTTTCTTTATTTGCTTTTAAATTAAATGCTAGAGCTAGAGATGGAATACATGTAGGTGAGAAAGTGTATAAAAATGAATGAATGAATGAATGAATGAATGAATGAATGAATATGTCACTTTATGTTCATTTAGATCAAGATACATACTGCTACAGGGTTTTCATTCTGTGGTCTGAAGACGAGTGGATATTTAGATGTTTGAAACGCCTTGGCTAAGATGCCTGCTGGACCATGGAAGCCTGTACCTGTGATATGGGCTTGTAGAGGCCAATCATGATTGGTCATATTCACCTGAAATTAACGTGTCTTTGTGTTATTTAACATGTATTTTCATGTATGGATATGACACACTGGAGCACATGAATAGAAATCTTAATTCATTTTTGTATATAAATATTAACGAAACCTACATAAATATTAAAAGCAGTGACAACTTACATTACAAATTGGCTAACATTATTTAAAGACAAAATGTAGAGACAGCCCTATCAAATGCTATGTGCATTATATAAAAAAATAAAATTACATCTATGTTGTGTTTCAGGCAGTGCATGTATAATTATAATCTTACCAAAGGTATTTCCTGTGTAACATTCTGGTGTACAGGCGATGAGAAATTTATTTCTGCCGTACTACCCTCAGGGTTTACAGTACATTCTATCCTGAACACTCTTACATCATCTGTCCCTCGTAATATTATCTCACCAGGGTAGTGCCCGGGTTCCTCGGCATAGAATTTGACTGGAATCTCAATGTTTCCATTCCTGGTTGGTAATGCTGAAATGAGTAAAAATTCTTTTTGTACATGACCTTCTTCTAATGTTTTCCTGTGACCTATAAATTAAATTTTGAGTTAAATATTAAATTGCATTTTATTTAAATAATTATTTCAATACTAACAACAAAATAAGAATTATTCTACAACTATCCATATTCCTTTTGTCACAGATATGCTTGCAGCTGACAGAACATTTTAGCCTTATATATTTTATCAGTAGCTAACAGGTTTAAAATCTTAAATGTATCCAATTCTGTTCAAACTAATCATATTGATTTCTTATTATGTAAACTTGATTATCAAACTTTACCACTGCAAGAAAATTCTGTGCTTTATTAAGTTGTTTCATTTTCTCAAGACTCTCCATTGTTTATAGTACGAGTATTTCTTTCAAATAAATCTGGTAGTTCTTTTTACAAGAAACTAAATTCCAGTAAGAAGTTACCTATAAACACATTCTTGCCAACAGGAGCACTCTGTGATCTTTCACCTGATGGTGGTATAAATATCTTGTCTGGTAGTTTGTAATGACTGGAGTCAACCTCGACTTTGTAGGTCTGACCTCGAGGTCCACGCTCCTGTAATTGCATATAATGCATTAATTTCTTTTTTAAAGAGAAAATATACTCATAGGCAAACACTGAAATGTTTGCTATCATGAGTTGAATAAATTTGTCACCACCACCTAATCAAGACATACACTTTGAAACCATGTTCTTCCTTTCAACCACAGCCCAATGAAACATGTATAGATTAAAGAAATGTGTTATGATGAACATAAACACAATACATAAGGAATATACTGGTAGGCAAGACATATATTGTAATATGAATATGACAGATATACAATGTATGTGTTAAAAGGAAGTTCATGCATCAAGGATTTGAGCAACAATCTGTTTAGAAACAGTCATAGACAAACCTATGCTGATCTTTATAAAAAAAAACCCAGATGTAATCACATATGTTATATAAGCAAGTCTTGCAAAAGAAGAATCAGGCAGAAAATTAAAGTGATTTATCTAGTGGCATGACAGAAACCAAACACTCCAAGAAACTCCATTTCTAAACTGTCATTTTAAAGCCTTCATACAACCATCACAAATATCTAAGCAATTTAAAATAAAAATTCTATAAAAAGCAAAAACAAACTATAACAGTTTTTTTTGGTTTTTGTTTTTATATAAAATGCTAGCCTTACTTTAGCTTTCTTGATGGCTGTTTGTGGGTCACTAGATAATTTTGTGATAGTTTGTGCAGCTACATTGCTACAATTCAATGTTCCCGTTGCAATCCGCCGTGAAAACTCCATGTCTGTCATGCGCTGCAAATAATACAACATTCACTCGTGCACTACCTACACCATGTGCTATAGAATGACAATACAAGTGCAAAACAAAATACACAATGTATAAAGCAATCACATAATATAAGTAACATATCAAAAGCATTATCCTGGTACAGTAAACTCTGTTTATAACAAACTCCTTGGGACCATTAAAATGTTTTCCTTATATCCAGAGTTTGTTATATCTGTATAACATGTTCATATAGAATAAAGAAAGAAAATAAATCTGACAGAAAAAAAATTGTTCCTTATATCTGTATTTTTGCTATATCCCGAGTCGTTATATACGGAGTTTACTGTACACTATTCCTTAACAACTTCAGGGCATATTACAACATTCTGTAACATATCACATGAAAAAGATCTTACGTAAACAAAAGCTTATGAAATAACCCTGTATACTGGGTATTACATTGTGGTAATATATACTGTATTAAAAAATTGATACAAGCTCCATTGAACACAACTGTATAAATAACTATCATTTTGTCTTCAGACATACTTTGTGCACTCGAAATATACATTGCGTGTAAAAAAAGCTTTAAAAAGCAACTCTTGCATGCAAGTCATAGCAACCAAGAATAAACAAGCAAACTTTAGGATAATTCATACCCCTCCCCCCTCCCCTTACTGAAAGGGAAACAGTTGTGAAATATTTGCAGATAGAAAAATTGCTTATGTATACATTAAATGGTGATCTGAAAGTAACAAAGGGCCATAACTCATTTTATCACTGTGGAAAAGACCTGTGTTTTTAACCAATGCTGTGATATCACTGGATTCACCCTGAGAAAACAAAATAGATCCAGAAGAAGTTTTAAGATGTAACAAACTGATCTGGATACCCTTTGGTCACTATACCATAAAGCTAGGTTTTTGTATGGTACAGCTCTGATCTGAGTATAACATTAAACTTTTTCCTTTACTGGAGGTATTAAAAACGTTTATGTCTACTTCTTCAGCATCCATGCCAGTTTTTCAATTTGTAAATTGCTACATGTACCATAAGGAAAACATAAAGGGTGACTGTAAAACTGTCCTCTGCTTCTACAGTAACACTTCAAACGGTTTTGCAGCCAGTCCTCGAAACAGGAATAACAAACAGTAGATAATATAGCATGCCATTCTACAGGTAAAGCATGAATCACTCACTTGTTGTGAAGCCATTAGGAGTGCCCTTTCTCTGGCCTGGTTACTGAACGGTACAGTCAGATTCTCCTGTAACTCCTGACCATTCTCACATTTCCAGTATACCACACGGTCATCACCTCCAAACAAACCTTTCCCAGTACCTGATGCACAAAATATAAACCACAATAATATCATATAATCTAAGAAGGTGTTAGTGATGGAATATATTGAAGTGATTATTCTTTGCTTATGAAAATTTAGTAAGACTAGAGGGCTTTTAAAGCTATTTAACAGCCCACACATTAGAACAGGTGAACATTTTAATCCATCATTTAATACCAACTTGTAAGTTATATACAGAAATTTCAACGTAAGTTGACACATCTATATATACACATCTAAACTATTGTTGGCCTATTCTGTGTTTTATTTGCATTTTGAATGCTCACATCCGTATTTCAATCCATTCATCAAACTCAGGTATTTGTCTGGATGGACTCTACCAAACATCAGATTCAGTTTAATCATCACAAATTATGAATTTACAATTTACAGATAATAGTTTAAAGTCACATTAATGTTTTATAAAGACAGGTTTTGCAGATATACCTGAATGTCGTGGAACTTAAGTAATCTGCATTTAAACAATTTGGTACTAAGAAAATCCATTTAAAACCAGTAACAGATGAAAAATAGTAGATTCTACTTAAAAAAGCACTCTTCACAAGTCCAAGACATCACTTGTTAACGTTTTACCTGCTGCTGCAGCACTGCTTATCCTAACACTGTGTGTTGTTTTCACAAAAGGTACAACATCCGGTAGAGGCATGGTTGATTTTGCCTCGATAGAGTACAGAAACTCGCCAACTTCCTCATTAAGGAAGATAACAGAGCACTGACGCTCTCCTACATTAAATGGCAGGAAGTGAATCTCTATTGTGGTGGAAGAATTAGCATCAAGGTAAACACTAGGGACCGGACTGTAAAATGCACTCATCAAATTGTCTTCATCTGAAAACAGAACATTTGCTACTATTATAAGTCATCCTATGGGAAATATTTTGATCTTCAACATGAAAATCTGTTTAAGTCAATGTACCAGAATTTACACAAAAAGCAGTTTTGCACAAAGACTACCACAAAATTCAGAAAATCACTTTCTCTTTTGTCACACTATACATATTTTTAGTTACAGCTGTATGTCTTCATTCAGCAGTAGGGATGTTGCATCAAATAATAATTATTATATTCTATTATACAAATATTAATTCTGTATCAAAATGTTCATTTTATTCTAGGCAGATTTGTAACCCAAATGCTGGTAAATTATTGAAATCTAAAAGGATTTTTTATGTTATTGTTTTTTTTAAAGTTTTTTTTCTCAAGCTGGCATTCAATGGTTAAAAACTTTGCTGAAAACATTAAAGGTGAGATTAAAAGTGTGTAAACAGGTCTGTTTGGTTTATCAGTGTCTGTGTAAACATGTACATAATTCTGTACATGTGACAACCCTACTCATCTGAAAAAGTACAATTTATTCAATAACTTGAATTAAGAAAAGCAGGAAATAAACAGTCAATGGCATACATGCAGCAAGCAGAGTAAGTGATAAGTATGGGTGAATTTTTATTTCATTTCTGCCATTTTTCTGTAATGTTTACCTTCTTTTTGCATCTGCAGTGTATCTGAGATCTTAGGAGGTGGAGACGGGGGTGTCTCTGGTCTGGCGATACCCGAATCAATCTTCGATCTTACTCTCTTTTTTTTCTTTTCTCTTCTTTTAAGTATTGCAGCATTTCTGCCAGGTTCAAGCAGGGCCCCACTGGCTTCTACAAGAACAATTCTAAACTCTCCTGATTCTGAAAAAGGGTTTGTGACTTCAAGGGTGATTTTCTCTAGCTCATAGCATGGTGACTCACACTTGATCACTTTCTGCAATAAGAAAAATATACTTGCATTGTAACAACATGTTGACCAAATATCATCTTAACCAGAAATGCAAACCAAACAATTATGATGTACCCATGTCTTAATAGTTTTTTAATAAATTGCCAGCATAAACCGTTCCATTTTGTTAATTCACTTTCACAATGAATGCCAGATACTGCATATTAATTTACTCTGATCTGTAAAAACAGGTACATGAAAAGGTACTACAGTAAACTTCATATATATCGACTCCGAATATAACGTAACTTTGGCTACAACAAACAGTTTTTTTGGGCCCGAATTTTTCCCTTCTTTGTTTAATGTAAAAATATACGGTTATATCGTAGTCCGGCTATAAGGACACTTCGCTTATAAGGAACAATATTTTCTGGCCCAACAATGCAAAATTTACAGTAAAGTAATCGTATATATCAAACTGCAAATATGTTCCGGAGAGTTAAAAGAAGTCTGTTGAATTTTGCATTTTTCTTTTGTCGTCTGTATTGTATTTTTTAAAGCACACTTGTTGCTATTATTCATAAAGATAAATCATTGCAAATGTTTAACGTTTTAGTAAAGTAGTTAAATGAGAGTTCAAACAAAATTGCTAAGTACGATATTCAAGTGATAATATTTTACGTAAATAATTCTGAGCGTCCAGATGAAATCCCATCTTGCGAAAAAAATAATCGTTAATACTTTAAGTTAAGACAAGTGAGCAAAAATCAGCTTTCTTCAATTGTATTTGTTTCAGTATTGCAAATGAAAACATGAACCGTCTTTTTTATGTTTTATTAATCCTTGCAATTATTTAACATAGATTTATGGGAATAGAAAACAATAACAGTTATAGATCTTTATAACTCTTCAAATAGAGTGAGGAAAATCAAGTGGATGGTTCATGGTTCAGATTTTATTACATTTGACTATAAAAACACTTGTTCGATATACATTTTAGTTCGATATACATATATCGAATATAACGAACTTGTTCGATATACCGATATAAGGAACTCCGGATATAAGGAACAAATTTGATAGGTGCCGATGAGTTTGTTATAAGCGGAGTTTACTGTACTGTCTGTTTATTCCACATTGTCAAAAGATGTTTCAATAAAGCAACAAAGGGACTAAGAGTTTGTATCTTGTTACGTGACCAAAAACCTCTACATTTACCTCAACCAGTCCCCTGTCATCATATACAAAAAGTAGTTAACTACTAATACTATAAACCAAAATTGTTAACAGAAAATAAGGAAACAGCTTCTAATATTCAAAGTAAACTGAATCATGTACAATGTACATATATTCAACCTGTTAGCAAAAAACAAATCAGTTTACAAATGCACTTAAAACCGGCAAACACTACTAATTGTTGCTCCACCAGCTTTTTTGTTCAATTCTTAGTCACTGACGTTACAAACTGTACAAAATTTTATCTGATTTTTATCTACCACCCGCATCAAAAAGTACTTCTGACATTGGAATCATGTGACATGGATAAAAGCTATTGGAACATGAACATATAAATACCTAGCACATAAAACAAACATTTACCTCTAAATCTTTAAATTTCTGAAATTCACACACAAGTGATTGCAATGCAAAGCAGATGTGGAAAAAACTAGAATTGTGTCCAAAGGACACGGATGCCCCCACTGTGCAGATGTGCTCATAAACAAGAGCAAGCATATCTGTATGTAAGATTTTTATGTGGAACTTTTTCATTCCACTGTTTCATTTCTGTACATATACCTAAAATGATCTACAGGTAACCTTATGTACATGTTAAATTAAATTACAAATGTAAAATTTATATGTTCAATTATTTATATGGTATATAGTGAAAAAATCAACAAAAGGGCCATAATTCTGTTAAATTTGGTTGCAACAAATTTATATGGTATATAGTGAAAAAATCAACAAAGGGCCATAATTCTGTTAAATTTGGTCGCAACAAAAATTTCTTCCTTTACTACCATCTACACATTAAAGCTGTTCATTCCTGGAAGTTTAAGCAAAATCTGCCATCCGGTTTAAGAGGAGTTGCGTTCACAATATTTCTATATGGTATATAGTGAAAAACTTAACAAAGGGCCATAATTCTGTTAAATTTGGTCGCAACAAAAATTCCTTCCTTTACTACCATCTACACATTAAGGTTGTTCATCCCTGGAAGTTTAAGCAAAATCTGCCAACCAGTTTAAGAGGAGTTGCGTTCACAAAATTTCTATATGGTATATAGTGAAAAAATCAACAAAGGGCCATAATTCTGTTAAATTTGGCCGCAGCAAAAATTCCTTCCTTTACTGCCATCTAACATTAAGGTTGTTCATCCCTGGAAGTTTAAGCAAAATCTGCCATCCGGTTTAAGAGGAGTTGCGTTCACAAAATTTCTACATAGTATATAGTGAAAAAAATCAACAAAGGGCCATAATTCTGTTAAATTTGGTCGCAGCAAAAATTCCTTTCTTTACTACCATCTACACATTAAGGTTGTTCATCCCTGGAAGTTTAAGCAAAATCTGCCATCCGGTTTAAGAGGAGTTGCGTTCACAAGATATATAGTGAAAAAAATCAACAAAGGGCCATAATTCTGTTAAATTTGGTCGCCGCGAAAATTCCTTCCTTTACTACCATCTACACATTAAGGTTGTTCATCCCTGGAAGTTTAAGCAAAATCTGCCATCCGGTTTAAGAGGAGTTGCGTTCACAAGATTTCGGGACGTACGGACGGACGGACGGACGGACTGACGGACTGACAGACTGACGGACTGACGGACTGACAGACTGACGGACTGACGGACGGACGGACAAGTGCAACGCTATATGCACCCCACTTTGTGGGGGGCATAAAAACAGTCACAGGTGCACAGCAAGTTCAAAGTTAAAATAAAATAAAATAGAAAGCGAAAACATTCTGAACAGTGACCTTAATATCTCTTTGCTGTCTATATAAAGATCCACTGACTTTCTGGAGACAACACAAGCAAAACAAGGCAAAGTGTGGAATCACAATGTAACTTCACAAGACAACTTGTGCAACAGACTAAAGTATAATTACAAACAGCATATACAAATACACTCCAAAAATAGATATCTGTTAAATAAACTCAGTCTGAAAAACAATGAAAAGGGAAGTCTAGTCTGAAACTAGAATTGTGTCCAAAGGACACGGATGCCCCCACTGTGCAGATGTGCTCATAAACAAGAGCAAGCATATCTGTATGTAAGATTTTTATGTGGAACTTTTTCATTCCACTGTTTCATTTCTGTACATATACCTAAAATGATCTACAGGTAACCTTATGTACATGTTAAATTAAATTACAAATGTAAAATTTATATGTTCAATTATTTATATGGTATATAGTGAAAAAATCAACAAAGGGCCATAATTCTGTTAAATTTGGTTGCAACAAATTTATATGGTATATAGTGAAAAAATCAACAAAGGGCCATAATTCTGTTAAATTTGGTCGTCCAACAAAAATTTCTTCCTTTACTACCATCTACACATTAAAGCTGTTCATTCCTGGAAGTTTAAGCAAAATCTGCCATCCGGTTTAAGAGGAGTTGCGTTCACAATATTTCTATATGGTATATAGTGAAAAACTTAACAAAGGGCCATAATTCTGTTAAATTTGGTCGCAACAAAAATTCCTTCCTTTACTACCATCTACACATTAAGGTTGTTCATCCCTGGAAGTTTAAGCAAAATCTGCCAACCAGTTTAAGAGGAGTTGCGTTCACAAAATTTCTATATGGTATATAGTGAAAAAAATCAACAAAGGGCCATAATTCTGTTAAATTTGGCCGCAGCAAAAATTCCTTCCTTTACTGCCATCTACACATTAAGGTTGTTCATCCCTGGAAGTTTAAGCAAAATCTGCCATCCGGTTTAAGAGGAGTTGCGTTCACAAAATTTCTACATAGTATATAGGAAAAAATCAACAAAGGGCCATAATTCTGTTAAATTTGGTCGCAGCAAAAATTCCTTTCTTTACTACCATCTACACATTAAGGTTGTTCATCCCTGGAAGTTTAAGCAAAATCTGCCATCCGGTTTAAGAGGAGTTGCGTTCACAAGATATATAGTGAAAAAATCAACAAAGGGCCATAATTCTGTTAAATTTGGTCGCCGCGAAAATTCCTTCCTTTACTACCATCTACACATTAAGGTTGTTCATCCCTGGAAGTTTAAGCAAAATCTGCCATCCGGTTTAAGAGGAGTTGCGTTCACAAGATTTCGGGACGTACGGACGGACGGACGGACGGACGGACGGACTGACGGACTGACAGACTGACGGACTGACGGACTGACAGACTGACGGACTGACGGACGGACGGACAAGTGCAACGCTATATGCACCCCACTTTGTGGGGGGCATAAAAATATGACTTAAAAGTAAATCTGAAAAAAAATATGATAAAATATATATGGTGTGAAAGCAGCACTAAACACTTCTGCAAGCAAGTTAACAGTGAAAAGAAATTGCAATTTTCTCACCTTTGGAGCAATGTTTTCTACTTGAGTACACAGATTGAAAGTTAGAGTTGATCCTACAGCTGATCCCTGTCTGCGCCCAACCAGGACAAGCATGGCCTCTGAAGGTCTCAGGAACCTGCTTGTGAACTCTACACTCAGTGGTAGGCTAGACTTTGGTGGTATGGATACAAACTCTCCCTTCGGAACTCTGAAGTCTCTAGCATCATGTCCTGCTAGCAGGACCTGGTACACCAAGGGTTTAGTGCTGGGGTTGCTTAGCTTCACCTGCAGTAAGGAATATTTTTTACTTTCTGATGCAACTCATTCTAAAATTATACTTTATGAAATAAATCCAGAAATTTGTGTAGTTCTTTGCTATTTACCACAGCTAGGCATTACCTACAATATTCTCCAGTGTTAACTTCAATACTCTGGTCCACTTTAAGTACTTTGTACCTACATCAATCCACACTGTACAGTCAGAGACCGGACTGGTTCCACTGTAACAATTACTCATCTAAGCCTTACTGTATGGTTAGAAACCAGACTGGATCCACCGTAACAATTACTCATCTAAGCCTTACTGTATGGTAAGAAACCAGACTGGATCCACCGTAACAATTACTCATCTAAGCCTTACTGTATGGTTAGAAACCAGACTGGTTCTACTGTAACAATTACTCATGCAAGCCTTACTGTATGGTTAGAAACCAGACTGGTTCCACCGTAACAATTACTCATGCAAGCCTTACTGTATGGTTAGAAACCAGACTGGTTCCACTGTAACAATTACTCATGCAAGCCTTACTGTATGGTTAGAAACCAGACTGGTTCCACCGTAACAATTACTCATGCAAGCCTTACTGTATGGTTAGAAACCAGACTGGTTCCACCGTAACAATTACTCATGCAAGCCTTACTGTATGGTTAGAAACCAGACTGGTTCCACCGTAACAATTACTCATGCAAGCCTTACTGTATGGTTAGAAACCAGACTGGTTCCACTGTAACAATTACTCATCTAAGTCTTACTGTATGGTTAGAAACCAGACTGGTTCCACTGTAACAATTACTCATGCAAGCCTTACTGTATGGTTAGAAACCAGACTGGTTCCACTGTAACAATTACTCATCTAAGCCTTACTGTATGGTTAGAAAACAGACTGGTTCCACTGTAACAATTACTCATCCAAGCCCTACTGTATGGTTAGAAACCAGACTGGTTCTACTGTAACAATTACTCATCTAAGCCTTACTGTATGGTTAGAAAACAGACTGGTTCCACTGTAACAATTACTCATGCAAGCCTTACTGTATGGTTAGAAACCAGACTGGTTCCACTGTAACAATTACTCATCTAAGCCTTACTGTATGGTTAGAAACCAGACTGGTTCCACTGTAACAATTACTCATGCAAGCCTTACTGTATGGTTAGAAACCAGACTGGTTCTACTGTAACAATTACTCATGCAAGCCTTACTGTATGGTTAGAAACCAGACTGGTTCCACTGTAACAATTACTCATCTAAGCCTTACTGTATGGTTAGAAACCAGACTGGATCCACCGTAACAATTACTCATCTAAGCCTTACTGTATGGTTAGAAACCAGACTGGTTCCACCGTAACAATTACTCATGCAAGCCTTACTGTATGGTTAGAAACCAGACTGGTTCCACCGTAACAATTACTCATGCAAGCCTTACTGTATGGTTAGAAACCAGACTGGTTCCACCGTAACAATTACTCATGCAAGCCTTACTGTATGGTTAGAAACCAGACTGGTTCCACTGTAACAATTACTCATGCAAGCCTTACTGTATGGTTAGAAACCAGACTGGTTCCACTGTAGCAATTACTCATCTAAGCCTTACTGTATGGTTAGAAACCAGACTGGTTCCACTGTAACAATTACTCATCCAAGCCTTACGTATGGTTAGAAACCAGACTGGTTCCACTGTAACAATTACTCATCCAAGCCTTATGTATGGTTAGAAACCAGACTGGTTCCACTGTAACAATTACTCATGCAAGCCTTACTGTATGGTTAGAAACCAGACTGGTTCCACCGTAACAATTACTCATCCAAGCCTTACTGTATGGTTAGAAACCAGACTGGTTCCACCGTAACAATTACTCATGCAAGCCTTACTGTATGGTTAGAAACCAGACTGGTTCCACCGTAACAATTACTCATGCTAAGCCTTACTGTATGGTTAGAAACCAGACTGGTTCCACTGTAACAATTACTCATGCAAGCCTTACTGTATGGTTAGAAACCAGACTGGTTCCACTGTAACAATTACTCATCCAAGCCTTACTGTATGGTTAGAAACCAGACTGGTTCCACTGTAACAATTACTCATGCAAGCCTTACTGTATGGTTAGAAACCAGACTGGTTCCACTGTAACAATTACTCATGCAAGCCTTACTGTATGGTTAGAAACCAGACTGGTTCTACTGTAACAATTACTCATGCAAGCCTTACTGTATGGTTAGAAACCAGACTGGTTCCACTGTAACAATTACTCATCCAAGCCCTACTGTATGGTTAGAAACCAGACTGGTTCCACTGTAACAATTACTCATCCAAGCCTTACTGTATGGTTAGAAACCAGACTGGTTCCACTGTAACAATTACTCATGCAAGCCTTACTGTATGGTTAGAAACCAGACTGGTTCCACTGTAACAATTACTCATGCAAGCCTTACTGTATGGTTAGAAACCAGACTGGTTCTACTGTAACAATTACTCATGCAAGCCTTACTGTATGGTTAGAAACCAGACTGGTTCCACTGTAACAATTACTCATGCAAGCCTTACTGTATGGTTAGAAACCAGACTGGTTCCACTGTAACAATTACTCATCCAAGCCTTACTGTATGGTTAGAAACCAGACTGGTTCCACTGTAACAATTACTCATCCAAGCCTTACTGTATGGTTAGAAACCAGACTGGTTCCACTGTAACAATTACTCATCTAAGCCTTACTGTATGGATAGAAACCAGACTGGTTCCACTGTAACAATTACTCATGCAAGCCTTACTGTATGGTTAGAAACCAGACTGGTTCTACTGTAACAATTACTCATGCAAGCCTTACTGTATGGTTAGAAACCAGACTGGTTCCACTGTAACAATACCACTCCAAGCCCTACTGTATGGTTAGAAACCAGACTGGTTCCACTGTAACAATTACTCATCCAAGCCCTACTGTATGGTTAGAAACCAGACTGGTTCCACTGTAACAATTACTCATGCAAGCCTTACTGTATGGTTAGAAACCAGACTGGTTCTACTGTAACAATTACTCATGCAAGCCTTACTGTATGGTTAGAAACCAGACTGGTTCCACTGTAACAATTACTCATCCAAGCCCTACTAAACTGTATGGTTAGAAACAAAATACCTCACATGTATTGGATTATAGAAGTGAGAGTAGATATCATAAAACTGTCCTAATGCCTTACCTGTCTGGACACAGTATTATGCAGAGGTCCAGAAAACTCTACTGTTGCTTTAGGCAGGTATTGAGGCAGCCTCTGGTACAGGTTGCTACACAACAACAACAGGGCAATAGGGTTTGGATCAGTGATGTCTATAGCTTGTATGTCATAGTCTATACCAGCAAATCTCATTGCATTCACTACTTTGAGAGCATTGTGTAAACATTGCTCAGCTGTTTGTGGGCGTGTGTACATGTCTTGAAGATGGGACTTTATCTGAAACCAAGCAAAAAGAAAACTATACAAATACTGTCACTACAATTCTTAAATTGGAATGGATACTGTAAACAAAATTTATATTTGTGTCACTTGAAGTTTAGCATTCAGTTACATGTTACACTGCTTCGACGTTAATTCCGCTTAAAATATCTAAATAATGTACAAATTTAAAAGAGTTCATACTATCAATTCTGCTGAGTACAAACAGCTTTAAAATTTAAGAAAAAATGCAATCATATCATCATGTACAAAACACATACCAGGAAAGGCATGTGGGCACCAAGAACAGCAGCCAGCACCAAACCATCTAGAAGATCAAAATCATAGTTGACAATCCACCGTGCTGGAGGTATTCCACCTAAAACAAAGGCAAAGAATCAATGTTAAGTACATATTTGCAATATATGGTTTCTTTGTCTATTGGATGTCCCATTAGATACATGTATTTGCTCAAAATTTAAGTACATTGTATTCTTCATTCTATTCAAACCTTTTTAGACTAGCATTTACACCAACCAGCTTGCTAATCATATTATTTTTAATTTCTGGTACTTCTTGTTTCCCTTACACCGAACAGTAAAAGATACTTCCCCAAGTTACAAGTACTTCAGTAGAAAGACATGCATTTCGTGTATATGGTATATAAGATACACACCTTTTTCACAGTCCATCCAGACCTTCTGTCTGTAATGCTCATAGTGATGGTTGAGCCAGGCCAGGATGATTCTCTCAGCAACACTGTAGATGTTACTGCTGCTGGGATCAGGATTCACCTCAGGCATGCTGATATTTTTGTCAGGGGATGGAGTGTTCTTGAGAGTTCTTGGGGTCACCTTAGACAGCACAAGGGTCTGTAAGAATGTCAAAATAATTTCATTACACATTTCTCAATATTATGCCAATGTACGTGGCTTTGGTTCATTTTAAACTGCACTTTACTAAATTTCTGATAATGGACTTATTCTTCATTTCATTTGGATAGCCCTATTTTATTGTCTGTGGGAGTACCTAAAACAGCAACTGAATCAAGCAGTGTGGATAATTTCAAACTACATGTACACAATACGAAGGCGTAGTATTGGCAGTCCTGCATAGTATGTAAGGGCAGAAATAATTCTTGAAACTGATTAAGCATGGGACTGTACTTCCATTAAAATATGGACCCTAATGTGATCCAACACTACAGTCAAACCTGTGTTAAACATGACATATTAATTGAAGTTCTAATTACTTTTAAACTGGGTGTTTAGGATGTAACTAAAGTTGCTCATTTTCGCAAAACATAAACAAGTCCTCAAGTATACCTTGAGTATCTGAAGAAGAATATCAGTCCATGCACGTTTAGAGACAGCTTCAAATACATCATCCTCAAGTTCCTCTTCAACAGGTAGTGAGGCTGCCTGCTCAAAGTCTCCCTTACGTTCCAACTCTAACCTGAACTCTGTCTGGATCTGCTTCCACAGGTGATAGTCACGTGGATCCATCAGGTACTCTGGCTTCACTGAGGCTACACATGCACCCTGACATCTGTAATGACAGTTTCTTAATAAATCTCAGCGAATTATACCTCACAAAATATAGTTTCATTATAGTCTAAATTTTACTTACACTTTTGGTAGATTTCACAAAACTTTTTTCTAGCAATCAGGAAAGTATATAATAAACAATAATATTAAAGGCTCTTTTTGAGGAAAAATAGACCCAAGACCTTTAAAGGTCTATTACTAACACCATATCGAATTTTCTTTTAAATCTGGAATCATAACTGGCGTATTCTCAGATGGAAAAATATGACATACTGCATTGAATGTGACCATATTCTGTTGAAAATTTGATTTTAACAAAAGAATTAATAAATTAAATTTTGCCTATTCAAAAACGAAAGTAAGTTTTCCCGTTATCAAATATCTTTGTAATTTTCCAGAAATCTCCCAGAGAGAGGCTGTAAATAGGTTGTACATAAATAAGCATGCCTTTTTTGAATTATAATGGAAAAACTTTACTTAAAATGATTTGCAAAGTATATGTTTGACTGTTTACAACATTCAATAAACAAAGATGAGACAAAAAGACCACCCAGGTCAATCTAAGGAAATACACAAACATTCACTCATTTTTCTGCAGCGTATTTAAAACAAGGAAATACTCCACAGCTATTTTAAAGTTTTAGAAGCAAGTTTCAAACTGTATTTCCTTGTTACAATTCCAGATGTAAAAGAAAATTCAATTTGGTGTTAGTAATGGACCTTTAATTTTCACTAACATCAGTTTATATGCATTCACTTGTAATTTAAAAGATCTGCTGTTTATGACTTCTTAAGGCTGCAAGCATGTTTTATTAATTTCAAATAGCAAAATCTCAAGATCTACATCTTCCTCTTTATACACACTGGTATACTGACCTTTGAAGCAGCTATTGCCAAATTGATTAAGCACTTTGTATACCTACCTTAAGAATGTGAGCAGTGTAGAATGTTGCCAGAACACTTGTTTCACCCTCTCTATTGGGTCTGAGGGTAGGTGACCATTAAGCGGTATGCCTGGCACAGGTCTGCCAGCCAGGTTACTGATCATGTCATAGATGGTCTTGAACTCCTTCTTTAGGTTGTTTGTGTCCCAGCTTCCTGCCTTGGCGCTCTTCTCCTCTTCAACTGGTTTCCGGCTTATGCCTCTGTTAACATTCATAAAAGGTTGAAAGTGTAAGCAAAATCATTCTTTCAATAACAAATGACTTTTGGGGACAATGATCAAAGGAATTAGAGATTTAAAATCTCTGTTGTATGAATTAATTAGAACCATTGATCATATTTCAAAATCTGTTTTTATTGGTTGATCTTCACATAAAAGGTGTGTTCCGGGTTTTCTCAAGCAGTAAATTTTTTGACTGGCTGTGTCAGAGTTTGAAATTATTTTCAAATATTATATAAATAAGTCATTGGTGAAAAGAAGCTATTGTAATTTAATTCTATCACAAGGTGTTCTTTAATAAAAGGCATGTACATGTATGAAATACAGACTACAATGTACTTGGATGTGCAATTTCCATGGTATTCATTGAAACAGGATTTATTATATACTATCCCTGATTGAACTCAGTCTGTCAAAAGCATTAGAATTACAGTGTATATACATTGTCTTAAATTACTGTGTGGCAAAAGCTCTGCTGTGTTACTAAATATAAAATAGCTGTCTAAGTGCTTTAAACACATGCTCTTTGTAAATGTTGATGTATTTAAAATAACAAAAAAAGACTTGCTTACATGGTACATAAAATGTAATAAGAACTAAATGAAAAATCCCATATAAGTCCATTGATTGGCTGGGACTATAAACAATTTGAAAAAAACAGTCCATTGATTACAGTATGTGACACTGTGATATACATGTATATCATTCATGCAAATTCAGACAAATTTTCCAGTATCACAAGTGGTAACATAAATATTTTTTTCTTGTTACTCCTAAGTCAGTAATGAAAATTCTCAGCCTTGAAAATATAAAACCCTGTACGATAGTTGAACTCTTAAATTAATTCTTCAAAAGAAAATGTTTATATTACTGATATTTTGGACACATTTTGCATCAAGTGAGTAAGATATTTGGATTTCAACCTCCAAAATCTGTTTTATGAGTTTCTATTAATACTGCACAGAGACTAATGAAAAAGTCTGCTGAAATATTATTAATTGTAAACATTTCCACCTAGATAAGACCATGTTTGCATATATCAGATTACAAGCATTTTTTGTCTGAGCAAAAGGGGTCTGAACAAGTCACTTTGATGTTTAAGTGTAAACTTCTGACCTTGAAACAAGGTCTTACTGAACTACATAAACACAGAACAAGTTACAGTGGTGTCTACACGTTGTAATAGACAACAGCTAGAACTAACAACAAGCATGAACTGTATGTGTGTAACAATTACCTTCCTTCTTGTGTTCCACATATACCCCTGACAAAAACATTAAACTCTCATAAAACTTTATAAATGTTTGAATTTTTTTTTACCAAAACATGTTTTCTGTCTACTAATTGTAAAGGGAGGTGAGCAAAATTCTGTCTTGAGTTGAGAAAGAACTTTAGAAAGAAATTTACAGGCAGCAACTTCTATGGTTTGACCTCGACTTTCTATCCCTTAATACTCTAACAGTCTCAAAATGCCACCAATGATACTTCAAGTTAGAAAACAGAGTTGAATGATGAATGACATATGAACTAACTGCGACACAGAAAGGTATGTGCAAAAAAGCTTGTCTTCAAAAAAGATTAGAAAACTCCAAATTTGACAGTTTGAAGATTTTAATTTCTCTTTGATCTTAGATGACAATACCACCATCAAAGTGGTTTTCCATTTTTTCTTTTTTAATAAAATGTAATATAGGTACTGTTATCGGTGAGTCAGCAACTAAAACATATAAATACACTTACATTCTAAGCGAATGAGGTATGGTGATAGGGAATGGTCCCCCAGGCCAACCCTGAGCCGAGAACCATCTCTGTACAGACAGGAGAACTTCCAGGTGGAATATTCCCTCCTCAGTGTCCTCATCAGGGAACATGGCTGATCCAAGTGACCTTGAGGCAAGGTCCTGTTGTCGAGAATAGACTTGGTGATCTGAGCCCGAGGGGGGTTTATTCTTGGCTCCATCTCTATTTACTGGAGAACTTGGATCTGTTGAGTCTAGAGATAGAAAACATAAATTTTGAAAGTATTTTAGGTGTTTTGTACCTCTTAAGAGAAGGTTGGTACTAATGTTGTTCAAACTTGTAGCCCAATCCAATTGCACTTTTCATTGATCTATGTATATGTTACTTGTATTTATGTATTTTGTAGAAAAGAGGCAATAAAATATTATTAAATTAAATTAAATACAAAACACACCTATATTTAAAGAAACACACTAATATTTAAAGAAACACAATGTGTGCCATTATCAATCTTTACAATCTGTCTTTTTTTTCAAGAGAAAGGTTACATACCACTGGAGGTTTATCAAAACATTTTTCATTTATACACTTTAAAGTGGAAAAATTGTGAATATTGCAAAAATGAATAGGCATAAGTGCATGCTGCTTACACCTAGCTGAGCAGAAGCCCCAGAGACTAGGCTGCTCTACCAATGTTCAAGCCTCACCAATACAGACCCAAGAGATAGCCACATGCAGCACCAGCACAGCTTATTTGTTTAAATGTATTTTATTTTAATTAGAATGTCTATGCAACTTGTTACAATACAAAAGATCTAAACTTATAAACATGCTTACTTGTATCAATCTGAAAAAGTCTTAAGGTCAAAAGTAAGGTAAAAATAGTTTTCTACTCCTCTTAAACTATTAAAAGACTGATGATCTATTTCACCTTGTTCTTATTTTAGAGTTACACTTGATTTGCATATGTCACTTGTTACAAAAGGATTATATCTTACCAGTTGTACTTGCAGATGACTCATAGCTTGAAGACGACACCTGGAAATTAGAGCTTGTGGCACTGGTACTGGGTCTGCTAGACTGGTGTGGCGTCTGGCAGGGTATAAACACTGCCTCACCCAGGTTGTTCAGACTCTCTTTAGAAATAGTCTTCTGTCCCTTGGGTGTGGAACCCTGTAAAAATATCATAAATGTAATATATGTATGACCAAAAAACATTCATATTGCTTTCATAATGCTTCAGACAGTGATTATATTAGAAAAATAAAACTGCAAAGAATTAGTTTCCTTATAAGGGCTGCTGATTTATGAGACAGCTTCTTCAAGTGGGTAAGAACAACTACAAAGTCTCTAAAATATTTGACAGTACAGTCAACTCCACTTATAACAAGAGCTGTCAGTAGGACAGCCTTGCTCGACTTTTTTAGTGCTTGCCAATAAAACAAAACTTTGACAGTTAAGGGCACACAAGACTTTAACTAGGAATTTCTAAGTACAAATCAAGAAAATTTTTCACAGAGTTATCTTCTCTTGCTTACAGATAGGTCTTACGATGGTACATAAGTACTCCAACTTTCAAAGTAATATCTCAAATGGTTAAGTTAACAAGTGGACAAGAATGAAAATTTTAACTGAGTTTCTAAGTCAAAAAGGGCCTAATTCAAATAAAATCCTTTGACAGAATTACCTTCTCCTGCCCATGTTTGGGAATCTGATGGTAAACAAGTATTCCAACTTTCAAATTAATATCTCAAACAGTTCAGTCAAAAAGTGGACTGGTACGAAAAACTTAACCAAGATTCTAAGTCGATAAAAGGCCTTTAATTTTTAAAACAAATCCCTGACAGAGTTACCTTCTCTTGCGTACAGATGGGGGTATGATGTGAAATAGCATTAAAAGTTTCAAGCAATATCTCAAAGGGTTAAGGCAATAAGTGGTTTTACCCATATTCAATGTATTTTCTAAGTAAAAAGGGGCATAATTCTGTCAAAACCTTGACGAGTTATGTCCTCTTGTCTGTTGATGAAGGTCGTGATGGTAAACAAGTATGGTTAGTTTCAAAGCAATACCTCTCAATGGTTTTGAAATAAAGTGGGGTGGTTGAACCAAAAACTTAACCAAGCTCAATACCTTTCTAAGTAAAAAGGGCCATAATTCTGTCAAAAACCTTGACAGAGTTATGTACTCTTTGTCTGTAGATGGAGGTTATGATGGTAAACAGTATGGTAAGTTTCAAAGCCATACCTCTAATACTTCTGAAATAAAGTGGGTTACAAAAACTGAGGTAAGCCTAAAGGAAAAACCCCCCCCCCCCCCCCCCCCCCCACGCCGACGCCGGGGCGAGTAGGATAGCTCCCCTTTTCATAGAAAAGTCGAGCTAATAAACTACTTGGGACCATTTAATATGTCCCTTATATCCGGACTTTGTTATAGCGATATAACATTTTCATAAAGAATAAAGAAAGAAAAAAATCGGGCAGAGAAAATTCGATCCTTATACTCGGATTATCGCCATATCCAGAGTCGTTATATTCTAAGTTAACTGTATTTAACAACATGCTGAAGCTTTATGGACACTGATTCATCTTACCACAAAGAGGACCATACAGTATAATTAATATGTTTTGCAATTCTAGTACAAGTCTAGCTTTACGTCACTCGTATCAGTCTGTGTACTGTCTGCAAATGATGTTACATAATTTCATAGAATGGCACTTCCTGGATCAATGCAGTTCAAATTCCTTACTTGTTCGCAAACAATTTGGTGATCAGTTCTGTGGAGGGCTAAGAAAGGATAACACGTCATCAAACAGTTATCTGCTGTCGCTGTCACCATCAACTTGAAGGGTTTCCTACAGCCCTCAAACCTGAAGATGATGTTCTCCGCAAATGAGATCGGCTTAGGGCTACAGAAGGTGACCTTGCATGGCAGGCTGAATGGTTCTATCTGTCCTTCATCCCCACAGCATGGCTTCACCTCTGAAATACAACAAAACTCATATCATAATATTCCTTCTTTACAGCATAAGCAGTGTAATAAGAGGTCAAAATTTCTTAATATTACTTAAGTATTAAGTTCACAATGGAGGTCAACATATATCATATATGGCACCAAGATAGCACTAACCTTGACTTTCTAGAAATGTGACCTTGAGAGGTGAGATTTTACTGCCATCTTCACATTCTACTTCTGGAGTCTCCACTTCAATTTTCGTTTGTCTGAAATATAAACATCAGGAATAAGGCCATCATATAAACTTATTTAATCAAAGAAGTGGATATATACATTAAAAATGTCAAACAGTATGTCCAAGGCAAACAGTTCTGTGAATGCATAACCTTGCAATATACATGCTAAATTTTGACAGTTTCCTTTTCCTATTTGTATAAAAAACAGTTATTTTCTAATTTACTGATGTCTAACATGAGCTCAGGGCTAGCACTGGCCCATTTTTTCTTTGAGTCAATTTTCAATGTGGCACTATTAGCCTAGCATACAAAACATATTCTTCATTTAAAAGTTGTAGCAAATTCAATTTCTTTTGAGTCAATCTAACTAATCCCAGAGCTAGCCCTGTGAGCTACTGTGTTTACAAAGAGAGAAAGAAGGAAGATATACTTTCTGAACTGGGCTGCAAACATAGTGACTTCTGAGCTGACATCCGTTGCCAAGGGAACAGGTGTGAGCACTATTGCCAGAGGATCAAACCAGAGTTTTGGAGCTTTTAGTTCTGCAATCACCTGGAGATACTGGTAGGGTTTCTCATAGTTGTCATTGAGAATGACTGGCAGCAGCACCTCATACCTGCCTGGTTCCCCTATTAATGCAACAATTATATTTGTTTTTATTCTGTAACACATGATATACTCTCTTCACTGTGAGTCAAAAAACATCTTAAACAATTTACTGAAACTTTGGTTTCTTTAAGACTAAGTGGTTTATTGAAGAATTTGTATGTTTCTCTATAATTAAATTTTTACCTCAGTTTTCACATCTATCCTTGTCAGACTAAGTTTTTAGATAGTAAAGTGCCAAGTATGATGTTTGGAAAGCTCAATTTAGTATCCATTACTGTGTAACAGTGCTCAAGGAAAATTATTAACCATAAACGAGAGTGCATAGATGTGCAAGCTGATCACTGTTTTCAACAGATGCAGAGGTCAGGATTTCCCTACTTTCAAAAGGGAAAGGATAAACCGCTCAAATTACTATGGTCTTCCTTCAAAGTATTTCTAACTTCAGGGTAGTGAAACTGTTCTGAGAATATTAAAATTTTGTAGAAACCTACTTGGACAGAACATGACAGCAACTTGTTGAGTTTCTCCTGGTTTAAGATCTCCTTCTATACCCTTGGTCTCTTCCCCAGTTGGGTTTGTAAAAGGGGCTCCAGAGGGGTGAATAAATTTGAAAATTCCCTTCTCAATAGCAGGGTTAGTACTCCTCAGGTCAATGCCCCATCTGATATCACTATCACTGTTGTTGACAAATACTGTGCCCTGAAATGTCATAAACATTTTCTTCTAAAATTTAGGGTACTGTGCATTAGTAGCCAAAATAATACTAAGACCTATGCATTTATGGGTATGCAGTATAAGTTGTGATACAGTGCCCTGAGTTTTGCATTTTCTATGAGGCAGTGTATGCAAGCAATTTTAAAACAGAGCATATTAAAGATCAAAGAAAGGCAAATCATGGTAAATCAAGGAATCAGCCAATGCATGCTTAAAACAATAAATTGCTGCAGGTAAAAACTGGGTTTAAAACCAACCTAATCATTGCAATATTCGTAAACATTAAAAAGTGTCACTCTTACTAACAGCTTTACCATTATGGTTCCATAAAACGTGGTAAAAACATGTGATCTCAGATTCGCCAAACTGCTGAAAGATAAATGATAATCAAACTAAAAACTTACTTTTGACTGCATCTGTCCTGACTGTATTGTTGAATCAAAGAATGATGCTGGTGCAAACATTTCTATCTTGTTGGTAGACAGCTGCAGTGGCTGACGTAAACCTGTGGCAATCACATGCTTCCTGGGTGTCACAACAGTGTAAGGCTGGGGTTTGGGGTTTATAATGTGCTGAAGACTGTTCTTGTTTGATGGGGCTGGGGTTGGTGGGAATGGTGTTGGGGCAGGTGATGGAGCCCCTGTATAATTAATAATTGTTGGCAGTTCAAAGTCATAGGCAGCAACCTAGAGATAAAAAGAAAAATCGTAATATTGATAGATTATGATAATATATAAGACGTTACAGACCTTACAGCATCATGTATATTTGAATAATAGCATGTGAAAATTAATATTTGGCATTTAAAGTCAAATTAAATGTCAATAAGACTGCAGATGGAAGGCCATATTTCAATACATTTCACCTTTAATACTCAAAACCCTAATAGAAGTATGCTGCACAAGTTTATATAAATTTAGTCTTAATCAATAATGCTTGCAAATCACATAGGTTGAATTTCATATGGCATTGCACATATATATGTACAACAAACAGGGCTTACCAGACCCTGTGCATTAAATACTTTCATTTAAACAACTAAGTGTATGACAAGCAACTTAAGTAGGCTTTGCAATCATTTATAAACTAAATGTATTCACCAAAGTATCGTCTCTTACCTCACATGGCATAAAGATGAGTTCTCCCTCAACAGTTTCCTGTGGCTGTAGTGTGATAGAAAACATGCCTGGATTCAATGCTTGGTATGTGTAATCCTCTGTAATATAAACAATTTCGAAGATATCTTCACTTGTGCATTTTGTGACATTGTTTTCTTGTATATTATCAGCAGAATTATAACAAGAGCTGTCAGTAGGACAGCGCGCTCGACTTTTTAGTGCTTGCCTATAAAACAAAACTTTGACAGTTAAGGGCACACAAGCTTTAACTAGGAATTTCTAAGTACAAATAAAAACATTTTCACGAGTTATCTTCTCTTGCTTACGATGGTCTCATGATTGTACTAAGTACTCCAACTTTCAAAGTAATATCTCTAATGGTTAAGTCAACAAGTGGACAAGAATGAAATTTTAACTGAGTTTCAAAGTCAAAAAGGGCCATAATTCAAAAAAACCTTGACAGAATTACCTTCTCCTGCCAATGTTTTGGGATCATGATGGTTTACAAGTATTCAAACTTTCAAATTAATATCTCAAATAGTTGAGTCAAAAAGTGGACTGGTACGAAAAACTTAACCAAGATTCTAAGTCGATAAAGGGCCTTAATTTTTAAAACAAATCCCTGACGAGTTACCTTCTCTTGCCTACAGATGGGGGTAATGATGTAAATACTTCAAAGTTTCAAAGCAATATCTCAAAGGGTTAAGGCAAAAAGTGGATTTTACCCATATTCAATGTATTTTCTAAGTCAAGGGGCATATTTGTCAAACCCCTTGACAGAGTTATGTACTCTTGTCTGTTGATGTGGTCATGATGGTAAACAAGTATGGTTGTTTCAAGCAATACCTCCAATGGTTTTGAAATAAAGTGAGGTGGTACGAAAACTTAACCAAGCTCAATACACTTTCTAAGTCAAAAAGGGCCATAATTCTGTCAAAAACCTTGACAGAGTTATGTACTCTTGTCTGTAGATGGAGGTTATGATGGTAAACAGTATGGTGTTTCAAGCCATACCTCTAATACTTTTGAAATTAAGTGGGGTGGTCAAAACTTAACCAAGGTGTGACGCCAACGCCGACGCCGGGGCGAGTAGGGCTCCCCTTTTCATAGAAAAGTGAGCTAAAAATCTGTGATAAAAGAACTTGTCCTAACAAATTCTAAAATGAGCCCTGCTGTGTAAAACCCAATGAATTAATGTTAATACATTGTATGTAGTTACTATAAAAGGAGAAGAAAATATTATCATTATGGCACACTTTCATAACTACAAATGCTATACTGTTATTCAGTATGACTATGCTGGAAAGCAGACATGATGAGTTAGGACCAAGCTGATGGATATTCAAGCTAATCTGGGTCCAAACTGGTTGCCAAGGCCTAACACAGGGGCTAGCTTATCTGTCAATTTACTGCCCATATTATAGTGTATCCTCTGTGAAAATTACCACTTGTACATGTATTTGCAGGCTGATTATTGTGTAAATTTGCACAAGCCAGAGACAATCATCTCATATCTACCTACTCACTTGGCCCATAAAATATCGTAAACCTACCTTGTGTCTGATATCCTGGGAAATTGAGATTGAAATCTTTATATCTCGTCAAATCAAATTCTAGTTTGGCTTTTGTATACATCTGTTGAAGAAAATGGAAATTGTGTGATGACTTAATGAATAAACATGACTTACTCTTAACATGATCATTAACATGAAAACTAGAAAAACATTATAACTCATTAACCAAAGTCAAGACTGCAATACTGACCATTCAATTTACTCACACAATGTTTTTATTTTTCAAATGTTGAGTTTAAACCAAATCTGTCACCATGAAGTAGACACACAACTTTAGCAAGTATATAAACTCAATATGTTTACATTTTGCATCAGGTAAAACTTGCTGGCCACTGCCAGGTTTGAATGAGCACTTACCCTGTTTATAAGTTTGAAAGTCAATGTTGACCCTGATCCACAGTATACACCACCAAAGTTAAAGTTTGGCTGAAAATATGTAAACAATTAAAAATAAGGTGGTATTGTTTCCTTGCCAAATTTATCATCATCATCATCAAAGTTTTTTTTTAAAAGCCTGATCTAAAATTGGCAATTTATTTCTGATACAATAGTTTTGTGAAAATCAGTTACGCTTTCTGAAAGCTCAATCTGTGCAGCCGTTTTCAGTATCACATACATGTATGTCAAGAGATACAGTTCATTGTTTTTCTACAGATACACACAATAGCCATAATACAATTGAAGAAAAGGTATAAAACTTAAATGCAAACCTTAAATATAGTAATTTACTTTAAACATATATACATACCAGATCAATATCTACATAAGGTGGTTCTACGGTGCCGCCCATCCTCAACTCTAGACTCTTTCCTCCTTTGATAGCAACTTGTACTCGAGTATCAAACTTGAGTATGGCATCTGGTGTCAGCTTGACCTGGAGCTCAGCATGGCCTCCCACTGGTACAACACCGTGTAATGGACTCACTTGTAACCCAGGGAAAGGGTTTGGATCATTCACCTGGAATATGGAAGAAGTAACAGATAGAAAAACATATTCTATGTGACAATATAACAGAAAGTTATCGATTACAAAATACTTGCACAGACAGATAAATAAAAAAACAATGATTACTATATACAGTTACTTTACTTTATATACTAAATATGTAAATATTTACCTGGAAATAAGCATGATTCTGTCCAATGTTAGCCAGCAGTACATTACGTGTGGTGCAGAGATTAACTGGAACCTGACCAAACATGATACGTCTTTCCACAAACTGTACATGGGTTGTTCCAAGCTACAAATAACACATCAATCAGAGACTAAAGTTGCTTTACCATAAAATGATGATCTTTCATATTACGAAATTTTGAGAAAATAAGTTTTAAAAAAGCGTAATTCCTGTGTGAAGCTGCTACTGAGGCAAACATCCGAAATGGTAACTTCTAGAAATGTTTTGCCTGATATAGCTACATTTAGTGTAAAAACGTGGTTGTTTAACAACAAAAATGACTGTCTGATACAGATGGTTACTTAATCAGAGTACTTAAAATAAATTCAACTATAATTAATGAAATCACAACAGAATCTGTTGAATTTTAACACAAACTGTGGAAACTTGCTTGTTCTGCCTGATGATGAAAAAACGAATTTCAAATACATAAAAGTACTTGGCAATTCCATTTAGCAAAATTTATACTTCAATACCAATTTTGAAGGCTACATCAAATTGCCAGAGGACTAAACTGTGATAGTTTTCTGCAAGAAACATTTTTAAGACAACTTCTATAAGCACTACCTCTGCCTTGCATTTCAGTTGTAAAGTGCTTCCACTGTGAATCATAAGTGAAAAGGAACCATCCTCTGGAGCAAGGAAAGATGGGTGCCAGACTACTTCACAGTCAAGATCCTTAAAGGGGTCAACTATTCCTGTAGCAGGTCTGATTGAGAACGCTGTCCCCTTCTCTCCAAGGTTAGGGGCCCAGGTGAACTCAGCTGGATAGTTGAGTTTGTTATACAAAGTGATAATGCCACGGAAACCTGGAACAGAATATAGAATATTAAACTGTCACTTCATCTTTTAAGATAATAATGGTGACTTACATGAGCCAAAATTCTTGTTCAGTACATAAAAGAACAGGAAGAATTGTAAGGAAAAGAGCATTGTACATTGTCAGTATTATAATTATTATGTTTTAAGTTCAACACTGCAACTTTTTTGTGAAATGTGATTTGAAAGTAAGCAAAGTGTTTTAAGAGCTGTTATCACTACTTTAATAGTAAAACAATCAGATCTTTCAAACACAAATAAAAAGAAAATCTTACCTGCATCGCTTGGTAAACCAAAAGAAGGTTTCAGGACAAGTTCGTCAGTGGAAAGCTCTAGTGCTACTGGTACAACTTCGGCTAACACAGTCACATGATGTTTGTGGTAGTTGTTGACTGTGTAACTTACTGACCTACAAAATATAACAAACACTATGTCATACTTATTGAAAAACAGCACATGAAAAATACACTAAGTATTTGAATCTGCAGCCATCCTTGAATCAATCATAAATGATTTATAAATATCTCAGAAATGGTCAAATTATCTTGGCTGTCACTTGACATATGTCTTTTTAGGCAACAAATAATAGTTTTGATCAGATTTAAATCACAGGAAAAGACAACTGATTCATGACACAGAGCACTGAATTTTTGGTAATTGTAGGAAATGAACATGTTTTACTTAAATCTGCCTCAAGATGAATTTAATCAACCACAAGCTTTCATCACAATTAAGCTCTAAGTAATGTAACTTGGTGTTAATATGAAAAGAAAAGAGATTTTGTATCAAGCTGTTTATTCAGTTTCTCTTTAGAGAGTTCTTTTACATGTGTCTGTGCTAGGGTTTTCATTTTTTTGCAAGATCTTTATGTTTAATACCTATTTGCTATGCACAATGAAAGATATACTGGAAAAAAAGTATTAATTTCAAAGTCTTATAAATATGCAAATTGAGAAGAAATGTGATAGACAATGTGGGTACCTCTGGAATTTTTGTCTCTGGTTCGATTCAAAGATAATTGGAATGTTTGCTTTTGACTTGGGTGGTACAACCTGGGATAATGGACTACTCTGTCTCAACTCACGGCAGTCAATCTGAAAAATTGAGATACAAACATCACAAAAAAGCAACTATTAGCTAAAACTATGGCTATGAAAGTACCTGCATTGAATAATGCCTATAAAAGTTATGATATCAATACACATTTGATACACATATACTAACAACTGAATATGAAAGTATGTAACCATCCAAATATAATTTCAACAAAAATCACTTCTCTTGTTGACATATGTGTATGTATATGTACATGTACACAATAATTTAAGAAATAACTTTGAACTAAATCTTCCATCATACGAATACTCTTAACACTTAAAGAATATTCAGCATCTTACCTCTGCAACAACCAGTACATTCTGATCCAGGTTGTTGACGATCTCCAGGTATTTGGTAGATATTGACCTCAGGCACACAGACCCAAAATCCAGAAGTGGTGGACCTATGATTGATGACACATTAAGATATTATATGTACTGAAAAAATCTTTAATTTTGCTACTTTTCAAGAATCGTTTTCCACAAACATGTTAAGATATAATTTATATCTTGCTAAATCTAACATTTCTTTCTTCTAACTGAGTTCATATCTTACTTAGCAGAAGAAAAACAGTTTCAGACAAGAAAACAGAAAAAGTTTTAAACTCTTAACCTTCATTCTGTAATGCAAGAATTTTTAATTTTATACTTTTAACTCAAATACTTACCTATGACAACTTGGTGTTGTTCCTGTGGGGTCAAAAACTTGGAGCAATCTATCTTCTCCTTAGGTGTGGTGGGTACCGCATTCAAACCATCTTTTGCCTTCAAACAAGCAGAAACTTATAGCCAAAATACTCATGGTCAAGTTCTTGAGTAGTTTGAAAATCTTTTAAATAACTGATATGTAATAGTTTTCACAAACAATTGTGGGAAAGAGGTGTGACTGTATTTTCAAACCAGAGTGAAATCAATTTCAAGTTCATTCCATATAGAAAATATTATCATAACACATTACTTTCTGTGCATTTCATATTAGCAAATAGTTATCCTACTCATTTTCCTTTTGACAATGCTCATCAATGAAAAGGATGTAAACAAATATTAAAATTTTGCACTGTATATATTTTTAAGTAAAAAAAATACATTTACTGCTAAATGCTGCTAGATTTTCTTGACGTCTTACCATTTCTGCACAAGAGATGTTTAAGACCCTTTAATTATTCTTGCGGTACTAAGTAATGGAATATTAATTTGTATTTACCGGTTTCGTTGTAACATTCTTCATTGTAGCTGACAAACTTTTGCTGCTCAGTAACTTGAAATCTTCATTTGGTGGAGGGGGTGCTGCAAAACATGTTTACAATGTCAAATCATTTCTGAGAACTGATGAATACAGCTGCTTAGTGCAGTCACCCTATCATAAATCAGCTTACAAACATCTCAAAATAAACCTGTTTATCTCAGTATTACAGAATCTACTGTACCTGTCTGAACTGCGCTTAACTTGCTGCAATTTAAATGTTCACCAAAATGTGTCAAATGACTAAAGGCATTGCAATGAAAATTATGCCCATGTCACGCTGATAAAACTGAGGCAAAATTACAGATATTTATTCAACATGGGTTTCTTGTGACTAGTAAATGAAAAATCATTAATAGGAGAGCTTCATTTCTCAATACTTACATGAATAAGGGAACTAGAAAAAAATGCAAGTTTGAGCAAGAATTAGAACAATTTTAAGTTTGAGATCAATTTAACCCTTGAATGTACATGTTGTGCTGCTAGTTAAATAAATGACTGTGTATCTGTATGCACACTGGTAACTTCTGATAAATAAAAGGCTAAAATAGCTGTTCTGATCTATCTAGCATGAAAGTTTGCTCCTGAAAATGTGCAGCATTTAATCTCTTCCTATTATGTAGCAACAAATGTAAAGCATTAGACTTAATACTAAGGCTACCAACAAAGTTTATGTTTTTTTCTGCATTTTTAAGCCTTGAATTGTGCAGCATGCTTGAACTTTTGATTGTTTCATTTGTCAGGTTTCAAATGCTCTCTGCAATGCTGCTGATTTTATCCAACATACAAATTCTGTTGTTTTTTTAAAAATATTTTTTTTAAAAAATATTAAGGCCCCCTGTTTAATTTTTTTTAAAAAAAAAAAAAATTTTTTTTTTTTTTTTTTTTTTTTTTTTTTTTTAAAAATAATTTTTTTTTTTTTTTAATTTAAATAAAAAAAAAAAAAAAAATTTTTTTTTTTTTTTAAAATTTTTTTTTTTAAAAAAAATAATAATTTTTTTTAAATATTAATAAAAAAAAAAAAAAAATTTTTTTTTTTTTTTTTTATTTTTTTTTTTTTTTTTTATTTTTTTTTTTTTTTTTTTTTTATTTTATCCAACATACAAATTCTTTGTTTTTTTTCAACATAGTTTGTTTACACATGATTAGTGACCCTGCTTAAGCTGATTTTATCCAACATACAAATTCTTTTGTTTTTTTCAACATAGTTTGTTTACACATGATTAGTGACCCTGCTTCAGCCCAAACATTGATACAATCTATTTCTAAGATCAATATTCAATATTAGTGTTGCTTTATACAGCCACTTACCACTCTCCTTCTCATCTGGTTCTAAAACATGACCACATGCCTTTATGTAAACATATATACCACAAGAAGTTTCCAAAAATAACATTTAAAGCTTACACATGTACATATTCTGGCAATCACTCGAAAAGCTGAACACTGTTTGCATATTTTCATACAACTGAACCAGACAATCTTTTTGAAATCATGGGACTGCAATACTTTGACTATAATAGCATGTGCTATGAAAACAAAAGCAATTAAAACAACACTTAACTGACATCAACAGTATCACTCAGATGCATATCACAGAAGCAATCAGTTACCTTTATCAAGTAAAAATTCAATGCTGATTTTGTTAAAATGTTTTCATTTACTATTTAAGATACCTGTGATGAAAGAATGAAAGAATCATAAGATCATAGAATTCCAACAAACCTTTAGGATCAGGTTTGATCTCCTCAAGGAGCAGTTTCTTTGGGCGTATCCCTGCCGCTGGTTTTATTCCAATATCAGTCGATGTATTTGTCTCATGGAACTCCCTGTTTATCAAGAAAATCAAACTTTATAAAACTGATGATATCACACTAAGCTTTATATCTCAGTACTAGCAATAAATGTAGCCTTTGTTAGTACACATGTACTGGAATCCTTGTATAAAGAAGCCATCTGCCTAAGGCAACTAAAGGGGATATAATACAAAGTTTATTTAGAGCTGGTATATCATATAATAACACGGTTAACATAAGCTGTGTATAGCTTTTGACCGGACTAACAAAAAACATCTATCGATGCATGTACTACATCGATCATGTTTATGTTAAATACACAGTCTTGTATTCAGCAGCTAACTGTCTTAAATGTCTACCTCTGATGTGTCCTGTGACATGTTTCTTACAACAGGTGTCACTGTATGAGATTCACTCAAAGATTTTGTTGCTATCCCTAATTCCAGAATACATTGTAATTTACTCCACACATTTATCAAAAGTGCAGCTATGTACCTATCTGCCTACAAATTATGTGTTGTAGTAGTACTTTCTTGGAAGGCAATACTCGGTACTTAACTGATACTACTATCTTTGCTTGAAAAAAAGTATTGAAAATTGATAAGATTTCATGATTTTTACAAATATCTAGGAACTGTACTGTAACCACTATTAAGAATACCCTGGCCATTAAATATCAAACAAATCTTTAAATACCTTGCTTTCTTCTTATTCACTCTTCTCTCTTTCATTTCCCTGATCAGTTGAAGGTAGCTGTCTCTATGTCGCCATTTCTTCACATCCTCGTCATCAATGTGAGCATAGTCTGGGTCGATGTATGTGTGCCGCTTTGTACGTGTAAATATTGTTCTATAAATAAAAATTGAACGTTCTTAAAATTCAATGGAACATTCTCATGCAAATTTCTAAGAAAAAAAATCAATTTGACTTCTCCATAATAAGATTAACTGTCATTGAACAAGTGAAATAAAAATCAACCGCCTAAATCTATATCAGAGACTGACCAGATTATGACTTGTTCTCTGAGCTCAGATGAGATTTTTCAGTAGAACAGCATAAACATTATTTCAACATGTACTAACACACAATGTAAAATAAGCTACACTTTTGGTCTTCCAAAAAGACATTAGTTACCTAAATCACTGAGTATGGTAACAACATAAGTTGCAAAAACTTAAGGCTACAATCAATGCAAAATAAGTGTGTTTAAAATAACTCAATCTACTGCAAATTGGGTAATTTTTGCGATGATTTAATTTTCACTATTTTTGTGATTTTTCCCACTTAGCTAATATAAAAATCTCATGAGATTAATTTCACGTAGCTTAATTGAGAATTTTCCTTCACCTTCACAAATTTAAAATTTATGAATGAGTCTAACTGCTCAAAAATCACTAAATTCTCGTCACAGGAAAATTGCCTAATTTACAGTACCAGATGATACTTTCTGAACATTATTTTGAAATAATGCAAACATTCATTGTACTAAGATTTCAGAATATCCAACAAATAAGTAGATGTGATAGTAGCAACTGATGTTCTACTTGCAGTGTCTAAATCATGCCCCAACCAGTGCACACTGTGTGATTTCACACCGACAAAAATAACTTAACCGTCCTACTAGTGGTCTATCTGATACCGCGTTATAACGAGGTTGCAGTGTATTAAACTAAATATATGTGTAATGCAAAAATATTTTTAAAGAGCACAGACAAACATGCTTCCATTTACCAATGTGTACACCTAAATAAAAGATAATGTGTCTTATGTATTGTCTATTATACATCCTAATGCTGACAAGACTGGTAAAATATCTTTTACATTAACAAGCAATAAAGTACTTTAAGATCAGAGTTTATAGTCTTTTATATAGAACAGTGATGCACATGTAAACTTTTACTTGCTCAGCCAGCTGTAGTGTATCATAGCATGGGTCAGTGTAGAAATAGATCGTTATGATGAGTAAAAAACTAACTACATGTTCTTCATTCTCTGCCCAACCTACATGCTACACACAATACTAAAGTTTACCTAAATTGATTGAAAAATGATATACAATTGATAAGAACTTTGATTTTGGGTGATAAACCAACATTCTTTTTTCTATAGCATAACTGGAATCCTGCCAGAGTAATTACTCTGATTTAGTTGCTATGATATTTTTTTAATTATAAGAAAGACATTTGTCCTTAACACAGTCATTGTCTGTTAAATTAACATGTAAAAGGTGCATGTATTTCTTTAAATAAAATCTCTTTTACAACGCGTTGCAGTTGGGTTTGCCCGATCGCTATCTTGGCAATCGATACAGTTATAATCTTACGTCACTCATAGCGCAATTTTGAAACTATTATTAGAGCTAGTTTATAGGTTAACTCCTCCCCATTCAAGGACATTTAGGTGCCGGCGCCCAGCTTCTTTTCTCACGTCGTCAATTTGCTCCGCCCAAAAACCCGCATGGTAATTTTAATGCAAGTGACAAACAGTATTTAATAATGTTAAATATAGGTTTCTTCGCGTATTTTGTAGTGACTCCGAGATAAATTATATAGATCTTCTGTTTTATTTAAAATGTTGATTAATATATACTCTTTTTAAAAGAGATCTCCTTCAATTATAGCGATTGAGCTACGGTATCATTGCATTTATAAGTGTAGACCGTAAGTTTATGAATAAGTTTACATGTAAATTATGTTCGCGGAACTTTACACATTGGAATTCCATTGCAGTAACATGTTATCCTACACAATTCATAATGACGCCTGTTGAAAAAATATATTGTGATGCTTTTTCATAAAATGCGTTTTTCAATCTGTTTCTCAACTCGCCTTGTCAATTTTGTTTGCCAAGTGGAACAAAATGTCAACGAAAGTAATTAAATTGACGAAATTATCAATAATTGAGTACATCGATGCGTGAAAAATTTTTTGTCTCCGGCGGTACTGGAACTCCTTTATTTCGCAGAGCCGCCGCCACTAATGGTAAGGAAGTCTGCTGACATACTAAGTATCTAATGCCGTACTGTACGTACTGACATAATCAGTGCATCTGCCAAAATCTTTACTTGTACGGACATTGTATTGTCATACCCAAGTTCCCTCTCTATTGCCGACAGTGAACTCGACAATTTTCCCTTGTGAACAGTGTTTTTACTTTAAAAGCCGTGCGGTCGGGGCGTTGAGTTTAACAAAAAAATACAAATCAATGAACAGGGGCGTAGTTACTCCGGCCATAAAAATGAAACTGCAGACATGACAGTCAGACCAGTAGATTAATAACGTTCACTTTATCTCATATATTTACATGTATTTCAATTCTTTTTTATTCCAACCAATATAAAAATCTGTAGATGAGTGTTAGATACTGCATCCTGCCTGACCAATCCAATTTACCGCCCGTAGCCATACATGAGCAAAATGTTGGACACATGACTGCAGAGTTACACGATTACTCAAAACTTTTGTAAATTTATTTCGGCTTTTTTCACATTTTGAAGAAGAAACATTCGACGAATGATAAAGAAAACATATTTAAAGAATCTGCGGAAAACGACAGTCTTAGTGAAACATTTTGTTTTGCACTGACCGCTGTGTCATCAGTGTCACTGAAGTAAAATATACACAATAATATTATATATCCTGGATATACTCATGCATACTAATTTATGTTCAGTGTTATTGTTTTTCAAATGGCTATCGGTAAAATCACAATTAAGAAGCTCTCGGAAAGTCAACATTTAATGTACATTTGTACATATATATGAGAACTTGGTAGAGTGCTAGTCTAACTATTTCGACTTCAAGGCAAACCGATTTTATAGGCTGATATTTTCAAGTTGTTCACCTTCTAGTTATAAATAACAGATCTGTGAAAGGGGTCTCACTGAAACACCAAATTAATTAGACTATTGGACGCTGCTGTATATGTCCAACCCATAGTACAGAGGGGGTCCGACATGTCTGGCACAGGACTTTCTGCTGTCAGACAAGCGGCTTTTCTGTCCCGGGTCCAGGTTGTCCGCAGGCTAGCCGAAATGTTGAGGGAAAAAAATTAGAACGAATAAATATTGAAAGTCCTGTTTTACCTAGCCCAGACATTTTATATCTATTTACAGTATTGGGATAACATTTTAATCTTGCTTACTTTAAAAGTGCGCTGTTAATGCGTTTTATTTTTATTTTTATGTACATGTATTACCTCGTGGAGTAGCCTCAATATTTCGACTGCAAGACAGAACAATTTTACAAACTGATATTACATCTAGTCTGCCTTTGCGAAGGGCGGCCATCGTATGTAGCAAAAAGCACTTGCGTGCAGTTAGTTGGGCTATTCGTTGAGGTACGCAATTAAACTTCCATAGTTTATTTCATTACGTTTTGGGAAAGTTTCATCAATTAGTGTACACCTGGCTCCTCCGATTTACCAAAATGGCACTTTAATATATACTTTATCCGATACTGCTTCTGTTATGACTTTCAATTTTTCTTTCACGTTAGGAACGTAACGTCAGAATCAAATAAAGACTGATCGTATGCGCCCCTATTTGACCTTTTCAATGAAAGAACGGAGGGGAGGAGTTAACCGATATCTACATGCTCTATTAATAGTTTCAGATTCGCCTTTGTGTGACGTAAGATTGTAATTTTATTGATTGCTAAAATAGCTAGCGGGCAAAGCCAACTGCAACGCGTTGTAAACCATTTTGCACATGTACTAAATGAGAAATAATGCGGAGTTCATACTAATTTCAGATTTGTCTTCAAAAACAACACAAAAAGTGCAAATAAATCAAACCAGTTCCCAAGTTTTTTTGCATTAATTTACCCTTTATTTGGCATAGCGATCTTACTGGTTGAGTGTCTGTATTTATTGAGCAAGGTAGAAAGGCAGCAAGGACAACGTAACTGAGTTAATCGTACTTGGTCAGGCCATACAAAATCAGCATAACTATGTAAAGAAGGGAACACAATTTATAAAATCTACATTTCTAAAAAGTTATCTAAAATTTTTATCGATCATGCAACAAAAATACAGAATATTCTTTGTTATGTTAACTTTTATGTAAGCCATAAATACAGATTTTTCTCTCTACTACTAAAACAATGAACAGAAACTTTGGTTAAACGTCTTCCTTTTTAAATTTCTATAAACTCCTATTAACTCTTATCCTAGTATCTGCCTTTATGACTATCTGTATAGACTTGGTAAGGCTGCACTGTTCATTACTCAATCAGTTAATTTTCACAGACACCTTTTTTGAACAATTCATGATAATGGCCAAATGGGAAGGTACAAATCTGAAATATTACAGTCAGTGTTAATGACCATAATTTTCATAACAGAACTTACTTGTATTCATCATTCCTCACACCTGGTCTTATACTTTGAGCCCTGTCATTTGGAAAGGCTACTTTTGTTTTCCAGTCTTCTTCAGCAGTGGATGTACCAAGCTTATGTAACTTTGCAGTTCCGCCTCCTGCCACAGCATTTCGTGGTTCGTTGCCCAGGGAAGTAAAGGTTGTATCAACAAACATACCAACTTCATTGCTTATGTATGGTGTTAGTCCTGAAATAGTGGATGGTGTTGTTATTTCTGAAACAGCATATTCATCACCATTGCAATGTATTTAGTAACTGTTAAACATATTTGTCAAAGTTGATATTTTAGAGCTGTCTTTGTGGTGCTACCACAGTGCAGTGGTAGCCACTTGACTTCGAGTTCCAGGTTCGATCTCAACCAACACCACAGTGGTAGTAGTGTCCCTAGGCAAGGTACAAAAATCTGTCTTTTCCAGGTTGATTCCATCTGGAGTGAGTCTGGAGAGCTATATCTAAGTTGAGAACTTGTTTCACAATTAAAAATAAAGAAGCTTGTATGGAATTATCTATATTCTTAAGTCAGAAAGCTATTTCAAATATTATGAAATTTTTTTAAGGGAGTAACAAGTTTTTAAGTTTAAATTTACAGTTGTATTTAATTTACATTGATTGTAGAACAAGTTCTTGAAACAAGTATTAGTCATCTTCAGAAGACATTTCATAAAAACTTCATACATGGTACTAAAACATGTAGTTAAAAGTCAAACAAACCTGGATTGTATTTTGGACTCCTATGTTTGGTAATGGGATCACTGCGGCCCAAGAAATGTACTGGCATAGTGTGAATGATCTGAAGATGTGCTAAAGTAGGATTACGGTTGTCTGCTACATGACCTATTACATCAACCAGCTGCTGGGGCTTGAAGAATCCTGAGAATGGAATTTAATAGCATGTTTACATCACAAATGTGACAAAATATTCAAATTCTTCTGAGTCAGTGTATTGCTATAATGAGTGTTAAATGAAATAAAGCTGTAACTTATAAAAAATATATGAAGATATTACGATTGTTTTACATTGAACCCCCACATTTTTTCTTTAAAAAAAAAACCTAAAAGCCTGTGCCATTTATGGTGTCTAATACAGGTTACTACAAGTTTTAGGGTCTAAATTTTGAAGACTATATTTTGGAATCTCGGTAAAGTTTATAATAGAAAAAAATACACAGGTTTTTTTTTGCACAGATATAGCACAGACAAATTACAAGTAAGTTACTTGTTCAGCTTGTAACAAAAACGGCATATTAACAAAAATCTATAATTGTGAGATGCAAGAAAAAAACATTTAAAAATTAAGAAATTGTCAGCAAACCTTACCTGCTTGGTTTGGTGCAAAGGAGAAGATGACATCCTGAGTATCTAGTGGCTGTATCTTGCCGTTTGGTGGATGTGCGATGAAGTGTGCAATCCGTCGAAACTGGAATGTGATTGGCAAAACATCTGAGCTGTTCTTCAAGGTACATAATATGTCAGCATGCTCTCCGACTGGTACCTCGCCGAAGTCGTATTTTGAGGCAGGGGAAATATCTAACAATACTGGTAAAGCTGTGCCAGTCATGGCTACCTCAATCACATTACCATCTGAAAATTGATAAAGAAATTAACTTTACTTTCACTGTACTTTATATTAAACACTTTTGAAAATGATCTTAAATGCATTGTGAATTATTTGAAAAGACATATCTTAACATGGCTTTAATATACCTTACACCTGGCCTGAATTAATGAAAGGTTTGGCAATTTTAAATTCCCATACTGGTCTGATATAAAAAGGTTAAAACTAAAAATAGTATGAAAGCAAGTCCAACTCTGTCCAACCTTAAATGATCATTTCACATAAAATATCCACTGAAATTGAGGGCATAAAGTATACACATTGTCAAGTAACTCACCAGAGCCATCATAGCCTTCACTTGAACCAATTATCTGAAGTTTCATGAACAGAGCAAAATCTTTTCTTGGAGGAGGAGCAATCTTGTTCTTGAAGCCAGATTTAGAGGCGTTCCATCTGAAAATAGAACAACAGCATGTTTTACCAACATTTATAAGGTTACACAAAGTACATAGAGCATTTAGTGCATATACAAACCTACATTAATCATTGACAAGATCATTTTAGAGCATTGTCTGAATGAGAAAATAGTTTTTTTACAAGCACATTTTTACACCTACATGTATGACTACGTCTTAAGACTTCACTTGGCCTCGTAAAGTTTCATGAACATTTTGAACAATCCCATTATAGATAATAAAAATAAAGAGTTAGTCAGATTGCCTATAGTCTATAGGGCACATGTGTTCTAAATCGGGATATCTGTAGTTTTTACCAGTGTTGGAAAATCTCATCTTACATCCTCATGTAAGACAACTCTCATGAATAACTTGTAACACAATGCTATAAACAATGTGACATCACTTTCAAAACACAGCACCTGAACAACGTTGGTTTTTATATTGAAATGCATAATTATATTTAAATATGAATGGTAAAATGCAAGATGGAATGCAAGAAAAAGTTTCTATCATGAAACATTTGGTTCAGATGGAAATATTTGTCACTTTAGGTAACTGTTTCGCTGGAACTCATCAGAACAGTCACCCTCAATGACGGATATTTCGATCTCAGCCGCGTGCTCATGGAAGAAACTAATAGGCCCACTCAAGGATTAGATACAGCCCCTGATGTGACTGATAAGTAAGCCACTAACATCAAATACTCTTAGCTGAAAGACAAATTCTCAATTACCTAGGACTGAATCTAAAAAAGACAGGTATTTTCTCATATGGTTGTAGAATTCCCTGGTTTGGTATTGCTGTAACAAGGGAGGTGAGTTCATTTGTGTCCCCTTGAACTTTATTGCTGTCCCCTTGATCTGCTAGAGCTGTAATAGTGTTCTTGGTAAGGTCAATTCCCTGAAAATACAATGCAGAAATATCTAACATAATTTTCAGATACATTATATACATGTACATGCAATATTTTCTTCAATTTATTAATATCTCAAAACTGTATGTTAATCAAAGATAATTGTTTGCAGAAGAGCTACAAAATTAGTTGAGTAGATAGATAAAAACACAACTAATATTTCAACAATATGTTGTCTTTTAAAACTAGATTGCACTATCCACGCCATCCATTAAAAAATACATTTGGATTACCGGTATGGGAAATGTGGATTTAATCTTCACTTGGACACCTAGAAATGAACCATAATACTGATTTTAACATAAAATGGCTATGCCAATAAATCTTATTTGTTCAACAAATCACTGACCATTTCCTGGGCCACAGCATCTTCATCTAGGATTGCCACAAAGTTTATAGGCTCTGGACCATTGTTAAATAATAAGGCACACTCTGTTTTATCTGCACCATAGTAGGTGTGACCAAACTGTATACAATTAACAGGGTTTTCTGTCTCCAGAGAGAGTACTTGTATAGCTTGATCCACCAGGTTTGCTCGCACGGTCAGAATCTTTGTGTCCTGACCTTCCAGCTTCACCCTTAAAATAAATATAACCATATAAGTATCTCTGTGTATAACTATGCAAACAACACTGTTCCGTGTTTATATTGTAATATGCACTGTTATGTCAATTTGTAGCTCAATCTTTTGAACATTTTCTAGCTTGTATTCAACAACATTCAACTTAGTCCAAAAGTTAAAGTTTTATACATGGAGTTTTGGCTTAACATATCCTAATGTAAGGTGTGTCATGGAGTATAATAATGTACATAGGACAGGAAAAGCTGTGATACAGTACTTGACATACTCACTTTACAATTTCTTCGATCTTTCCGGGATGTTTTGTGACAAATTCAACCTACAATGCAATATACAAGCACTGTATAAGATTTTAACAAACTTTAACTGTGCCAAGAAACTGATATTTTAGAACATCAGACTCACCACCAGCTAAACAGTGAACCTTCAACAGTTTCTATCAAACTATTCTAGCTTTCTAACAGATGTTGAGAAAGATACAACCTTGTTCATTCCTTCACTCACTTATTCATTCTTTTGTTTATTCAATTATTGATTAATTCCTAACTATGAAATGGTAAAACTACATTTTCATCTTAATTTATTGAAACTTTTAAAAGGTGAATGTAAATTGATAATTAACAATCTCTTACGTATGAGGCATATTCAAACAGTCACTTACGTATGAGGCATATTCAAACAGTCACTTACGTATGAGGCATATTCAAACAGTCACTTACATATGAGGCATATTCAAACAGACTTCAAGTAAATGAACTTACTTTAATCAGCTGCACACTTTTTGGTGGTACAGAGCCACTTGTTGGCATAATTGCAATAGGTTGATTTCCTGCATATTTGATCTTAAATTCTCCAGACTTCGAGCCATGGTTCACAAGTGATATTTCTCTGGCTATAGTTTTGCTATTGGCTACAACATTACCAAAATCAACAGACTGGTCTACCTCAAGAATAGGTTTGGTTGGATACCTGCAAAACATTTATTCTCAGCTAAGTTAAAATAGTTATGTACAGCAAATACTCAGATATTCCGAAAGTCTCAATCAGAATACAATGTATTTATTATCAGTAATGCAATTTGACATATAATTCTAGTTGGAACTGTATTTATTTAATTCTTTGTGATTATAATATAATACTGTGAATCTGGGCATATTTTATTTTATTCTTATCAATTTCAAAACCTAGTTTTTATTCTATTTATTTAGTCACTATATTCAACATGGACACCTTTGAAAATAAGTCATTATAGGACTTAAAGGGCTATCCTTTGCTTTCAGTACACTTTAAAATAATCTATGCTCAAATTTTGACTTAACCTTTATGAATTCTTCACTCACAATTGTATATGTTTCTATTTCTTCTTACGTGTAATGCGATAAACATGTGCTATTTTGAATACACTGATACCATGAAGAATCATAGATAAATAAATACCTATCATAGTAAAGATGATACTGATTACGACAAAAATAATTATGATATCATGAAGAGAGATCTTAAACCAAGTACATATACTCCCAGTTCTTACAATGGCTATTTTAGCACTTTTTGCACTGCACTGTGCTTTCCAGTATACGTAAATAATGCGCAAGTTTGTTTCATCTCTCCTCCTTTGCTCATACTGGAAAAAATTACTTGTTTAAGATCATAAAACTTCTTTTACACTTTGACTTATTTTCAAACTTACGCTATTAGAGGTATTTCCACCACTTCTCCATCAACTGTCACAACAATTCTGTCCCTGAACTCTCCATCCTCAGTACTTGTGTACTCAACTATTGCAGGTACAGATAGACCTGATGCAACTGGCTTTTCAGGATTCTTTACTTTTAACTTAAATTTCTGCAATAAATCAGACAAAATGGTGTCAGTTTACTATTATTTATAGCACAATGGCATTGTATGTCCTACACCAGACACAATCATATCATGTAAAAGAAGTTTATTTAAAGTTAATTTATCAATCATATAATCATTCAATTAAGCATCTGCTGATAAGGGTTATGGACTACTAGATATGCTTAAGGAAATTTTCTCACACAACAGATTAGATATAAAATTAGAAAAAAACTGCAAGACATATACTGATCCTTTAAAATATAAACTATCTGAAGTAATTTGCCATGAAAGATTTGACGTGCCGCCGTGGTGCAGGGGATAGCACGCTGGACCTGTAATCCAGAGACCTGTGGTTTGAGTCCCGGCAGTGGCGGTTGATTTTTCATGACATCCTAAATGATATAAACTATTTGTTCATGAAAACTTAAATGTTATCACACCTACCTGACACAATAAATTAATATCTGCAGTTTCAGAACAAAGAATGTGTTACATAAAATGGTAATGGGAAAGTTTGTTTTAACTCTAACTTTCTGTCTTATAATTTGTAATGATGTGATTTAACCATATCTCCAGACAGAAAGCTGTTTATGTGTGTATCTGACACTTAGCATCAAGCATATCTGGTCAGTGATCTTTATCACTCCAGGGCACTAGACAACTTTTGGGGACAGGTACCCATACCCTCTGGAAGGGGAATTTTTCGTCGTTTTAAGACTAATAGGGGAATTTTTAGCCATATAAATATTATTGCTATTCACACTTATTTATACTGTTTTGAATCATTTCCAACAGATGTAGCTACATAATATTTTTCTGATAAATACAACAAATGATTATGCAAGTTGATCTACTATATTAATTTTTTTCTTTCATGAATTAAAACATCTCAGTGACACATGCAAACTTTTTGTTGAATGAGATGTCTATTTTTTAACAATTATCTGCTGTTTTCAATGTTATTTTTTGCCTGTAATGTATTTGATTATGTGACATTTTTCACCTGCTAAGGGCAATATCCGAAAAATTCGAATGAACAGGGTTCCCTCTGGGTCAATTTTAGTTTGCATATCATAATTTTCTGTTCGTGTTCTGCAGCACCATGAATTCAAAAATGAAAGTAACTGTATGCATTCCCCGTTTCACACATATTTTCGCGACCTCGCATGTCCGTGAACTTATTTTCGTACATTAATGTTTCTTCGATTTTGGCGATTTAACCACTTTGAAATAGAACAAAATTTGTCCAAAGTATGTTTAAAGGTTTAAAATAAGTATTGATAAGTATTGACGAATACTGAAGGTTTTGAAGGCGCGGAGTATCGCCAATAGATATATTCATGTATGGGAAAAATTTACGTCCAGCACAATTTGCAACTTGAAAATGCACAATGTAAGTCAATAATTTAATTACTGACCCCAAAAAACAATGCCGAAATTATAAGTCTGTTATGACACGTGATTATCGGAAAAACGGGTATACATTAATTGTGTTATGATCGCCCAAGCGCAATCTGTGAATTACATAGTAACAATAAACAGAGTCGTGTCAACCAATCATCGCTAATTAAACCAGTGTTACAAACAACGATATAAATTCACCGAGATCTATTATATTTCGTTTTTATGATTGTTTATCAATTAACACCTCTGATAACGACCGAGGCGGCCACGTGCGCGTTATCAGATAGCGTCTAATTAGCTCCGCCTCTTCCGTAAACTAGCCAACAGACGACGATAGATTTTTGATTGACACGCCAGAATTGCCGAGATTATTTTGTTGGCGCCACTAAAATTGCGATTTGGCGCCATTGGCGGGCGACAGCGGGAACCCTGTAATGAATCTATACCGACTTGTTACGGAAAAATCATTGGACAGTCAATCAAGGGAGAAGGCTCATGAATGTTTAATTGATTCGTACTCAAAACTATTCGCTCTTATGTCCGGCCGACGGTAACTTCGTGGTTTTCCTTCCGATTTTATTTTTGTTTTCGAGGGGATTTTTTTTCTTAGAAAGGGGAAAAAAACATATTATTTTAGGAGGGGAATGGGGCCGATATTCGGCCCCAAAATCGGCCAAACGAGTGCCCTGCACTCAGACACAAACACAAACAAAATGTCATAGAACTCAACACTTGCAGGGCTTATTTGAATCCTCGCAACGTCTCTATATCCATTGTTAAGATTTATACATGTCTACAGGGTGTAGGTCCAGAACGGCCCACTTCCAGAATGGACCAGTACCAGAACGGACCAGTACCAGAACGGACCAGTCCAGAACGGCCCACTTTTTAAGTATCATCATATGAGTAAAAAATCATTAAAGTTATTGTCGCTAGTATATGTTTTCATGTAATTGTTGTTAGTTATCGTTTTTAAAATTAAACTTTTTGTTTATTCAATAAAAGTTATGTCGATATAATGACAGAAGTATTACAGTCATTAGTATTTTATAGGAAGAACTGAACCATCTGCAGGACATGCTTTTCGCTTTTTATTCACAGTTATAACTTTATAGACGAAATGGTAGGCATGTATGTGAAAATAAAAGTAAGAAAATGTATTACTTATCTTTATTATAATATGCGTAACAAACAGATGAAACAAAAGATAACAATGAGTATACGATCCCAAATGTTAAAAGTCTATTACTAAAAAAGTGGGCCATTCTGGACCGGTCCGTTCTGGTTGTGGGCTGTTCTGGTACTAAACCGTCTACAGGGGTGTCTACTCTGGACAATAATTTCTGATCATTAATGACTTTAGAAATGAGTGTATCCGAGTGTAATGGGTCTCTTGTAAGTAGTCCGTATGGTCACATGTATTTATTGATAGCTTTTTTGTTGTGATGTTTATGGTAAAGATACTAACCTTTGTTTTTGGAGCATAGAATCTAATGCTTTTGCTGCTCTTGCTTATGTTATAAACAGTAACGTTCAGTTGTTCCACAGTGTCGGGGACAGTATCATAGAACTCAGCACTTGCGGGGCTTATTCGAATCCCTGCAACGTCTCTATCCATTGTTAGGATTAAAGGTCGAACAACTTATTAACACAGAATCATAGGTACTGTTCAATTCATTTCTACACTATGTCCACCATATTGTTTGTGCAAGTTGTTGCCCGGAGTCCAGCTAGTGACAAAATTTAAACCGCAGTTACGATATTAAAACTTCGATAGAAATAAAGTCAAACTACTAAATTATACAAGGCTATACAAAATGTTAACTTACGATTTTACACGTTTATCACAAATATGCTGTATTTTTATCACAAAACTATTTGAAACGATGAAATTGAATACGAAAATAATACCCAGCGTACATAGGCTAGCTTTGTTTAGAGTTGCTATGATACAGACGCCATATTTGTAAAACTGTTGATGAGAAGTAAACAGCAAAATGGGAGTCGATTATTATAATATTTTACTTTTAACACGTTCAGCAACTGATGCTGACATAAAGAAGTAGTAAGTTGTTTTCATAATTAATATGTCTGCACAATTTTATCGATTTTGGTGGCATGACACGCGTTATTAACACACATTTTTGGTTTAGCTATCCTGTTTTATTTTTTGGGGAAATCTTTCAGTTCAAACATGTCAAATTAAAAAAAGTTCACGTAGTTAAAACAATATCGAGGCTAAATATGGCTTTTGCCATAATATACATTAATATCTCTTCAGGCCAATTTAGTTTGTTTTGCCTATACTATCACTGTTTTTTTTTATAACATCCAACTTAACATTAACCTTACAGTCTTCTCAAAATATTTCAGTGTAGGACATTTGGTCAACTTTGCTGACAAATTAAATTTTACCATACTGAATAACAAACTAATGTGTAAAAGGCCATCAAGTGCCTGACTTTCGGTCGGACAGCAGCAAAAATTTGCCTGAGCAGCCAAAATATTGCCTGACATGTCAGACAGACAGGCACTGTTCATTAAGACCGTTTGGTTTGATCTGTTGGTCTGTTTTATGCTGGTCAAACTCCCTAGAATGCATTCATTTTATTGGTATTGTATGGACTTTACTACATTAATAATGATTTCGAGGTAAGGTAAAGTTAAGTTTAGTTTTCATGGCATCCAAAATTAATGCAGTATTCTTTCTTTTTTAAAATTATACAATATACTATAAAACGACACAAAAGTGTAATGTAACCACACAATCAAAGCAGGTTTAGTTTGACACTTTCATTTTAAGACCAACGTTTTGGCTTTTACAAAGCCTTCTTCAGGGTAAAATTATACAGTTAAGGGGATTGAGGGGTGGATAGCATTTGTAAGATTTAAAGCTTGTTCTGCAATTGTTAATAAACAATTTAGTGCAGACAATGTGTTATCCATACTAGGTTAAGACCTACCTTCATTAAAACTACAAATAAAAGCTACATGTCATCTTTTATTTTAATTTCACGAGATAATATACTCTTGTATTTTTTCAATACAACTAAGCACTAATATCTGTGTAATGTATGAGCCTTTTTTCTGAATTTTAGATTGTATTTTTAAATATTTATCTATGACTTTTCATTTAATTTAAGTTACAGAAAATTGTCCCTGAAATTCCACCCAGATAAAAACCCAGGTGATCAGGTATCAGCTGATAAATTCAAACAAGTTGCCGAGGCTTATGATGTTCTGTCGGATCGTAAGTAGAGGAGAATATTTTGTGTCTTTTGCATGCAGTTGAAGGATTTAATTATTATCCTGTCATATTTCTAAATTTAAAGTACAGATGACAGTTTGGACAGTACATATCCATAAATCTACTCATAAAGATTACAACTAATTACTTCATTATGGTACCTAAAAATCATGATGAAACAACATTGACTTACATACTGATCATGATCTGCATCATTTCAAAATATTAAAAATCGCATAAACAATTTTGCAAAATCAGTGAGAAAAAAATCCTTGCATACACATAACTGTTTTACTTTGGTACTTACTTATAATTCTGATGAAAAAGTTTTAACTGCATAAACTAAAACACAGATTTCTCCCATTTTAGCTAGAAAACGTGCCGTTTATGACCAATTTGGAGAAGAGGGTTTGAAGAATGGAGTACCAAGTGGCACAGTGGAAACTGGAGCCTGGACTCAAGGCTACACTTTCCATGGAAATGCTGACAAGGTCTTCAGAGATTTCTTTGGAGGAGATAATCCTTTCCAAGGTAAGAATTTCATTATGTGTTTTGAAAATTGTGTAATGCTTCTCTACATATTGTAGTATTTAAACTTATTTTGTATTGTTAGATCTAAGAATATGAACTTAACTAAGTTTACTGACTTGTAAATTGTAATCACTTCATCTGGCACTGATTGAGGATCATGAGTTGGATTCTCGCTACAAATACACTTATTATGTGGAAAAGTTGGCAGATTATTGTGGAAGCAGGAAATATGGATAGGTAAAATCCTACCTGTATTTCACTGAAATACTGTTGGGACAGAAGTAAAGCCTAAAGAAAAATGTTAGAACTATGAATATATGATTAACACAATATAAACCCAGTTTATGATATTAGGCAGACTATCATGTTAACAATATAAATGGCATGTTGTCTACTTCTTCTCTTACAAGTGCTTTGACTAACTTGACATAATCCTGCAAATTATTAATTTGAAACTTTCCACTTCAGAGTTTTATGACAGAGTAGATGGAGATCTCAGTATGTCATTTGGTGGTCTCGCTGGTCGTGGTAGAAAAAAGCAGGACCCACCTATTGAACGTGACTTGTATCTCTCCCTGGAAGAAGTGTTTCTTGGTTGTACAAAGAAAATGAAGATATCCAGAAGAGTGAGTTGAAATTCTTTTATTTTTTTTAAAAACATAAATTTTGAACTTTATAAATCTTGCAGGAAAAGCAAATAATGCAATGTACATGTATGTTTATACCATAGTACTAAACAACAAATAATGTTTTCTCCTTGTTTCAAAATTAATAAGCATTCTATTTGTATTTAGTTTGAAGATTTTCACAGAAAGCCATCAATAACTGTATTTTAATAGGCCATAATGGCACTGATAATTTACTATACAAGCAGGCATGGTATATATTCTGGTTTTCTTTTGTAATTATTATTTAGTCAGTACATATTGGTAATTCACATGTTACAGGTAATGAATGAGGATGGTCATACATCAAGCATTCGGGACAAGATTTTGACCATCACGGTCAAAAAGGGCTGGAAACCAAACACAAGAATCACATTCCCAGAGGAAGGAGACCAGGGTCCAAATAATGTACCAGGTAAGGAGACTTAAAGTAAACTTGCTAGGCTGATAATTCTGCCTTTGCAAGCAGAGCAGACCGTGTTGAACCAACATGGTGACACCTTTGCAAGTCTTATCATTATCTTCACTCTTCATAATTCAGTCTGTAAATTTCTAGTAAGCATCTTCCTTAACTACAAATGGTACTGTGAAACACAAAAGATGGATAGATTTTCTTTGAGATAATTTAAATAGCATGTTACAGACTAATGACTTATTTTCACATGAAGCAAATAAATATTTCAGATTAACTACTCTTAAAGTTTATCCTTTTCGTTCAGTCTTTATGTCATCTTTATTAACAGATTCATTTTGCTCTATTGTAGCTGACATTGTGTTTATTGTGAAAGACAAACAGCACCAGAGGTTCAGACGTGAAGGAGTAAATCTTATTCACACTGCCAAAGTTCCCCTCGGCAAGGCCCTCACTGGATGCACTGTAGATATTATTACACTTGATGAAAGAATTCTGCATATACCTATAAATGACATTGTCAAGTAAGTATCAGACTTTTACAAGTTACTAAGAATCTTTCACCACAAAGATGAAGAAATACTTGTTTTTAGCATTTAACTTTAAACTTGGAAAATCTTGAAATTATAGTTACATATGGAGACTGCAGATTTGACTCTACATCATAGGATGAAATTTTGTATTTTAACAAGAAGCTAATAGATCTGATATGACTATGTTGCATGTAAAACACTAAGTCTTGTTCTGTCTGCATAATTGGTGGGCACAGATGAGGCTATTTTCCTGAGGCAACCCACAAACATTCAGTTGATAAAAGAGTGCATACCGGGTTGATATTGTTATAGAATACATTGTCAGTACTGAAGTTTGGGGTTAATAAAAACTTGCCATAATTACCTAGTTTTCACAATTTTTTCAACATACAATGTGTAAGTATTGATCATAAATTTAAAGATACCATGGTTATTGGATAGGATATAATGCTGTAACCATTAGAATTTCTGTCAATAAATTCTTCACATCATTAAACCAGAAAAATAGAAGAAACTGAATAACCAATTTACAGTAAAGACCCATATTTTGGTGTGTTAATTATTAGACAATGTATTGTGGTACTTCTCTTTCAGACCAGGCTACAAAAAGATGGTACCGAAGGAAGGAATGCCCCTGTCTTCTGACCCAACACAAAAGGGAGACTTGATAATTGAATTTGACATTGAATTTCCCGCCACATTAACACCAGAAAAGAAAGAATTGGTGAAGGCGTCACTTCTGCACTAGAGACAATATTTCTATAAACTCTGAATATCTGTGATAGTATGAATGAGTTTTATGTATGACTGATGTATGTTAAATATGTTTTAATGTCTTGTTAATGATAGACATTTGTTCTGTTATGTATGTGTTACAAGATAAAACATATTATCATTTACAAACTTCTCCCCATTTCAACCATATCACAAGGTAAAAATGTAACTGCGCCAGATATTAATTTATGGTAAATATTGTTTCTGTGGCAAGTTGCATTTATGGACTTTTTGAAATTAGAAATATATCAAAATATGCATACACAAAGTAGAAAAGTCTATTGTTTTCTTATTTACTGAAATTTTGAAAATAAATCGTAATATCTTATTCCTTATAACTTGTTGTGGTTGATATGAGCCCAGCTGTGATTTGTAAACATATTTTGGGGAAAAGATAATTCTGTTCAATCTAAATTGTTGTTAAGAAAACAATGAAAAACTATTGATCAGTTATTTGTGCATTCTAAAGTTTGTAGAGCGCAAATATATCAAAAATAAATTATAGTGTATACAAATTTATTTTAGTTTGATTAGGAAGAAAGCTCCATAGCTTATTGAATTGCTCCCTAACACTCATTCCAGATGTCATCACGCTCCTGCGAGAGAGGCAGTGAGTTTTCCATCACAGCTACCCATTTACAGCCAGATTGACTGGGTAAAATGTGGCTCAAGTGTCTTTGCCCAAAGACACACCTCGGACTGGGATTCAACACCGGACCACCCTGAGCTACCGAGGCCCAAGTTAGATCCCCTTAAAGCTATGTTGTGCCAGGGTTTAACTAGAGAAAGGTTTTTCACTGTCCTTCCTCATTTTCCTTTCTACTTTCTTCAATTGTCTACTCTCGTTGTCCTAAATATACAGCAAGTATCAATTAATTTGCCTCAACCCTTTCCCGAGTTACGCTTTGCATAAGAAAAAGTAACAAAGGACAGTAATTAACTGATAACAAAGGTAGATTAATGGTTATTGTATACAGCACTTCTGGTCACTATCTTCAATAAATATATAAAGTATCTTCATTTACTTCTAAACTTTCAAATTATGCTCTAAGCAAGAAAAAATGACTAAGCACCAAAAACAAATGGGTACAGATGGCCATTATAATGCTCACTAGTGCACTTACCTAATGAGGTCACTTGTTGCTAAAGGGCATCAAAAAATGCTCAGGAAGTCATTGGTTGCTAAAGCAAGATGAGGCTAAAGGTTGAGGAAGTCAGTGGTTGCTAGGGTAAGTCACTAATTGCTAAGGATGTCACTTGTTCCAAGGGGAAGTCACAGGTTGCTAGGGGAAATCACTGGCTGCTAAGGGAGTCAGTGGTTGCTTGGTGAAGTGCTGGTTGCTATAGGAACTCGATGGAAGCTAGGTTTTTCCTATACTCTATATACAGACATCGGACCCCTCAGGGGCATGACTTGAACACACTTGGTACTACTACATACTAAATATTAGGGATGGCAACTAGTACTCGAGTATTCGAGTACTCGCTCGAACGTCCGAATACTCAATCAGCAAAATGGTATTTGAGTACTCGAAAAAACAAATTTTGGCAAAAATCACATCATACATAAAATGATTTAAAATCATAAATAATCCTTTTTTGGGTTCCTCCAACTAACAGCCTTTACCTGTCATTATTCTAATTCGGAATAGTTATCAAAACATGCCAGGTGAAGTGCGAAAATTCTATTGTTAAATCGGCTAGGTAGGCCCCTAAATGCAATATACAAGTTGACAGTTTGACATGCAGGTATTGTTATGATTCTGTGCCGCTTATGATCTTAACAAATCAATATAGACGTAAGATGTTGGGTTGTAGTTTTCGCAGTTTGTTTAGATATTAAAATTAAGTGCATAATAGCAATTGCACGATGTCGCCTTTGCGTTTGTTCGATATACTGTAAATGCGGGTCTTGATAGCAGAAGTGTGTGGAGAAAAGATAATTATAATGGCTCACCAGAAAAAAAATTAAGAAATGTAACTCATTTTTCCTAAATCGTATATATATAATATAGCAGTCTTTCAATGTCTCTTTTCTGCATATCTCAGTAATCTGTACACTTGATTGTCAACATATAAGTCAGATTTGAAATATGCCTCCGACGAAGTCTTCTTGAAAATATTTTAAGTGTTGTAGTGATGACAAAACCATGAAATGTACTCTCTGTAGTATATAACTTACATACTCTGGTATGTACTGCTATATTTCAAACACGCGAATAACCTTTTTTCGAGTACTCGATCGGAAGAAGGACCGAGTACTCGAATATCGATTTTGGTATTCGTTGCCATCCCTACTAAATATCTAAGCTCAAGACGTTGTGGATCTTCAGAAGATTTTGTTATTTTTTCTATACCAAGGGAGCTCCCAGGCAGGGTCAATTTTGACCCAGGGGTCATGATTTGAACAAACTTGGTGGAGGTCCAAAAGGCAATAATACATACTTGTTATCTAAGCTCTAGGCAATGTGGTTTCTCTAAAGAATTTAAAGTTGTTTAAATGTAAGTCTATATGAAACAGTGGCCTGTTGGGTGTGGTCAATTTTGACCTCAGGGGCAACATTTGATCAAATTTGGTACAGGTCTACTAGACAATGTTGTACACTAAATATCTTAGCTAAAGGCCTTGTTGTTTTGGAGGATTTTTCCTATAGAACCCTATGTAAAATCAAGTTACCCCCCGAGACAGGGTCAGTTTTGACCCAGGGGTCATGATTTGAACAATCTTGGTCAAGGTCAACTAGGCAATGTACAACCAAATATCTTAGCTTTCGGCATTGTGGTTTCAGATAAGATTTTTAAAGATTTTCCTATTAGTTGCTATAGCAACTGTTCTGCATGAAATGGAATTCTTTGAACACCTTTGAAAGCTTCATGCAAGGAACATCCCTGCCAAGTTTTTAGCCCAGTAGTTTCAGAGATGTTGTTTGATGCAAAATGTTTACTGATGCCAGACAATCATTGATCCTAAAAGCTTAACCTGCCACTTTGAGCCAGGTGAGCTTAATAAGATATTTTCCAATTGACAGCCCTTGAGATATACAACAACTTATTAATTAAGTGATTTCATAACTCTTTTAGTTATTCACTGCACAACAGTTGGTATGGACTGACAGATGGAAGGACAGACAATGCGATCATTGTATCCCCTGCCGCCTTTCAGCATCAGCAGGTGGATAAAAGGAAGCAGAGAAAAAATTATACAACTATAATCATTTTACTTTTATTACCATTTTTCCTGGTAACATGTATCACAGTTCTTGAACAGGGCATGAAGTAATAATTACACAAACACAGGATTTTCTGAAGTCTAACCTAAATAGTAAACTTTGCAATATGAGCACTTTTCATGCTGCATTTATACGCCATACTGTATAGTACTACTACTGTAGTAGTAGTACATGAATATAAGGTCTGCAGACACTAAATCTCATTTTGAGGGATGGCAAACGTGTTTGCAGCAGTAATTATTTCAGGAAATAAATCAAAAGGTAAAGTGGCAGAAGAGCATCTAACATTAATTTTAAACACTGTAACAAAAAGAATGAAATTACAGAAAATTGCATTTTTTTTTAGTAATTTCAGAATTTAACTTTGTTTTTCTGTGCATGTGCTGTAAACATGCATTAATATGACACAAATATCTTTGTATGCGTAACCTTCATCACTGTGCATGTGCTGTTAACATGTACAATATCAAATACTATTGTACAGTAAAATTTAAATCACTATCTGAGAAACACTAGCCTCAACTAACCAATCATCCACAATGTATCTATGATTAATATTTTTGAACAGCAAAATGAAACATTTTGTCAATAGTTGGTACCTGTCGATAATTGGTTACATGGGACTGTACATGTACATGCAGTTGTCTGATATCCTGTCCATGGTAGCAATTTAGTTGCTATATCACATAGATCAATGATGAAAATTCTACAGACATTTACTCATCAGATTCAGGTTTTTTATTATGCAGTATTTGAGGCCCTCAGAGCACTGAATGTGAAAGATTTGTGCATTCAACATTTTCTAATCAATCTTCATAATTCTGGCTAGAAAAAATTAACATAACATATACATGTGGTGTATACATGGACTTAAAATTGTTCACATTTTCCCAAATAGTAAGCTGCATTAAACTTTTGATGATAACAACAGTTCTCCTTGCATTTTATTTATTGTTTTCAATGGTCATAAAGATCCCCGGCTCACAGTTATTTAGACCAAGGCACCCGCTATCATCCAGGCTATCTTAAAATTGCATCACAGAAACACTCCAGACATGATAGTACGTAAAATGGATGGAATTAAAACAAAACAATCAATCCCGGACAGCCCCCTGACTGCAAACACTAGGCAACTTGAAAAAATGTAATTCAATATTACACATAACTAAAGCATTCTCCCTTCTACAGATATATCACTACAGTTACCACTACAAAACTATTTCAATCAGATCGTTCAATACATAGTAAAATATCAAAATAGAAACAATAAATGAAGGATTTAACATATATATAGGAGATATTTAGCAGCAATCAGCAATCAAGGTAGACAACTTGTATGAGAATACATGTATTACACATCATGTAATTTGTTCGCAGAAAAAGGAATTTGGTTCTGCATACCATTAATATCAACAGATGATGAGATTTATTTACAATGAAAACATTCTAAGTTCTACAGAACAAATAAATATAAAAATCCATCTCGTTTCTTTTCAAATTCCACTGTAGATTGCATTCTTAAAACTTAACCCATTAGTATATTAAAAAAAAATCACATGCATTTCATGATGAACAAACACTCAGAAGGACCTGAATGGTTTATGCTGTATTAGCACTAAAACTGTTGTTATGATAAGGATAATGAGCATTTTGAAATGGATTTCATATTGCAGTTGTCACTTGCTCTCACTGATGTTCACCATGAATACTGTGAATAGATAAAACCTGAAAAATAAAACATAAAATGTGTAGTTCTTAATAATAACATTATTTTAACAGAAACTACAGTGCATTTCTGTTTCTGATTTAATTACGTACATGTATATGGTTGAGTGGTTATGGTCAATGAGCCTTTCATCCCTTGATAGTCCTTGAATTGAGCACCACTACCAACTTGACTGGTTCATTTTTTTTTCCACACTATTTTCACCTCAAAACTTAGTTCATTTAGCACTCAAAAGACGTTTTGAGTGAAAGTGTAGCCAATTTTACTTGTTTGTGGCCAATTTTGGTTCTGAAAGTGCGGAATGAAATTTTCTCCTAAGAATGATGGTTAGGTAAACTGTCATCCTATAAATATCTGAAATACTGTTGCTTCATACTTTGAACTCTAAAAAATAAAATGATAATCTGTTTCTCAGCCTACTTGTTAAAGACATGGTGGTCATGGGTATTAAGTTACTAAGTATGGTAATCTGCTAAGCTACCATTTCCTTGTATATACAGCAAAACTATTCTGAATAAGTGAATTTCTTCAAACTAATAGTACCTTTACTGAGAATTAAGTTTGAAACAGAAATCTGAAATAAATATCATAGGTCATTAACCTTGATCTTGAACTTTCTGCCATTGAACAGTATTTTGTTAATATTGGCTGATTTTCAAGTGCAGAGAATTCAAGACAAACCCAACATTTACCTAATAGGGAACATTCAGGGCTCCCTTTGGCTTCTTCATACTCTGCGCTAATTTTACTCATAATTGTCTAAAATCACCTAAACACTTGAAGTTAAGTGTTGTTTTGTGTGATTTTATCACATTTGCCAACACAAGCGAGTGACAGAGGGAACCCTGGACATAAAAATGGCTACAGACACTTGGATTTTGGGTGCTGCCTGTTTAACTTACCACAAACAATCCAGAGAGGTCAGATATTGAATCCCTGTTGCCTCATACACTTTAAATGAGCTTCTATCAACTCTTTGCAATTCTCTTGGCCTTTCTCAGCAATGCTGTAAAGATACATCATACAGTTTATTCAAACATTTTTAAAGTTATACATGTACTACCCTTCAAAATGACCCCTTTGTGTTATAGTAAAAAAATAATGCTGAAAACACAGAGGATGTTTTAAAACATATAGGAAATAAGTTTTACCAAGTTATTTCTGTTATTGGGCGATACAAATTTAAAAATCAAAATGCCATCCGTACCATTTTCATGTCTTTGGTATGATGCATCCAGGGATTGAACCCACAACTTCCCACACTGAAGTGGACACTCTAACCCCTAGGCTATCAAGGCTGTTGCAATACAATAGCAGGGCTAGCACTGGCCCAATTTTTCTTTGAGCCATTTTTTCCATGTGACGTTCTACGCCTAACAAACAAATCATATTCCTTCTTTTAAGCTGTAGCCAATTCAATTTCTTTTGAGCCAAGTCAATTTTTTTGTGGCCAATTTTGGCTTTGGCTAATGCCTGAGCTAGCACTGCAATAGTTTGGATTTAAACTTTAGATGTGTTCTTAAATCACATGCTGTGCATAATTACTTTTAGAAGAGCCACTAACATTCATTTAGTACTTGAAACTTATTAACATAAGAGTGTTATTAACATAAGAGAGCCAAACTGTCAAAGAGGCATAACTCAGTATCTGGTAGTCCATAGATTTTGTAAAACCTGTTTGAATTATTGAGAGGACAAAGCTTATTCACCTGTTTGAACTCTAGAGCAGGCAGGGCTAATTCCGTTATTTTTCATATTCAAGAGCCATAATCCAAAAGTGCCCAAGGCGATTTTGCTGGTTATTGAACTTGGCCTTAACATTATGCCCATAAGTATTTTCACCAAGTTTGGTGAAGATCGGATGAAAACTGTTCGATATAGAAAGCAGACAAGACTAATTTGGCTGATTTTGGATATTCTATCTATCTATCTCTGGATACTGCCAACCCTCTTGCGAGTGTTATAGGCAGGACTAAAGTGCACATCGGAAATGTTAGTATATAGTGAAATTATAAAAAATTCTGGTAGTAAGTTTTGTCAGGTTAAAGTGAAATTTAGAAGAAAGTATCCAGTAACAGAAAAAAAATTAAAAGATAAAAACATTGTTCATCTGACTAATACTGAACATTTTCCATACTGCACAGCCTGCTTGAACTGGCCAAGGTCGGGTAGAGCAGCAATGTTACATGGGAGCTGGTTCAAAGGATGATACTATGTGGGAATAACGAGTACTTGTGGTAATCAGAGGTAACCTGTATCTGCCTTAAGGACAGTGGGTGCATGAGCCTGGTATTAAATTAAGGACTATAATATGTCATAATGCTCCAATTGGAGCGAGTTCAGTATCAATAGATAATCCAAAAATGCCTACGGTTGGTTATCAAACTTTGCCTAGACATAATACACACAAATATTTCAGCAAGTTTGGGGGAGATCAGAATGAAACTGTTTGACTTATAGATGGGTCAATGCTAATTTGGCTGATATAAGATAATTCATGGGCCATAACTTAAAAGTGCCCAGGGGAATTTGGCTTGTTATTAACCTTGGCCTAGACATTATGCCCACAAACATGTTCAGCAAGTAGTGTATACTTCTGCGTGGTGAAGATCAGAGGAAAACTGAACATTGGAATTAGAGAAAGAACAACGTATGTGGTTGGGGCTCGCCACCGCATTTGTTCCCATAATACGTCCCTTCCAGCATATTAAAATGGGTCAATAATCGTCCAGTGGATATGATCAGTTGATTCAGTTCGAAATAAATCAGTTATTAGTTACCATTCATCTCTGGCTTTTCTGGTTTCAGGGCATGCACAGCAGGGTTTCAGCTTCTTTTTCTCTCCCTCGATTGGAGCGGCAGGAGCCGCTGTATTTTCAGGTTTTGTAGAAGCTGATTGTCCCATTTTAACAAAATATAAGACCACAGTTATAAGTAAATTGCGTAAGTCTAACTGTCTAAGTCACCTTGCAATATTATTTCATTGAAGTCATTGAACGCTTATTAAATAGTGGAGCGTGTAAAGCGTAAAAAATGATAGAGATCAAACCGGAAACAGCGTGAGTTTTCTCTTACTGGTCCCCTACCTCAGTAGAATAATAGGAGTGTGGCCGGGCTCAAATTTCAGAAGGTAAACAAAGATGGCTGAAAGCGAAAAGGACCAGGTTATTTTTTAACATCATAATTTATATCCCATACATAACTGTTATCCTTGACTTCATCACTATTTCCACTTCGAATTCAAACCGATTTGACAGGTTGACATTTCAGAGTTGTCCGCCTTCTACGTCTCACTTTGATGTGCAAATAGGTGGGAACGGTGCCGACCCACTTCGGACCACAGACATTTCGGACCATCACTAAGGACCACATTTTATAGACACTTTGGACCAGATTTTAAAACACTTCGGACCATAGACCCTTCGGACCAGGAAAATATATTGTTGCAAACTCTTAGACCATGAAAATATTATAGCAAAATATTATGTGACACTTCGGACGGTTTAGTACCAGAACAGCCCACCGACCAATCCAGAACGGCCCCACATAAATAAATATTATGTAAAATGCGTACATTAAGATTTGGCGTACAGTAAGATATCTTTTTTAAAAAGTCATTTAAAGGGAATTATATTGATTATTGTTTTCAAAGTCGATTATTTAGTTTTGATAGGTGTGATATCTTTGACAGTCACATCAGACGAAATAAAACCCCAAAAAAATACAACTTTTTCTTTGAAATGTGCCGTTATTAATACAATCTGTTTGAGCTGCCAATTCATAACACTCAATTAAAAAATTAGTAAATGACTTTTGTCGGGGACACAAGTCGCGGTGGATCAAAGAGTTTTTAGACAAACAACAACAGTATGAACTCTGTGTTTGGACTTTGTTATTAACTGTGGAAGACTTGGACTTAGATAGGGTAAGCACCAAGAGATACTCAAAGTCAAAGTCAAAAACCTTTATTTCACTCATATCATGCAAGTATACATGACAAAAAGAGGTAATATACGAGAGAAGTTTCATACATGAGGCTCATTCAAACATAAATAATATAATGATAATAGATATAATTTATAATTTTACACATGTGGAAAAATATATAGCTTGTTTTGTATGATGATCATAATTGTGTCATACAAAGTATAATACATTTCAACAGTGTAATCTTAAATGGACTTAGTCATTAACCCGTGGAGAGTCATTTTTAGATTGACTTTTCGAAGAAAAGGGGAGCTATCCTACTCGCCCCGGCGTTGGTGTCACATCTTGGTTAAGTTTTTTGTACCACTCCACTTTATTTCAAAAGTATTAGAGGTATGGCTTTGAAACTTACCATACTTGTTTACCATCATAACCTCCATCTACAGACAAGAGTACATAACTCTGTCAAGGTTTTTAACAGAATTATGGCTAGGGCTGTAACGATACATTCGAATATTCGATTTAGTCGAATACAGCTTTGTCCGAATTGTATTCGTTATTCGCCATGTGCTGAACCGAATATTTACGAATATAGATAAAAAGTGCATGATTTAAACTAAAATCATTTGAATTTACCTAAAACAGATGAAATCTACTGAAAACGCTTCCGTTTCATAGCGCATTTTGCACTATTTCGTCGTAATACCCCACCCACAACAGTTCTATCTATCTATCTTCCATACAGTCAAACCCCTGCTGGGGACCTAGACTTGACGCGCGTCAACTGACAAGATATTTTCACGACATTTATTTAATAAGTCGTCGGGACGATATTTGATGTTGGTTTACAATTGAATAAATGATTTTCATAACTTTCTGGGTTTTAAACTGATTGAATTCATTTAAATTTCACATTCAGTTAAAATTTGATATCAACAAGTGGGAATTCCCATTTTACGACATCCAAAAACCGTCTACATCAACAACATGTCTAGCATCGAGAACCGTTGAAATCGTAGATCGTCTTTACTCTATAGTCGTGTCTAGTCATTTTTTAGTATTTTTACTAAACAGTTCTAGTCATTTGAACCCAGAGCTTTTTAAGTTACATGTTTACTCAGTGTTTTTTACGTTTGAACAGCATTATTTCACAGTAATTTGAGTACAAAGAAAGTACTAGATTATCTAGTCGCAGACTGTAATATATTGTTGGCAAAAGCCATATAATGTTCACTTGTTAAATGATTTTAGTATAGTATTCATATTCATGAATAAATATTCGTATTCGTCACCCTGTATTCGTGATACGTATCGTATTCGCCCCTTAGTGTATTCGTTACAGCCCTAATTATGGCCCTTTTTTGACTTAGAAAGTGTATTGAGCGTGGTTAAGTTTTTCGTACCACCTCACTTTATTTCAAAACCATTGGAGGTATTGCTTTGAAACTAACCATACTTGTTTACCATCATGATCTACATCAATAACTCTGTCATGGTTTTTGACAGAATTATGCCCCTTTTTTTACTTAGAAAATACATTGAATATGGGTAAAATCCACTTATTGCCTTAACCCTTTGAGATATTGCTTTGAAACTTTGAATGCTTGTTACATCATTACCCCCATCTGTAGGCAAGAGAAGGTAACTCTGTCAGGGATTTGTTTTAAAAATTAAGGCCCTTTATCAACTTAGAATCTTGGTCAAGTTGTTTGTACCAGTCCACTTTTTGACTAAACTGTTTGAGATATTAATTTGAAAGTTGGAATACTTGTAAACCATCATGATCCCAAAACATTGGCAGGAGAAGGTAATTCTGTCAAGGATTTTATTTTAATTACGGCCCTTTTTGACTTAGAAACTCAGTTAAAATTTTCATTCTTGTCCACTTGTTGACTTAACCATTTGAGATATTACTTTGAAAGTTGGAGTACTTATGTACCATCATGAGACCTATCTGTAAGCAAGAGAAGATAACTCTGTGAAAATGTTTCTTGATTTGTACTTAGAAATTCCTAGTTAAAGTCTTGTGTGCCCTTAACTGTCAAAGTTTTGTTTTACAGGCAAGCACTAAAAAAGTTGAGTGCGCTGTCCTACTGACAGCTCTTGTTAATACTACTCTACTAGATATTTTCTGTATAATTCATGTCGTTAAGATATGGCTCTTTTTATAACAATATTTCATGACAAATGTTTTAAAGTTACAGAAAGATTTTTTTTTCAAAATATTCTTATAACAATGCAATACAAACAAACAGAACTGTTGTAATAATATTACAAGACTTGTAGACTGAATTTATGTTGTTCGAGAAAAGGCTTAATTAGCGGCGACATAAAATGCATTTCACAAATTTGCAAAGATTTAAGTATTCAGTTTTGTTATTTGTATTCATCAATGCACTGAGTTTTACTGTATTTGGTCGGCGTAAGGCCTAAAAAAAAAATAGTTGTGTTTCCGGTGGCCCGACCGACCGTAATTTTTTGCCGCCGACCGTAAAGTTTTTTTGCGTTTCAGTGCCTGAAAATCGTAAAATACCATTATTTGACCCGCAAAAAAATGTCCAGATTGTCAATTTGACCCGCGGGCATTTTCTCTTATGCGTCCGAGACTCGGCAATTTTGCCGTGTCAATCAAAAACTGACCGTCGTCAGTTGGCTAACATCGAAAGTAGGTGGAGCGGCGTCATTACAAGTCTCGGCGATTTCGCCGTCAGTCAAAAATCGATCCGCCGCCTGTGGCTAATTCATACGAAAGAAGCGGGCTAATAAGACACTACCTGTTAAACGCATGCGCTGTTTAGGTCGTTATCAAATGTGATAATTGATAAACAATCATGAAACTGAAAATAACGACCTCGGCGAATTTTTGTAACGGTGTTTGTAACACGGATTAGTAGTGAGTAGTGGACAGTGACAAGTTCTTGACACGACTCTGTGTATTGTTATTCACAGATTGTCGGAAACACAAAACGCCCTCGGGCGATCAAAAGACATTAAGTATTACCCGTTCTCCGATAATCATGTGTCATTAAAAACGTTTTGAACTCGGCCGCACGTAAGCGCAACAAAGTTATGATAATTGCTTGTTTTTTGTCAATATTTAAATACTGACTTGCGTGTTTAAAGTTTAACTTGCATATTGTTCTGGACGTGATTTTTATTCTACACGAATATATGGGGGCTTATTCGGCGCCTCTCCATCCCTCATGAAAAAGACAGATAAAATAATACAATGATCTTCCTAAATTCGTTTCAAACAACCTTAATTAAAGCCCCCTGAAACTACTCTGAACGAACAAATTTCATTGTATTAAAAGCGGTAAAAATCGCGAAAATTTGAAGGAAGTCACGGACATCGAGGTCGCAAAATATATGACAAACGGGAACGATGTAAATATTTTTCATTTTTGAGCTGATGGAGCTTAGGTTGGGGATTAGCAGCTACCTAATTTAAGTATTAGAAAATATAACTTACAAGCTGCAAGACAAAAAAGAAAAATAATATGCAACCCTAGAGTATAAGAACCCTATGGCCCATAGCTAAACCCCAAAAATTCTCACCTTTACTCTTTTAAATTTGATTTTGAACTTTAACATTTAAGACTGAAGAATCAATGACCCTTCAATTTGAAACACCCCGCTTTTTACCCCCACCCCCTGAAATTACAATTTTTCACAACAAATCTCAAACAAAAGTTTGCTGTCATGATTGTCTTTTGTCAGTCTTCAATTGAGATTATTTGCCAAAATCTGTTCTTGTTTAAAACATTTCCTAGTCTCTGTGAATAATATTTTTAAGTAGTGTAAAAAAGTTGTATGATAGTCAAATATAAACACAAACTTGAAAATAAAGATTTAATATGAAAATGTTGTCGGTTTACATAAATTCATAATCTATATATGAAAGAAGATAAATTTAAAACACAGATTAATCTTGTATATTTCATGTATTTATTTTTTTTATTATAATATAGTCAAATGAGTAACAAGTTTAGATGTACAAATGAAAAGTGAAGGGGTGTTACAATTATATGCGCAAACACCACTTGCAGAACTAACAATACATACCCCACAAAAAAAAAAAAAAAAAAATTCCCTACCTACCGACCCTCTTTTTTTTGGCCATGCCACCAGAAACACAACTATTTTTTTTTTTAGGCCTAAATAACACAGATTCAGGAATTGTTTTCTTTCATTATTAAATAAAGTACATTAAAAAATAAAATGGTATTCGTCTCCTAATTTTCCACAATTATTGCATAGTCTTTCGTTTAATGGAATTCTTGCCCAGTTACTGGTTTCAATTGGGAGGCGGTGATTTCTTGTTTGAAAACGTATCATATAAAATCGGAGAGCTGATGGAATAAAAAAAAAAAATTTTTCAAAACAAAAATTTTTTTAAAAAAAATAAAAAAAAAAATTTTAAAAAAAAAAACAAAAAAAAAAAAAAAAAAAAAAAAAAAAAAAACCCTAAATTTTTTAAAAAAAAAAAAAAAAAAACAAAAAAAAAAAAAAAAAAAAAAAAAAAAAAAAAAAAAAAAAAAAAAAAATTTTGTAAAAATATTTTTAACATTATAAAACCACAGAAATTTATTCTTCAGCACAGAATTTTCATAATTGCTAATGATTGTAACATACTTTTATAGACTGTTATTAAAGACAATTTTCGTGGTAGTTCATATTGATTTTGAGTACAAATTCTTGACCAAAATGTTATTGTTCTTTCTTCAATGTCTAAAGTAATTGGAGTGCATCCTGTTTCACCATATACATTGTACCATGTAATTAGGAGTAGACCTTTTTGCTTTAAGTATATATTTCAAGAATTTTAATTGCACACATTCAATTATATCTAAGTTTCCATACCCCCATATTTCACATCCGTATAATAGAATTGGTTTAATTGTTTTATTAAAAATTTCTATTTGTAAGTCAATTTGAAAACTCAGTCGATTTGCATTTCTTAACATACTAAACATTGCCCTAGTAGCTTGCGAAACAATAATGTTGCTTTGCTTTATAAAATGAACCAGACCTACTGAAATAAATTCCTAAATATTTGTATTCAGTTACAATTTCTAAGCGTTCATTGTTTTACTCATTTCATTTAGATCGTTTTGGATATCGAGCAATGGATATTCGGTTGCATATTCTGAATTTTCTGGAGGAATGTAGACAACTCCTCATAAAATATCAGAGTTTGTCTTTAATAATTATAAATTTCTCATATTGGCACTGCAACTGACGATAAATCTCCAAATGTTGATGTAAAACAGTCAATTTAAAAACAGCCCAAACATAAATAAGAATTGCTGAGCCGTTGATCTATTTACTTTGTCATAAAAAAGATGATTTTGCGATAGTCTTATTTAAATAATTAGCAGTTTTAGACTTTCTTTGATAATGGTTGTGAACTCTACAAAGAAGCCCGCGATGGTATTTGTTTCAACATCTCCTGCTTTGATATATGAAATTGCTACTTTTTTATGTAACTGACTACTAATGTAGAATTGAATGTCGACCAATATTAAAAAGAACAGTTTTGAAATTACCGATGAAGATTAAAGAAATTAATCGAAAACATGAGTTTAGCAGTTTGATTAATTGCACCAATTAAACCTATTTTTGAAGATTTTGAACTTTGCTTGTTTAAATTCTGGGCCTCTCATATATAATTTTGCTATCCTCATTTTTCTTTTGTTTATGAAATTAGAGAATAAATGGAATTTGACTTGACTTGACTTGAACTAAAGATGTTTAACTAATTATGTGGTCAACAATTCGTGTTATGATTTACTGATTATAATTGCATCACAACTTTCAAATTGTTTTACCGTTCACAAAAGAGTTGAAGGAGCAAAACCACACTTCTATAGATGTTTTAGCACTTGATTCGTTTAGATGTATTAATTCTAGTAATTACATTTGATACCTTATGATCAGTTTTAATGTTTTTAACTCGTGAAAAACTTAGATGGGTTCCTACAACATATATAAAATCGACCTGAAATAAAGCTATTCATATATATCTGAGAATTGTGTTAATCACATAATCTATGCGTTTCTGTCTTTTGAATAAAATTTCTGCTTGCTATTTTGATTAACTTGAGTTACTAATTTATATTTTATAACTTGTGTTTTGTGTGACAATGTCTTACTTGTGTGTAGAATGTGTAGTCAATCCGTGCGTCTGTAACAACATGGAATTGCGTGTGATATCTGTGACCAGTGACAGCATAGAACATGCAATACTGATGAGAACCATATTTTAGTATTGAGAGCAAATTGAGTGTATACGAAGAAGGATCATAACTATAATGAATAATAATGAGTAAAATGATGAATTATGAGTATATGATTGGTTAAATTAAAAACGCAACATTTTAAGTAAAAAATCTTAATTAAATAAATTTAGGAAAAATTCAGTTCCAGTAACATGATTTATTCAAATTGCCATGTTCATTGACTAGTGTCTTTTGTTTAGAAAGTTAAAAAAAACGAAATAGCATCATTTTATATAATCTATTCATAATTGTCTTGTCCAAATTCACACTATACACAACGCTCTTAAAGGTGCGAGACAGTGACTGAACATATCAATTGTTAAAACAACAACTTATTACAATGTTTGCAAATTACACCAACAATTTACGCCATAAACACTTTGCTATCAAAACATCGACAGACAGAAAGTGTTTAATGACTTTTAACATGTTATACCGCTAGTTTAACGAGTTATAAACTTAAAAATAATAACTTTTTAAATAAACATATATATTAATATGATAATAATTTCGTTTTATTTCTATGATTTATAATGATTACAAATCTGGTCCGAAGTGTCATTACATCTGGTCCGAAGTGTCTATAAATCTGGTCCAAAGTGTCTGGTCCGAAATGTCCATGGTCCGAAGTGTCCGTAATTCCTTGGAACACATCCCAACACTATTCCCCTGGGCACTAACAAAACGCAATAAAATCCAATGGCATTTTCGAATGATTTATTCAAATAACTCGAGGCGCTTAATCACTGATCTACTCAACCCGTGTAACCCCCAGTTGCCCAGGAGTTGACCAGAATACAATGATTTGATTTGGGCATTTTCGAATAAGTTACTAGGGTTACTCAAGTAAGAACAGAATGTATTCTGGTCAACTTGTGGCAGCTGGGGATTACAAGAGTTCGGTTTAGCGCATGCGCAAAGGTTACTCATGTAACTTTGTTGAAAATGCTCAAATATTGAAATATATTTATGTTTTAACAGACTAAGCATATCTCCCGATAGGGGTGAATACCCTGAATGAGCTGAATAGCCGTATCAGGCTAAAACAAATACTATAGAAAAGTACAATTTTTTTATTTTTTCAATGTATGTTAAAACTATTGTATTTAAAGCAATAATTTAAGAATATTAAGCAAATTTCATATCAATATCTTGTTGGTGAAATTTTGACTTTTTTACCAACTGAAAAACCAGACTGTACTGTACATGTATTTATCAGGTCTCACCATCTGTATAGATGAGATAAATATTCTGTGAAAAAATTAACTTGTGCTTTTTCTTTGAAAAAAAGTTATTCAAAAAATTTTACTTTTCTGTTGTTTACATGTTAGCCCTATCACATTTTAGCCCTATCAGGCTATTTAAGGTCAAGGTCATACTGGACATAGTTATGCCTCTTTTTGTACTTAGACTTTGTCACAAAACTGACAAAGTGTAAGAGGGCTACACAAGTTTTCTACTGAACACCCATAATGATGATCAGTTTCATAGGACAAAAGAATTATAGGAAAATGCTGTTTCCAGTCTGGTTATTTAACCCGTGTCCTTGTGAATATTTACTGATTACCTATGTTGAACAGATTTTCTTAAAAACTAGGTCACTACAAGAAACCAAAATAAAACCTTTGAACACCCTGTAGGCTACATTTAATACCCACACTAGGCTCAGATCTATAGTATTGTAGTCTTGTGTTAATAATTTCAGTTTGAGGAAGAGGATATTGAAGAAGATGTGCAACCAGAGAAGAGGACAAAGAAAATTTTCTCCAAAGAATGTAAGCGAACTCAACTTCAACTTCAAACTGTTTACTGAGGATATGTTCCTTAGTTTAAATGTTAAGAACAAAAGAGCTTTATTATGCATGCACAACAGTATAATTGGGGAAAAATTATGTTTCATCGTTTTGTTCTGATACCTCATGTCAGTCATGTGGAAAGAGTCTCACCATGCTTGCAAGTGATTTTACCACTGTGACCACTGACCAGTGCAGATCATGATTGGCATGCACATCCATGCAGTCTGATCATTGATCTTGAAAGATGAACAAATCCAGTTTAGAAAGTTACGTGAGGTTTCAATACTAAGTTGACCGATTGTTGTAAAAAGTCTTTGCAAACAGCACTTAGTTAGAGCTATTTTTGGCTTCCATAACTAAATTGGTCTTTTTATTGTGTCAGTTGACCATAGTTATAATATGTTCTATATAAGAGAAATATATGAGAAATAGGAATACTAGCATCAAAGACCTAAGTTAGAGCATAATGAAATATATGTATCACAGAAGAAAAATGTTATAAACACAATGTTTTCAAGCATATATACATGATTACATGTACCTAGATTGCATTATAAAGGTATTGTTGAAGGTGACACCTGCATATTTGCTTCAACACCTTTACTGTGGTGTTTTTTCTTCAGTGCGGTGTATGATGTATGGGTTTGGAGATGATCAGAATCCTTATACAGAATCTGTAGACCTCATTGAGGATTTAGTCATTGAATATGTCACTGAAATGGTAAGTCATTGAATGCATCACTAAAATGGGCATTCATAAAATACATGAAGAAATGTTTATTCATTCAATGCATCACTGAATAATTGATTATATCACTGAAATGGTGAGTTTTTGAATGAATCACTGAATTGGTTATTCATTAAATACATTAATAACATGGCAAGTCAATAAATCAATGAAATGATGAGCCATTAATTAATACATAACTGAAATAATGAGAAGTTTAATGCATCAGCAAAACAATGATTAAACGAATACAAGACATACATTTTGAGTCCTTTAATACATCACTAAATGGGTGATTCATTGAATACTTCACATCAGACCATCAAGCATTATTAGCAAAAGCTAAGTACTGCCATTTACAACATTTAAAATAAGATTGAAATTAGGCTGAAGTTAGACTAAAGTTAGGTTGGCAGGGTCTTTCTGGAAACTGCAGACCTGTGTCTTGCCAAAATGTATTATATCACTGACTTACAGTTGAGAATGCACTGCTATTGTTTTCATTTTAGACAAAGAGAGCGCTTGAAGTTGGACGTGCAGGCAGGATATCTGTGGAAGACATTATTTTTCTTATAAGAAAAGATCCCAAAAAGTATTCTAGAGTGAAAGAACTGTTGACAATGAGTGAAGAATTAAGAAAGGCAAGAAAAGCATTTGATGAAATCAAGTATGCAGCAACTAAGTAATAATTGTGTTACAAACATTGGAAAGTTCAAGTTGTTCAGGTGCTGAAGAGGAAAATTGAAATTGCTTTGGTGAAAGGATATTCTTATGAGTCATAGAAGAAGGATAGCTGACATTTCAGTTAAAAGGGAAAATACATTTCAAAGACACAGTTATTTTCAAAGGTTTCAATGATTTTTTGTTTCAGTTTATCAGACTCTTGAACAAATTACTGAGCTATTGTCACCAGTACACTGTCTTCTGTTTTAGGTGTATTTTTCTCATGAACCATCAATATGATTGAATTACTTAATCACTGTTGTAAGTTGACTGCGTTATTAAGGTCACACAGCTCTTCCATGGATTTACATGTCAGAATAACAGTGTTACCCTTTTTTCACCTAGAAAATCATATCTTGGTTAAGTGCTACGTTAAGGTCGACTTTTCTCTTGACATTTAAACCTGTATGGTACATTTGAAACAGTTACTTTTGTTCATCACCTTGACTACAAACTGCAAGCAACATAGCTCTGTCTTAGATTTTGCATGAATTATTTCCCTTTTTGATAAACGTTTTCCAGTATAAAATGTAAAGGGGTGCAACGATGCATGGAAATACCAATGCATTGATGTTGTGTCGTCTCAACAGTATGCACTAATAGTAAACGTTGTGGGCCACTAACAGTCACTGATAGTAAATGTTGAAGGCTAATAACAATCACTGATAGTAACTAAGTTGATGCAGCTTCTTATAATTTTGAACATTAGGTAATAGAGTAAGAGAAAAGTCCAATGTATAACAGTAAAAGCAGGGTCAAATTTAACATTTTTGTCTCTTGAAAAATTTAGTGTTGCTGTTTTAAAACATCTGAATTAGAAAATATGCTGGCTTTTTTAGCTGTGCTGCAGTAGGGTTAAAATATTAGTGTAAATAATATTCAGATTGTAATATTTTAATATGACATTGTTTTATCTATCAAAACTGAAGATGTTTACAATCATGTGGCAATAAAACTTGAAGACTGAATTTAGGTCTCTGTTTATTTCTCGGTCTATAATTATGGAACAGTTGTGGGTCTTTTAGTCCTCTGTCTACTCAACCACTTAGCATCAAAGTCAGCCAGGTCAGGTCTAGTCTGTGTAATCCTCAATAGTTGGTCAGTTAAAGAGTTTGAATCTTGGAATAATGTTCACATTTTAAACTTTATAGATTATATTCAGTTGTTGACTGTTTTGTCTACAGTTCACCTCTATGATGATTAATGTATGTTTTGACAAATTATTAGCAGTGTTATTTCTTTTTTATAACAAAACAATTTGCTAGTTACAGTATAATGTAAAAGCTATTGCAGGAGTATTGCAATAGTTACCTGCAATTGCAATATCATTGCAATAGTGCTTTTAACAATATCAACATTATTACATCAGTCAAGATGTGCCTCAATTAACCACTCTAATGTACAGCTTCTGTATGTGAGGACAACACTTCTTACAGTAAACAGCAAGGCAGTGTGTTTTTTTGTTTGTTGTTTGTGGTAACTCTGTCATGCATGGAAGGATTTTAAAATAACATAGCACAATTACTGAGCACATGGAGAGGACACAGACTGTGAGACACCTCTTTCGGGGGCATTCGGCACTTGTGAGGGACAGCTCTTGTTTTTAATTACTCCCCTTTGTTACATTTTCTTGTTTTTTCTTGTCCGGAGCATAACTCCAAAAGTACTGAAGGGAATTACTTGAAACATTATACATAGATAGAGCACAATGATGTAAAGTACATACCTAAGAACCATAACTCTACCTTGTCTAATTATACCCACCAAATACTAATATGTTATTAAATTAGAAACTATACCATATCTGTTCCTCTCACTTCAAATTTCTTGGTTGTAGAACGAGCACTTGGGGGGGGGGGGTTGGCCATGTCTGACATGGCTCTTATTAAATATGATCTTTGCACAAACTATATTTATGTTCCAATGCCTATAGATTATAATAGATTTATATGTGCAATGTCATAAATTACATGATACACATATTAAATTCAAAATTACAACTCATACAGCAGTTGTTTCATTCTTATCACATAATTAGCTAGAAATAAGTTGTTACAAATAATTAAGCTAACTTGTAAATACTGAATTTATAATCACAGATAATTAAGAATTAAGACTTTTTATACCCCCGAAACGAAGTTTGGGGGTGGGGGCATATATGAGTCACCCGGTGGTTGGTCGTTCAGTCAGGCGGTCTGTTGCATTTTCCTTGTCCGGAGCATAACTTGAAAACTGCTTGTTGGAATTCAATACAACTTCATACAATGGTCAAGCACATTGAGAGGAAGTGCAGTGCACAAGAACCATGTATCCATCTTGACTCATTACAGAGTTATTGCCCTTTGTTACTTTTCCTTATCCGAAGCATAACTTGAAAACTACTAGTGGGAATTCAATGCAACTTCATACAATAGTCTATCACAATAAGAGAAAGTGCAGTGTACAAGAACCATAACTTTATCTTGACTCATTACAGAGTTATTGCCCATTTTTACTTTTCCTTGTCGCAGAGCATAACTTGAAAACTTCTGGTTGGAATGCAATACAACTTCATACAATGGTCCAGCACAATGAGAGGAAGTGCAGTGTATAAGAACCATAACTCTATCTTGAGTAATTACAGAGTTATTGCCAAGAACAATATCTCTATTTTATTTTTTTTGCAAAGTAATCTGTTGCTACGAACTTCCTCAGTTTATAAAGCAGTCTTTCAGTGGTATTAATCACATTTAGTGATAGGTCTAGTTACTTGTGTAATAATAAAGATTAATTTTAAATATCAATCTCATTTATTATGGCTCAATTAAATTAGTCTGGTATGGTCATGATTTATTTCCTTCAGATGTGACTGAAGTTTGTGTATTTGTACCAAACATCAAAGTCACATGACTTACAACTCGTATAAAAATGCCGATCATCCTCTTTTCCATAACTTGCAAATTGAAGACATTATATAAGTAGCATGTCAACACATGGTAAAGGTTCCCATCGGGGAGAAAAGGAAAAGAAAGGAGGCACAAACAACACCTAACAAATGACAGCGCCAGTCATTTGACAAAAATGATTGGTTGGAAGATAGAGGTAAGAACAATTGTTCTGTTGTAGATTTTGAAGAAATAATGCAGGCATCGAACATGCTACCACAAGATGACCACAATGGTAGAGCTACAGGCGCCAATAATGTAGACTCTGCCTCTCAAACCTTGCCCAAGGATAACACCGAGTAGACTAGTGATGATATTGCTATGCATGTGCCTTCTTTAAAGCAATGCATAGATCTGTAAGGGTTGATATGTCAATTTAGCTCTTTGCTGAAGGGTGCGGCGGATTTGGCCGATTATAACAGCTGTAGTACCCTGCGTGCATTTCAAATTATTGGAAAAATCGAGTGTCGGCCAAAGGAATGCAAAAACAATCCAGGATTCATTAGATTATCTGATTGTGAAACGACCCTGGAGCAATGATATTCATCCCAGCTAAAAATAAAAATGTTGATACAAATAATTTGAACATGACTCACAATTTTGTCTCTTTATACAAAGAGTAGAAAAATTATATTAAACCATTATTTAAATGCTGAAAACCATGCGATGATAGAATGTTAAAATGACATCATTTGCGCTATGTTTTCTGATGACATTTCCCCAGATTTTCCATATTTTATAGAAACAAACTCAATAAAGATATACCAGACCTTGTTTGTTAATTATTTTATGAACTTCAAGAGCTATTGTCCTCATTCTTCGCAGCTTCAAAGTGGGTAGTTTAGACCTAAATAAAAGAGAATTGTACTCACACTCGTAGTCATCATATATGAAACGTAATGCCCGTTCTTGTATTTTCTCTATCTTTTTAGTGTATGTTTCACCAAAGAAATGCCAAGTAAGAGGACAATAGTTAAAATTGGACAGGATGAACGAGAGGTATATATTTAATTGACCTTATATACACAGATTTCCACCAATTCGTTTTAGTACATTTAGTTGTCTTGATCAATGCCTTTTTGCATATCTTAGATATGTGAGAATGGAATTTAAGTTTGAAATCTTAAGTTACACCAAGCAAATTTACTTCTTCTTCACAGATGATTTTATTGTTGTCTAATTTGAATAAAATGTTTTTATCTTTAGTTTTCTTTCCTACAGCTATAAGATTGAAATTAATTTGGATTTGTTTTATATGATTGTCCAAAAACCAGTGAATTAGTGATTTGCTATCCCTTTCTAAAGTTGTGACTACATTTAAATGTTTTTATTGCAGTAAGAGACAGTGTTGTCATCAGCATAATTGTACAGACTACTGTTGGAGACAAAATGAAAAATGTCATTTATAAAAATGTTAAATAGTACTGGTCCAATTATTGAACCTTGAGGAGACCTTTTATATATTTGGCTAAAACTGCTTGTAATATGACGATTTTTTATGCACTATTTTCTTTTTCAAAGATAATTATCATAAGGTTTAATGCAGATCTGATACACCGTAGTATCTAAGTTTCAATAGTAGTAAATCATGAGGGAGGCAATCAAATGCTTTAGACAGGTCCATCAAAATGGCAGCCACATCTTTATTGTCATCAAGGGCTCAGTGTTTCCAATTCAGATAGTTTAGAGTTAATGACCCTTTCATATATTTTAGATATAATTGGATGAAGGCTTACAGGTTGATAATTACCTTTATCCTATTTTACTAAAAAAAGTGGGTTTTGGGTACACCTTGACTAGATCCCCTGTTAATCATACTGGTGATTGGCAGCACGAAAACCCCAAATCTACCCAAACCTTTGAATTTTAACAAATTTAAGCACACATACGTAGCCCCAAATCTCACCCAAATCTACATGAAATCTTACCATGACATATACCCAAATCATGGTGATTCAAGTTTTATGTTACATATTATGCAATCAGTGCATACGATAAACAATAGACAGTTTTGCCAACTTAATTACCGTAGTCTAGAAGAAATCTATCTATCTATTTGCCAGTTATGTCAAACCCTTTACAGGGACGTAGACATTTGCGCGTCAAGCTGTTTGACTGTTAGTAGAAAAAGAAATATAAGATAGGTTTAAAAGAAGTACAATAAAAAGTAATATATATTGGAAAAATTAGGTATGGTTAAAAGGTAAAAACAAGGCTAGCATTCTGACTAGGGTGAGGCATGATCAATGCAGGCAACGGCTGCACTGAACTGCTCTGGTGTTGGGAGGGACAAAATTTCTGGCGGAAGGCTGTTCCAGTGGTATAAAGTCCTGGGAAAAAAAGAGAACTTATAGTAGTCAGTGGTTGCTGAGATTAACCTGTAGCTAAGTGGATGGCTATATCTAGATCTGGGACGAATATATTATTGCTCCAGATCTAGATTGACGAGAGGATGGGGTTATGTAATCTTCTTTGGGGATAGCAACCCGATTGTTTATTATTTTGTACATAAGGAAAAGCCTTCTATCGAGTCGACGCAGGTTTAGGGACTGTAACATGTTTGTCACACTGGCTGTCCGGGTGTAATCTGACTTGATCCAGCAGGCTGCTCGACGTTTGACAGCCTCTAATTGGTCAATTTGTGACTGTGTATGAGATACCATCATGACCAGTGGCATTTTTCATCGTTAACTTAACATTGTTTATGTCAACATCACATGCATGATGTAATATGCCATGATGAAGAATAAAAGAATCAAATATACTGTAAGGGGAAGTAACCGCTGCGGGGAGTTTGAAATCTACACAGTACATGTACCATTAATATGTGATTACACAGCAAGGAATTCTTATGACACCGTTTAACAGAAGCCGCCATTTTCCGGTCAGCGTGACAAAAACGAACAAAAAATAAATCAAAATGGCATACAAAGGAGGTGCCAAAGTACAGAAAGTTATGGTCCAACCTATTGTATCCTTTACAATTCTTAAACCCCTGATGGGTTTCGTGATACGATTGGAGTTGTTGGTCTTTTTTTAATTAATAAGAAAGTGGCGTGTCGCGAAAAGTCGTTACTTTACTATGTTTACGTTACTTTTGGAATGCGACTGCTTAGATAGTCCCTGTATTAAAGATGTATCAACCTTTCGAAAAAGCAAACAATAATAGTCACTATAGATAATTGAAAAATGATATTTTACTGAACATTTTCAACATTGGAAGAGATCTGTTCTATTTTCATAAACTGATACAGTAACGATTTCAATCTATTTGTATATGTAATAAATTGATACATCAAAAAAGTGGTTATGGCACGCTATTGTTCTTTGAAATTATTGACTTGTGTGCTGAATGCAAATTGTTAAGTTAAGTGTGCATCTTTCATTCTAACATATATTAAATCCAAGAATAAAAAGTAAAGAAGAGGACTGCTTACCATTAGCTTATAAGAGGAGAATAGAATTTATAATACCTTTATCATAGTTTATGTTGTTGGAAGCTTTTTGTTTCATTTAAAAAAATTTAAACAGGACTCTGTGGTAAAGACCGAGTTTTCACCTTTTGCCGACTGAAGAAATGAACGCGATCTTATAATCAGATTGGTTAACTGGTTAGTTTGCTTTCACAGCAAAGCCGAGAATAATGATTTTGCATTACCCTTCTCAGAAAATTAATGTTCATCATTTTTCAGGTTGATTTTAACAGGTACTTGTATTAAGTTGTAATGTTTGTGGATAAAAATTGCAGCAGCTGTTTAACGTCAATAAGCTATGTAATGTTATGTATATATTACACATACTTTTAACAATTCAAGCTTTACCAAATATTCCAAACATATCAGAAGATATTCAGGTCTTTGTTTTTTTTTTCCTTAACCTGCTTCTCAGAATCTTATCTTCAGATATCTACAAAATGTAAGTAAAATACCAATATTATTTATATCGTTTTCATTTCATTGGATATTCTATTTTAAAAGTATTGTGACAAATTAATTATAAATTCAGGGTGGTAGGTGTATGTATAGTGAGTGCAAACTTGAAAACGAGAAAATTCAGAGCAAACTAAAGTAAATGGCGGATGACATGTTTTTGTAATGAGGTCAAGCGCATTCATACCAGGAAAAGTTGTTTTCTTTATGCTAGGAAATTACATGATAATGCCATTAAATTAGACAAGTGTTATATGTAACCTCTCAGTTCTTTGATTCCACCCGCAGTGCTTCGCAGTTGTGAAGTTTTTGCAGGTTGAATCTGGTCAGATGGAAGCTTTCATCAATAGAAACAGAAAGTGCCCCAGCCATTTATCAAAATTTTCATCAAGCAGATAGATGTTGAGGCCAGAGATCAATTGTTTTAAGGGAAAATTTGAAGGAAATATTTACCTGCACTTCACAGGGATAGTGGGTGTTTTCATACTCCAGTATCTTTGTTTAAGCACATTTTGGAGACAAACTTTATACTTTGATACTTTTTAAAGACAAACTTTTGATCACATCCACTTATTTTCCTGTCAATTTGTAGAATAACACTGCACTTAAAATTGGGACTTGTTTCACGCAGTCAGCTAAATAATTTCGTATCAGAACAATAATCCCACCCATATTTTTACCACTAATGTATTACTAAAGTAACCGAATTTAATATTTCCACTTTTGTTGCAGAAATCAAGAGTACAGGTTTGGTTATATGAGCAAGTGAATCTCCGCATAGAGGGCTGCATTGCTGTAAGTGGTATCAAGTGACATTTTATTCACTTATCTTTAAAGACTTGCGACTAACAGGCAGCTTCAGCACAAGTTGTCTGCTGTCTAACTTTTCTAACAGCTTTTACTTTATTTTAATATTACCACATGCACATCATTGTATTAAATATCATATCATCACATGCTGGTTATAATTTTATGATCGTAATATTTGAGTGAAGGGATAATGCAATAACATCTGCAGTATGCCGAAGGATGGTTACCAACATATCCAGAGGGTTTCTGCAGGTGTTGTAACATGAAAAAATGTCGTTAGCGCTATTCTAGCATAAAAAGTCATAAAAATAAGAATGAAATGCTTTTACTGGTACGACGTCAACATCTGTGTTGTTTACGTCATATGTATGACGCCACCAGGGGTTTAAGCCCAGCATTGTTTACAATGGCCCTGTAATGAGCCTAAATGAAAACAGGTTATAACTGCGCATGAGTCTCCCCATTAACACGTGTTTTTCCTTCTGTTAAAACACTGGCAAAATAGGCCAAAACAGCACATTTTATGCTAGAATAAAGTTTGAGAATAGGCAGATACACATAAGTGAAACAGAGTCGTGGCCATTTTATGCCCATTATTTATTTCTATATCTGTTATGAACAAAATTTGTGTGAACATTAACCAGTGCTCATGATATGTGGGAAAAATTGGCAGTTTCTTACATGAGATAGTGGTCTAGATTTGTTCTCTCCCAGGAATTATGTTTAGCAGCTTAGGTAAACTTACTGCCTATATGAGTTACTGTTGAAATGTATGTTAAACCAGAATAAACCCAAAGAAAAAATAATTGTATGAGAATTAGAAAAGAATTTGAAGGAATAATGGTATAAAACTGACATTAACATAAAAATTTGCAACATCTCTGGTTTCTATAATCTGTAACGTTCTTTCTACATGAACTTAGGAACTTGTGACATTTATATCTTTTGGTTTGATGAACAGTAAATAAATTTGGTATATTCAGATGTGCATCAGCAAACACAATTTTATTCAAATTTGACAGTTCTTACAATGTTAGTTTAACTTTCAGGGTTTTGATGAGTACATGAACCTCGTTTTGGATGAGGCAGAAGAAGTCCACATGAAGAACAAAACTAGAAAAACTTTAGGTAACATATACTTTTAATTGCTGGGTTGGGTACTTCCCAAGATAGCTTCCCCAACTGTCTTAGGATGGTGTATGAATGAATGTGTTTGTAGGTTTATGCATGTAACATTATGAAGCCAAATGGGAGTTAACCATACATACATTGGGAAGGAGACAACCTAGATAAGATAGATTATAATTTTATGCTTGGATTAGCAGTATGTATAATACAGTGCTTCAGCTAGGATTTTAAAAAGGAAGAATACTGCATGAAAAAAAGCATTTGAGAGTGTGTAAAACTGTGGTAAATTAAAAAGGCTCCGTATTTTAATTAAATTGACATTCCAATACTGATTTCTGGTGCTGAACCCTGCTATTTTGCGCTAGCTAGAGTACTGTAATAGTATATTGTTACTGTACAAAAGCACATTCAGGTGCTTTTTAACTAAATATCAGGTCCTGCTTTGTTCTTACTTTATTTCAAGACGCTTAATTTGAGTATCATAAAAATTAATTGGACGCACAACTAGTGTTAGCGTCAGTATATATCAGCGCAGCAGTACAATATTTATCCTGTGTATATAGACAGTGTTATTTAATTGCACCTATACATTACAATGCAGTTATTGTCAGCATTTTGTTCAGGTTGTTACATTAGGGTAGTTTGAAGAAGCGTGGTCATCATACATGTTTGTTACTGGTTTTGTTGCAGAGCCAGTATAGATAAAAGGTCTGATTCTGGCTAGATAAAGTTTCCCATAAAATACAGCTTTGGGACAAAGAAGTTTCATTTGCCTATAGAACTTAGAAGCTGCATTGTAATACAGCTAAAACTTTGAATTTCAACATAAGCAGTAGGTTTGTGTAATTATCTAAAATTTCTTCCATTACAGGTCGTATCCTGCTCAAAGGGGACAACATAACGTTAATCCAGGCAGTGCAATGATGGGGCAGCTACCTCGATCTCATCTCTAAAATTTCCATTCTTCATCTGTGTTGTATATATAAATCATGGTACACAAACAGTGACAGTGATGTGTTGGATGAATGTTGTTTTGAATAAAGCTGGCCTTGAGTGTTTTTATTACATAAGGACACAGGATATGGCAAACAGTAAAGATTGACTGGATATGATAAACTTTATACTAACAATCTGCAACAGAAATATGATGCAAAGTCAAGTTTTATCTTTAAAACGATTTGAGTAATTAAAAATGATGTCAGTCCACAATATCGTATTTTTCAGTAATAGTTTTAAAGGGACCATAATTATTTTGTATTTTTAATATTGAGGGATAAGTTCAGTATTGTTTATAATAATTACAATGAAATGTAGAGTTTGTTAGTATTACCAGCAGCATTTCTGTGACATTTGAAAAAGCCTTTTGAGTAAGTTTGAAAAAACAAAAAGTTGATGAATTGGTATAGGTAATGTGAGCTTCTTTGGCTTTTGTTGCTGGCCTCTGAAGGAATGAATCTATCTCATTCAGTAAAATATTGAAAACATACTTCAGTGTAAATATCATTGTAGTAAAAAATAAACATTTACTTTTCAGTCTTGTACTCTTTTCAATGTCCACCCTTAAAACCTTATTACCACACTTGGATACCATTTGATTCCTACTTTTAGCACTGCTTAGGGTGAGCGGTTATTACCCATGAATGCCCATCGTCCACAATTGCTTTAAATGACTAAGTCTCATACACAACTTTATGAAATATTATCAAGCATCCTGGCATTAAGTAATAGAGTGCTGTTGGCGAGAATAATTGTTATTTCGAGGAGGCATAGCCTCCGAGAAATGACGTAATTATTCTCGCCATCAGTTGCTCTATCTGATCTGTATCATGGCACTTTGACAGTTCTCATGCCCTACAATATAGTGTGACGTAATATTGCATGACATAACATAATTGTTTGGTAGCAACCTCAATCATTTTTACTGACAAAATCAGTACATGTACTAATTTGCTTTTTAAAGTGTTTAGCAGCTTACAAAATCATATACTGGAGCAAGTGTATGTATTTATTTTTAGCTCACTTCGCACAAAGTGCCAGAGTGAGCTTATAGGATCGCATACTGTCATTGACATTTTCCTTCAAACAACATCTCTGAAACCACTGGGCCAATGTTGATGAAACTTGACAGGGGTGTTCCTTGCATGAAGCCCTCTCATAGTTGTTGAAATAATTCCATTCCATGCAGGACTTGTTGCTATGGCAACAAATCGGAAAAAAAATAAAAATCTTTTAGAACAGGAAGACCTAGAGCTTAGACATGTGGCATAGAAAGTGGACCTCTACCAAGATTGTTCAAATTATGACCTTTTGGGTCAAAATTGACCCCGCTAAGGGGGGTCACTTATTAGCTCACCTGGCACAAAGTGCAAGCAATAGTGAGCTAAAAGAATCGCATTCCGTACAGTGTATGTTGTACGTCAGTTAACATTTTCCTTCAAACAACATACTCTCTGAAACCAACAGGACAATGATGATATAACTTGGCAGGGATGTTCCATGCATGCAGCCCTTTCATAGCTGTTCAAATAAAACCATTCCATGCAGAACTCTGGTTGCTATGGCAAAAAAAACAACTTTAAAATTCTTCTTCTCAAGAACAGGGCCTAGAGCTTAGATATTAAGCATGTGGCATAACCTAGTGGACCTTTACCAAGGTTGTTCAAATGATGACCCCCAGGTCAAAATCAACTGCCCGGGGGAGGGGGTCACTTGTTTTTCCATAGGCTTGTCTAGGAAAAAATTTAAAATCTCTGGAATCACAAGGCCTTGAGCTTCAATATTTAGCATGTGGCACTCCAATACCTCTACCAAGATTGTTCAAATTATGATCCCCTGGTTAAGATTGACCCCACCTTGGGGTCACTTGGTTTTATTTAGACTTATTTAGGAAAATATGAAAAATCTCTGAAACCACAAAGCGTAGTGCTTAGATATTTAGCATGTGGCATTACCTGGTGACCCTCTACCAAAATTGTTCAGATCGTGACCTGGTCAAAATTGTTGGTTACAAATGCCCGTATAATCACAAATAAAATTGATAAAAGTTTCGTATTTGACAACAATTACAGAAAGGAAAGTACAAACCATTCTGAAAAACTATTGCGTAAAACATGATTAAAACTGATTTCTTTTAAGCAAATTCTTGCTTCAGTTCAATAGGGCTGCATTTCAGATGTTCGGATGCCATGGATATATTCCTTGGATGCAAAAAACACGACAAAAAAGATCAAATTGAGTAGAAAAATACGAGAGTTGCCAATCAATGTGTATATAGGTCTGTGATTTCAGATATAATGGTTATTTGATTCCTACATTTTTTAGCTCGACTTTTCGAAGAAAAGGGAAGCTTTTCTACTCGCCTCGGAGTCTATGTCAGTGTCGCACCTTGGTTAAGTTTTTCATACCACCCCACTTTATTTCAAAACCATTACAAGTATTGCTTTGAAACTTACCATACTTGTTTACCACCATAACCTCCATCAAGAGTACATAACTCTATCAAGTTTTTGGTCAGAATTATGGCCCTTTTGACTAAGAAAGTGCATTGAGCTTGGTTAAGTTTTTTTACCACCCACTTCATTTCAAAACCATTATAGATATTGCTTTGAGACTTACCATACTTATTTAAAATCATTACTTCCATTCACAGACAAGAGTACATAACTCTGAAAAGATTATTTGTCAGAATTATGCCCCTTTTTGACTAAGAAAACACATTGAATAGGGGTAAAATCCACTATTGACTTAACCATTTGAGATACATGTAGTGTTTAGAAGTTGAGATACTTGTTTGCATCATGACCCCCATCTGTAGGCAAGAGAAGGTAACTCTGTCAAGGATTTTTTTTTAAATTAAGGCCCTTTATCAACTTAGAAACTCGGTTAAGTTTTTTGTACAAGTCCACTTTTTAACTGTTTGAGATATTACTTTGAAAGTTGGAATACTTGCTTACCATCATGATCTCTAAACAAAGGTAGGAGAAGGTAACTCAGTCTCGGATTTTATTTGAATTATAGCCCTTTTCAACTTAGAATTCATTCTTGTCCACTTGTTGACTTAACCATTTGAGATATTACTTTGAAAAATGGAGTACTTATGTACCATCATGACACCTGTCTGTAAGCAAGAGACGATAACTCTGTGAGAATGTTTCTTGATTTGTACTTGGGAATTCATAGTTAAAGTCTTGTGTGCAACTCGGGCACTGTCATGCACATATATCATTAACCACTTGAAGTATTAATCTACAACTTTTCTGTAGTATTCAGCGATATCAAATATTTAAGTTTGATAACTCTTGACTAAGTATCTTGCTTCTTTGGCCCTTGTTTATACAGATCCATGTTTTGCCTGTCACTTTCACTGTTTTGTTTTATTGGCAAGCACTAAAAAAGTTGAGCGTGCTGTCCTACTGACAGCTCTTGTCTTTATTTCAGTGCGACGTAGATTGTAGATTATACAGAGTGTATAAATTGTTGATAGACACAAATATACATCAATCTCCTGTCCGGCTTTTGGGTTATTCATACCATATTTCATACGTCAGGCTGCGACATACACAGTTTGTATAATGCTGCCGTTACAATGTATATCGTCAGTGTAGGTAAGTCGTGTTCTACATTTATAACAGCTTAATTGGTCAAGACACTGACTTGCAATTCTGCTGGATCAGAATAAATATCATTATGAGAACAGATGAACATTCTCTGTATAAATAACGGACAGACGCTACCATTATTTGTCAAGCATTACTAACAATCGTTTGTTCAGAAATATTCAACTATGATGTAGGCATTTTTGTCATCATTAATTAGTTTTCCTCTTCTTAAGGGTGTTTGAGATAAAACGAATATACAGACAAGTCTGTAGGTTGGGAAAAAAGAAAAAAACTCACCTGGCACAAAGTGCCAGAGTGAGCTATGAGGATCGCATTCCGTCCGGTGTCCGTACGTCCATCCCATCACCATTTCCTTCAAACGACATCTTCTCTAAAACCACTAGGCCAATGTTGATGAAACTTTGCATGAATGTTCCTTGCATGAACCTCTATCAAAGATGTTCAAAGAATTCCATTCCATGCAGAACTCTGGTTGCTATGGCAACAAATAGGAAAAACTTTAAATATCTTCAAGGCCTAAAGCTTAGGTATTTGGCATGTAGCATTGTCTAGTGGACCTCTACCAAGATTGTTCAAATTATAACCCCCGGGTCAAAATTGACCCCGTTTGGGTGGTCACTTAGTTTTGCATAGGCTTATATAGTAAAAAATTTAAAAATCTTCTCTGAAACCAAAAGGTTGGAGCTTAGATATTTGGCATGTAGCATTGGTTAGTGGACCTCTACCAAGATTGAACAAGTTATGCCCCTTGAATCAAAATTGACCCCGCACAGGGGTCACTTAGTTTTACATAGGCTAATATAGGAAAAACTTTAAAAAAAAATCTTCTCAAGAACCACAAGGCCTAGAGCTTAGATATTTGGCATGTAGCATTGTCTAGTAGACCTCTACAAAGATTGTTCAAATTATGCCCCTGGGATCAAAATTGACCATGCCCACCCGGGGGGGGGGGGTTCACTTGGTTTTACATAGGCTTATATAGGAAAAACTTTAAAAATCTTCTTCTCTAAAACCGCAAGGCCTCGAGCTTAGATATTTAGCATGTTACATTGTCTAGTGGACCTCTACCAAGATTGTTCAAATTATCACCCCCAGGTCAAATTGACCAATCCCGGGGGAGGTGGGGGGGGGGTCACTTGGTTTTACATAGGCTTATATAGGAAAAACTTTAAAAATCTTCTTCTCTGAAACCACAAGACTTAAAGATTAGATATTTAGCATGTAGAAATGCCTAGTGGACCTCTACTAAGATTGTTCAAATTATGACCCCCAGGTCAAAATTGACCCCTCCATTCCTCAAGCTTAGATATTTAGCATGTCACATTGTCTAGTGGACCTCTACCAAGATTGTTCAAATTATCACCCCCAGGTCAAATTGACCCACCCCGGGGGGGGGTCACTTGATTTTACATAAGCTTATATAGAAAAAACTTTAAAAATCTTCTTCTCTGAAACCACAGGGCCTAGAGCTTAGATATTTAGCATGTAGTATTGCCTAGAAGACGTCTTTAAAGTTTGTTCAAATCATGACCCCTGGGGTCAATATTGGCCCCGCCAAGGAGGTCACTTGTTTTACAAAGATTTATATAGGAAAACCTATTTGGTATGTAACATTGTCTTGTGGTCTTCCACCAACTTTGTTCAAATCATGCCTTTTGGGTCTAAATTGACCACACCCATTAGACAAGTGGACTGGTATTCAGGTGAGCGATATAGGGCCATCATGGCCCTCTTGTTTCTTGTCTTCTCTTGCTTCAAATTGCAAATGTTACGACCCCAAGCTGAAGTCCTGGATCTGTGCCTGGGTTCATTAAAACGACATGTAATGGTTAAAGTGTTCATCTTTACTGGGCTCCATGCTATCTGGTGGTTAAAATGAAGCAGTTGTAGCAGGCACAGATCCAAGCAACATCACGAAGATAATTAAAATACAGTGTCACGGTGAACTATTGTGACCACTTGATGTCTACTGTCATCTTTTGTTGTCAACAATTGCTTCAAACGACATCTCTAAAAAATGTTGACATAATTATGCCTTAAATATTTAGTATCCAAGTTGTTTCGTCAAGATAAAGAGTTGCTAGAAAGCCTTTGTTTGCTGCGCTATGTTTCTAATATGTACTTCTCGATTTAAAAAGCAAAGTTTGGAATGTTTCTGGTACCAATAAAGGTCATTTCTGTCAGTGAGACTTTCTACCAAAATTGCTAAAATGAAGTTGATTAAAAGAAATGGGATGGGACTGTTTTTCTATAATAATCTCAAAAATCTTCTTCTCTGAAACTACAGGTCAGAATTGAATTTTATATACCAAATATGATCACTTTAAAAATCCCTTGCGAAAATGAGGTGGATCCCTTGAAAAAGTGAGGCACCCAATGGGGGTGGGCTGTTTTCTCTATTTAATCTTTATAGAAAATTAAAAGATCATCTTCTCTTAAACAAGTGGTCAGAATTTGATTTTGGACTGAATTATCATCTCAGGAGCCTGTACCAAAATTGCTCATGTAATGATTCCTTGAAAATTTAGAGCGTAATGGGGTTGGGGTTGATTTCCCTATAATAAAATATGTATTTATATCTATATAAAAATCCAAATCTTGGAAAATATTTGTGTTTTAGAGTATGTGTAGACAGTCTTGCAGAGAGTTAGATCTGTATATGCTACACAAGTTATGCAGTTATATTTAAATCATAGGTTGTAGATGTTCTCTGTTGACTCAGGTGAGCGATATAGGGCTAATGACCCTCTTGTATTAAAAACAATAGACCACCTAGTTCTATTATACTGAACTTTACAATATTACTTTATGGTACTACAGTACACAACAACAATGCATTATACAGCAATACTATAGGCCTGGTCATGATCTGCACTCTTTGCAAAGGCAGACTCACTTGGTATCAGCATAGTTAAGGTTACTTTGTTATTAATAGGTTTTGCAAGTACATCTATTATGTGGCACCACATTGCATGTCAAGGCGTAGGGGATAACTCATATAGTAGGCTTCTAGGCTTAGACACCTCGTTCTCTTGGCTCTGCTCCCATTGCAATTCAATAAATATTTCAAATCTCTCAAGCCCTTGCAACTCACCTATAAGACATCATAACATTTACTCATTTCTCCCTAATGATAGCTTTGCGTCAGGTCCCTCCAGGTCAACTCCCAAACCTAAAAGTAATCCTCCTCCTCCACACGCTAATTTCAAGGTCATGTATCTGAACTGTCAGTCCATTGTTAACAAAAAACATGAATTTTACGTCCTACTTGACTCTCACAACCCAGATATTGTCATAGGAACTGAGTCTTGGCTTACCAAAGACCACCTCACAAGTGAAATATTCCCATCGAATTTAGGTTACACCCCTTTTCGCAAAGATAGGCTTACAGGTAAAGGAGGTGGCGTTTTCATTTTGGTTAAAAATAAATATATCTCATCTGTGCAGCAACATCTTAATACCCAATGTGAACTATTATGGGTCAAAATAAACATGAACAATACTAAGCCCTTGTATGTTGCTGCCTACTACAGACCCAAGGAAACTGATCTCATGAGTCTCATTGAGTTTGAAAGGTCACTGGATCTAACCAGACCCCTTAAAGGCACCAAATGGATTTTTGGTGACTTTAACACCCCAAACCTCACCTGGGACTCTGACCATATACCTTCAATGAAACCTAATAGCACAAACACCCAGTCTTATAATAAGTTTCTCGAAATCCTTGATGACTATGATCTCACAAAAATGGTTAATTCCCCCACACGTAATGAAAATGTCTTGGACTTATTTCTCACAACAAACCCAACTCTAGTAAGCACAGTATCTGTCCAAGCTGGTATTTCAGACCATAACATAGTCATCTCTCAAGCTCGAATCAAACCTTTCATTAATAAACAAACCCCTAGGGACATTCCATTATTTAGAAAAGCTAGATGGGATGATTTCAAACAATTTATCAGTAACTCCAAGGTAAACACACTGAAAGATGCAGAGGTTATCCCAGTTGAAGACCTCTGGATCAGGTTTAAACTCCTAATTCAAGAAGGCATATCAAAGTTTGTCCCAATTAAAAAACTAGGAAATAAGAAAAGTCTCCCATGGATTACACAAGATATAAAAAGATTGATAAGAAAAAGGGACAAACTCTACCAAAAGGTTAAACTACACAAGGGTCAAAATCAGCACATTAGCAAATTCAGAACTGTTAAACACCTCATCCAGCAAAAAATTAAGAAAGCACATGAGACATAATATTGAAAATATACTAGACATTCAACATTCAGAAAACTCAAACACTAATAAATTCAATACCAAGCGCCTCTACTCACTTATAAAAAATGCCAGACAAGATAACCAAGGTATTGCACCGTTAAAAGATCAGACAAATGGTAAAATCACCTCAGAAAACCTTGGTCAAGCAAATATTCTGAATAAACAATTCCAGTCTGTTTTTTCAGGTGTTTCTCCCTTGTCTCTGTCCCAGCTTTGCAGGACTTCCCTAGGAAAAAGGAAATACCCTACAATGCCCAACATTGAAATTGACCCCAACGGCGTCCTGAAATTACTCCAAAACCTAAAAGTGGATAAGGCTGCTGGCCCAGATATGATTAAGCCCATTGTCTTGAAGGAGCTCTGCCATGAGATCCTTGACATAGTGTCACTAATCTTTAAAAGATCCCTTAATACTGGTCAACTCCCATCCGATTGGACGAAGGCAAATGTCGCTCCACTATTCAAAAAAGGTGATACTAGTGACCCTGCTAACTACAGACCCATATCGCTAACTTGTATTCTATGTAAACTCCTAGAACACATAATTGCATCTAGCCTATCCACACATCTCTCAAAACACAACATACTTTATGAGCTGCAACATGGGTTCCGTGAAAGACGGTCCTGTGAGACTCAGCTCATTGAGCTAGTTGACGAAATATCCAAAAACCTTTCCTCAGGTAAACAGACCGACCTTGTCCTACTTGATTTTAGTAAAGCCTTCGACAAAGTCAACCATCTTAAATTATTACTTAAACTCCAAGAGCATGGTGTCTCCAGTCAAACTGTATCTTGGATCCGGTCCTTTTTAATAGGTAGATCTCAGTCAGTAGTGGTTAACGGTTGCACGTCTGATCAAGTCCCTGTTACATCTGGGGTCCCCCAGGGCTCTGTCCTAGGACCTCTGTTGTTCCTACTCTATATAAATGATCTCCCTGACACGGTTACCTCCCAGGTGCGGCTTTTTGCTGATGACACTGCCGTTTACCTTGCAGTTACTTGCCTCTCTGATTGTCAAAGGTTACAAAATGATCTCTCTAAGCTAGAAACGTGGGAAAAACTGTGGGACATGGAATTTAACCCCAGTAAATGTCAGGTCCTCCACATCACACGTAGTAGAAAACCTATCCAGTTCCCATATAAGCTTCATGGTCAAACACTCTCACCAGCTAAGGATGCAAAATACCTTGGTGTAGACATCAGCCAAGATCTCAGCTGGAATACACACATCTCAAGAATAACAACAAATGCAAACAGAACACTAGGCTTTCTCAAACGTAACATTAAAACAAAACATGAAAATATTAAATCACTCTCTTACAAAACATTAGTCAGACCACAATTAGAGTATGCATCATCTGTATGGTCACCACACACCCAGGTTAATATTCACAAGCTGGAGATGGTCCAGCGACGCACAATCAGATGGGTAAAAAATGATTATTCCAGAGATACCAGTGTGACAGACCTGCAGAACACCCTTGGATGGAGCACCCTTGAGAACAGGCGTCAAGCCTCCAAATTGGTTATGTTTTATAAAATATACTACAATCTTGTAGCAATCTCCCTGCCCAGTTACCTAGAAGTCCCAAACAGGTTAACAAGACATATGCACCCCCTTAGTCTCCGCCAAACCCATGCAAATTCGGACTTCTTTAAGTACTCTTTTTTCCCTCATACCACAGTCCTGTGGAATAGATTACCCGCACATATTGCGATCCTGCCTGATCTTGAATCATTCAAGCAGGCAGTGGCCCAAATCAATTATTAGTCATACAACAGTTGTTTTTAACCCTTTTACTCTTTTACTATTTTAACAGTTTTAACCGTCTTGTTTCTCTTGACTGTAGGAGCTATCTTGCAGTAGTTTTATCTTTTATTAACACCCGGCGTGCACCCTGCCCATAATACTCGTGAGAGGTGTGAGGCAGTATAACAAGATAGAGATAGATGTTCAGTTTATCTTTTCACCAATGTGTGAAATACCCAATGTATGCAAGTATACAGATTTCAGACAGCAAAATGGATTATGTATGATTGCCCCGGGGTAGGTAAAATCCTTGTCATTTATGTAAGTTATAATGTGGATTGAGTATAATAATAGCGATATGTAAAGGATTAACACTTACCTGGCCTCTGGAGGTGAAGTGAGATGTATTCGCTAGAAATCTTTTTACTTCTAACAGTTAAATCTTTGAAAGAGACTAAAAGAGTAAACACCTGAACATTTAACTGGAAAAGTTTTCATTCTTTATGCAGACATAGAGTGTGAAAGAAGATGTTAGAAAACCACTGATTTATCTGTTGGGGCTGAAGACCCAAATGTGGACCAAAGGTAAATATGTGCTTCATTTATAAATATCATAGGAAACTTAATGTCAGCATTAGAGCATAATATGTTTGTTACTGTAGTTCAATGTTTCATTATTCTTACTGTAAAATTCATCATTGTTATTAGCTTAGATATTTGTTATGTTGCATTGCCTAATGTATCTCTGCCAAGATTATTCAAATCTTAACCCTGCCCTGGCGGTCACATAATTTACAGAGGTTAGAAACATTTTCTTGTCTAAAACCATGACCTTTTTGTATATTGCTATTTTTCGTGACTGCAACATTTAGGCTAGTCGACCACATTCAGACTGTTCTACAAAACAGATATTCAATCTGCACATTGTCATTCAAATGTTGCTTAGAATCGGTTATTTTAGCGTAAGAAATGGCCGAGTGCCTGATCGATCAAATAAATTGATAAAAATCATGTACATCTTACCCTTACAGCAGTGTACAGGTAACAACAGCTTGATTGATGAATACAGAAGACCTGTTGTAATAAGGAGAAACTGTAATTATGATGAAATTTGCACGCAAGTGCTGAATTTATATATAATAAATACAAATTTTGCAGTGTCTAGCGAACCTGAATCGGTTCCCTAGACAGCGACCTTTAAGCAAACTAGAATCGGTTTTCTATCCTATATCTGTATATACACAATAATAATCAACATAAACATTTTTTCTATAGCTATATATATTGCCATGCCGATAACAACACGCCTATTGATTCATCCACATATTACTTCTGGTTCGCTAAGGTTGCTGTCTAGACACTTTACAAATTTTGACTCTCAAAATCTTAGCTGTTATTTCTACAAACTCTAGCTTAGTTCTGATTCTACGTACTAATTAGGCATGTCATCTCTGTTTGGTTCCCAATAAGGAATTAGGTGCGAGAAAAAATGTGTCATCATGCAAAATGAATAAGAAAGTCTGCTATAAAAAGTTTTTACGCAAGTCATTTTCTACAAAATATGTCTATGAGATATGATGGCTATGTAAAGTTCAACTTGGTCTTGCCATTTTTGACACAGGTTTTCTCTTAAGGTTGAATTTTCATTTAAGGACCATTTAGAACAGTTTATTGTTGTGCTATGTAAAGATCAATTTATTCTTGCATACCAGACCTGAAGTTTTTACCAGTGCTGGAAAACCTCATCTTACACCCTCTGGTATAAGATGACTTAATGACGTCAGAAAAAAAAACTACTTTTATGAATGAATGTGTAAATTTATACATTACTACAAGAAAATAGTGCATAAATATAAGTCATTACTTTTATTGTATTTCTGCTACTATTAGTCGAATATGGTATGCAAGAAAAAGAATCTATCACTGGCTGCACATGCAGTGATGAGAATATCTGGCTCTCCAGTAACTGTTTTGGCGGTAATGAGGCTGTGCCGAATTACCGCAAAAAACAGTTACCCACAAGCCAGATATTCCCATCTGCACATGCAACCAGTGAAAGATTCCTATAGTCTTACCATTTTTGACACAAGTTTATCCAAAGTTTTCTGTTTAGGTAGAATTTTCATTTAAGGATTTTTTTAATCAGTTTATTGTTGTGCTATGGAAAGATCAATTTGGTCTTACCATTTTTGACACAGCTTTATCCTAAATTTTCTGTAGAGGTAGAATTTTCATTTAAGGACCATTTAAATCAGTTTAATTACCTAATTTTACCAATATGCATTACTTTTTATTGTATTTCTATTGCGTCACACCTTGGTTAAGTTTTTTCGTACCATCCCACTTTATTTCAAAATCATTAGAGGTATTGCTTTGAAACTTGCCATACTTGTTAACCATGATAACCTCCATCTACAGACAAGAGTACATAACTCTGTCAAGGTTTTTGTCAGAATAATGTCCCTTTTTGACTTAGAAAGTGCATTGAGCTTGGTTAAAACCATTATACATGTATACGGCACTTTTTAGACTTAGGAAATATATTGAATATGGGTAAAATCCATTTACTGACCTATTCCCTTGAGATATTGCTTTCAAACATGGAATACATGTTGCATCATATTACCCCTGGCTGTTGGCAAGAGAAGGTAACTCTGTTAAGGATTTTAAAAAAAATTAAGGCCATTTATCGATTTAGAAACTCATTTAAGTTTTTGAACCAGTCCACTTTTTGACTTAACTGTTTAAGATATTACTTTGAAAGTTGGAATACTTGTTTACCATCATAATCCCCAAATATAGGCAGGAGAAGGTAACTCTGTCAAGGATTTCATTTGAATTATGGCCCTTTTCGACTAAGAAACTCAGTTAAATTTTTCATTCTTGTACCATTTGAGATACTACATTGTACTTTGAAAGTTGGGATACTTATGTACCATCATGACACCTATCTGTAAGCAAGAGAAGATAACCCTGTGTGTCTTGATTTGTACTCGGAAATTCCTAGTTAAAATTGTGTGTACAACTGGCACTGTCATGCACATATATCATTTACCACTTAGTATAAGTTAGAGTTTATTAAGTCAAATTTTAACAATTATGAAACCCTAAGGGAGTGAGCGGTAGTTAGCGACTGGGGTTTCATGTAAAAAATTGACTGAAAAATCTCTAACTTAATTAGTGTTTGCATAGAAGCAGACAATGAATTGTGGGTGGAGCTAAAGTGCTTTCTATTTAGAGCGAACTCATGATAAATTAAATGGTTTCAGTAGTTAGTTTTTATAAAAAAGAAAGACATTTATTTGAAAATCTGAGAGATGCGATTGGTGGGCCAATTGGGTCAAGTATTAATTTAAAACAAAAGTATTCAAGAATATCAAGCAATTAATTTTGATAATTCTTTACTTAATATCATGCTACTTGTGGCCCATGTTTATACAGATCCTTGTTTTGCCTTTTACTTACAAACTTGTTTTATTGGCACGCATTAAAAAAGGTACCGACAGCTCTTGTTTAAATTATTTTCTGAAGCAAACATTTTTATAGGCATTTGCAGATTTTGGCAACTTATTTACATCATGTGAACACTCACCAGGTTTTACATCATGTTCTCTGAACTTATTTTTCTTTTGTTTCTATTTTCAGGTGAAACGAAACAGGGGTATTTTCCGGTAATTACTTACTAGTGTACAGGGTGGTCTTTAGTGAATAGTTTTCTTGCCATCGAAGAGGGTTTTGATCGTCTTGACATCGTTGCAGTCACAGGGGACATACTCGCTGCAGATGTTGCAGGTAATGTGTAGTTGTAGTTAATTTGACAATGAAAACATAATCAGATTAAGTGACAAGGTCATTTGTGTAACAATTTAATGCTGTACTCTGTGTGCATGCATATGCTGTCAAACCTTGGAATATAAATCATTCAAAGATGCCCTAAAAACTATTCTTAGTTTATGGGCAGTATTGATTCACATGTGCATTTACTTACCTGTACATTTTTCTTGGTCTGTAGAGGTTGTCATACACAACTTGTGGCTGTATCTTAGTTTGCATATACATTGTATTAGCTATTTGCATATACATTGTATTAACTGTTTGTAGCTATGTATCTTTTATGTGAAAATTGTAGTACTGCAGGGATTCAAGCATTAAATGAATTATTTAATTAAATAATTAAAAGATAATTAATTAATTAGATTGACTTATTATGCCCAGCCCAGCCATGCCATGTCCAGCAATGCCCCACCCAACCACGCCACACCTAGCAAAACCCTGCCTAGCCAAGCCCAGGCCACTCACATTATCCAGCCAAGCCTCACCTCACCCAGCCTTGCCTAACCTTGCCTCGCCTAGCCTAGCTTCAATCCAGCCTCACCCAAGCCTCATTCTAGCCAGCACAGCCAAGCCTCACCTTGTCTCGCCCAGCCTCACCTTGCCTTGCCAAGCCCAGCACAGCCTCAGCCCCTCTAGCCTCACCTCGCCATGCCATGCCCAGCAATGCCTCTCCACACCCAGCCAAACCCTGCCTAGCCAAGCCCAGCCCTCGCCTCGCCCACCCTCGCCTCGCCCACCCTCGCCAAACCTCGCCTCAACCCAGCCTCACCCTAGCCAGTACAGCCCAGCCTCACCTTGCCTCGTCCTGCCTCACCTTGCCTTGCCTAGCCTCGCCTTGCCTTGCCCAGCCATGCGCCGCAGAGCCCCACCCAACCATGCTACACCCAGCCAAACCCTGCCTTGCCAAGCCCAGCCCAGCCAACTAACCCTAGCCAGCCCAGCACAGCCCAACATTGCCTCGTCCAGCCTTACCTAGACTAGCCTAGCCTCAACCTAGCCTCGCCCCAGCCTCACCCTAGCCAGCACAGCCCAGCCTCACCTTGCCTCGCCCAGCCTCATCTTGCATTGCCAAACCCAGCCTAGCCTCAGCCTGTCTAGCGAAGCCTCGCCACGCCATGCCATGCCCAGCAATGCCCCACCCCACCACGCCACACCCAGCCAAACCCTGCCTAGCCCAGCCCAGCCCAGCTCTGCCCACTCACCCTATCCAGCCTCCCCTCGCCTCGCCCAGCCTCGCCTTGCCTAGCCTCGCCTCGCCTAGCCTAACCCCAGCCTCACCCTAGCCAGCACAGCCCAGCCTCACCTTGCCTCGCCCAGCCTCATCTTGCATTGCCAAACCCAGCCTAGCCTCAGCCTGTCTAGCGAAGCCTCGCCACGCCATGCCATGCCCAGCAATGCCCCACCCCACCACGCCAAACCCTGCCTAGCCCAGCCCAGCCCAGCTCTGCCCACTCACCCTATCCATTCTCGCCTCGCCCAGCCTCGCCTAGCCTCGCCTCGCCTAGCCTAGCCTCGCCTCGCCTCGCCTCGCCTCGCCTCGCCTAGCCTAGCCTCACCCCAGCCTCACCCTAGCACAGCCAAGCCTCACCTTGCCTCGTCCAGCCTCACTTTGCCTCGCCCAGCCCAGCCTCAGCCTTGTCTAGCCTTGCCATCTATGCCCAGCAATGCCCCACCCCACCAGGCCACACCCAGCCAAAGCCTGCCTAGCCAAGCCCAGCCTAGCCCACTCACCCTATCCAGCCTCGCCCAGCCTCGCCTCACCTCGCCTCGCCTTGCCTAGCCTAGCCTACCCTACCCCAGCCGCACCCTAGCACAGCCAAGCCAAGCCAAGCCTTGCCTCATCTAGCCTTGCCAGCCATGCGCAGCAATGCCCCACCCCACCACGCCACACCTAGCCAAACCCTGCCTTGCCAAGCCCAGCCTAGCCCACTCACCCTAGCCAGCCCAGCACAGCCCAGCATTGCCCCACTTTGCCCAGCCTCACCGCAGCCTCACCCTAGCCAGCACAGCCCAGCCTCACCTTGCCTCGCCCAGACTCTTTTTGCCTCTCCCAACCCAACCCAGCCTAGCCCAAGCCCAGCCCCAGCTTTGCCTCGCCTCACCTGAGTCTTCACTTTACTTAACTTAAAAGATAACTTGTATGCATATCATATGAGGAGGAGCAGTCACCATTACTGTTTCTCCTCATATGACATCATTACTGATTATAAATGCAGTTTATAATTTACTTACTGTATGTATGATGAGAGCACTTCAATTTTCACATAGAAAATAAGTAAATTCAGTCTACCTTGAAGTTCAAGGTCGATCTAATATTGACTGAATTTGAAATAACTTAACACAGTGATCCAAAGGTGCGCCATGTGCAGCATCCTACCATACACTTAGGGTTCAAAGCTGTAATTAAGTGTTACGTTACTCAGGTGTGCCAGAACTCCATCCACTTTTTTTACCGGTACTTATTGTTAAAAAAAACTACAACTACACATTTTAGGAAGTAGGACTGTTATGGTGATTTTTCTTTAATAAAAATTTTCATCAGAACAGAAGAAATTAAAGCCATGCTTCTGAGACATAATATTAAGGACATCTAAATATTAAGGTATGGCCTCTATGTACATGAATGTGTATCGTAAAGTAAATGAATAAGAAAGTTACTTTAAGGATTTTTTATACCTGTTATTTTCTATGAAAACTTGACCTTGCCATTTGTGACAAACATGTCAAGACAATGTCAAGTCGAAGTCTAGTAGCGAATGCCTTGAAAGGAAGTGGTAGGAGGTTAAAGAAGTAAAAGTGTGACAAAGTCAAGGTTTCAAGGTGCTATAGCAGTTTTAATACTATTTACTGGTAAAGCTTCTCATAGGGTAGTAGGTTCATTTTAAGGATTGATCAGGCAACTCATTTTTGACAAAAACTTCTCTTAGGGTAGTAGGTTCATTTAAGGATTCTTCAGGCAACTCATTTTTGACAAAAACCTCTTGTTAGCTAGTAGGTTAATTTTGCGGACTGTTCAGGCTACTCATTTTTGACAAATGTAACTTCTCACTGGGTGTTAGGTTCATTTTTAAGGTACATACAATGTAAACAATAATGGTTCTACTGTTAATGAGCCTTAATTGGCCTTGGGTTACTTGCCATTGAAAAGTTTATTCATCTTCTGACATCTTTTATTGGCAACACAATTTGAATTTGTTAAGATTTCATTTATGACTGTATTTTTGTACAAATGTGATAAAATCTGAAACTAGCATGCTTTCAGGGTTAGGCACAATTTGATTGCCTTAGAGAAAGATAGCTAGTGGTTAGCATCATATAAAGTGTATGCACAAAGATTTTGATGGTTTTTAGGTCAGTCACTATACAATTGTTTTGGTTTTTGGTCTTTTGACCGTTCTTTTTGCTAAAATGTTGATGTATTTGTAGGTCTGTAATCTCAATACTTGCTTTCGCTAATTTTTTTCCGTCTTCCTGTGAATAATCCCTCTGAATGTGCTTTATGGTAAGTCTGTCTTCAAACTGGCAATGCCAAGCAGGCTTCCTAGGTTAGGCACATATTAAGTATCTTGTTAGCTGGTCTTAAACTGATATTATACAATGTACCCAGTAGGCTGTCCAATATAGTTATAGTCCAGTGCCCAGAGCTTTGTAGAGAGAAAGCATGTGCTTGAGATTATATATAATAGTCATAGGATTGTACTTCAGAAACAAAAGCATTAATGCCATTTGAATACATCTGTAAGGACAGTTTAGGCCAATCATTTTTAACAAAAGTTTCTCATAAGGCAGTAGAATAATTTAAAGGACTGTTTCGGCCAACCATTTTTAATAAACAAAATTTCAAGACAAAATGTTCTGTTAAGTTAAATCATCATATTTTGATCAGATTTCTTTTTAGTTGTTAGTTAGTTTGTTTCATTTAAAGGACTGGCCTAAAAACCAATTATGCCAATCAATTAACAAAGTATTTTGTTAAAGGAAGAATATGATGATACTAGAAAGGAATTATGCATACACAAGACAAATTCCATCTTAGGAGATGTAATTTCAAGAGTTCAAAATCAGGCATTTCATGTAAAGAGTACCTAGAACAGTCATGTCTGTAGTTTCAATTTATGTGTTTCCCTTTCCTGTAAGTATTATATGCATTCAATAACTAGGTCTTAACACTGGATGGTTTTCCTGATTAACTTTTGTTGAATATTTTGGTATATTTAAATATTACATGTATGAGTAGCTTAATTAATACAACTAGTGGCGCTTTAACCAGGTTCATTAAAACATCCTGGTTATTAGATTGGGTATTTGGGGCCGAAGGGGGGAAGGTGGAAAGGGGGAAAACCAAAAAAAAAATTTCTCCTCTGCCTGAACTACTTCACCCTTTGAATTTGTGAACTCACGTTACCACATAATGACGTGCAGAACGCATGTTCCGTAATGTCTTAAGGAAATTAAACATTGAAACGTAACTTTGAGCCCTTTGAAGAATTTTGATGAAACTTCAAAAGTTCCTATGTGCGAACGCTTTTCCGCATGGCTGGCTCCAGGGGCAGGTGACAGTGAATTGAAACCGTTTACATGTTTTACTTGATTTGGCACACAGGTCATATCATCTTTGGGGTAATTTAAAAGATATGATTTTATTTCATGTCTACTTTGTAACTTGTTTTTTTAATAAATGTATTATTAAATTCTAGAATTTCTACAGGCGCTGTTGAAAATCTGGTTGGGCATTGCCTTTCTTGTCCTTTCAAATGAAAAGGAATGTACATGCAAAGTCCCGTTTTCATTGGTCTGCAAATAAGCTGTCCACTAAGGTTTTTTGTTTCTATTTATTTCAGGTAAAGAGGCATTTGTGAAAATACACGTACTCCCCTGGACCATTCAACAAAGAATTCAAGTTTGACATCACAAGGGACACCTTCGTTAATTGCCTCTTCCACACCTCCGGAAAAGTGCACAACGTTCCTTTCAGAAAGTTAGTGGGTTTTTTTTATGTGAAAATAGTGAACATTAGCAGAGCCTGCTGACATTGTTTCAACAGTTGGCAGTTCAAAGTATATGAGTGCTTCCATCTGTGAGGATGAGGTTTCCAGCTGTAACTTCCTTATGCATTGAAGGAGTTTGCATTGGCTTGGCACAATTGTTCAACACAATTTGACAGCCTGTTTATGCAAGACCCAGGTCTGTAGCTGAAAGGTCAAGATCAAACTTTGAAACTAAAGGTCTGAAATGGACACATGAGTTCTTACTATGATGTTCATAAAAAGTTTATCTTCTTTCTTTTCTTGATTTTCATGAAAGTTGTCTGAAAGTACAAGACAATCTATGAGTAGATAGCAAATCGGCCATGTCAGAATGAAAATCTAAAATACAACATCAAATCTAAAATACAACATCAAAGTATGTCAGAATTGATAATAGTATATTAAAATAAGAATAAAATTGGCATAAACTAATTACAATTTGAAAGCACTTAAAGGTTGTTTTAATTTTTATGTCTGACAAATTGATATGTTAACCGTTGAGGCCTGAAAAATTAAATGGCTCCAGATGGAAAATATGCCTCTATAAAAGTAACTAAAGGTACATAACTCTGCTAAAAATGCATGGATTGTGACAGCATTTGGTGGGAATCATTCCCCTCCCCAAAGATACATTCCTGCTAAGCTTAAATAAAATCTGAATAAACAGTACCAAGATATGGCTCCCAACAGAAAAGTGTGACAAAGGGAAGAACAACACCAAAACAATATCCCTTCTCCCCCCCTGATAGATAATTAGAATAATGGTTGCTGGCATAGTGTGTGATTTATGATATCAAAACGTTAAATGATATCATAGATTATGTCATCAACATAATTGCAATCATTAAGTGTTTCAATTAGCAATGGTCAGTTAAATTTTTTTAGTGAGATTTCGTTGTCAGGATTATTTCAATTAAAAGCAACAGTATACAAAATCCCACTTGTGTTGGGTAAAAATTGGTCCTCAAAGCATGTACTTTTGTTTTACTAATTAGGAATCAGAAGTACAAATATTTTCATTTATTTCTACGAATATAGCTAATATGTTGTAAAATACCTGTCTACAATGTTCAGTGTTTTTTGAAAAGATGCTCGGGCAGATAAAACATCCTGAAACTAAATATGGTTGATTTGTTGTAAACTTTCATTGGAACATAGGCTGTTCTCCGTTCCTTCTTATGGTGACTAATTTTTCAGTTTAAATATGATTAAGATTGCTAAAAGCTTGGAATATGTTGCTAAACTTGAATGGCAACGGTTCTATTATAGTGACAGAAAAATAAAACTGAAAATCAATAATTTACAGGAGTCAGTTAATATTTTAGTTTTGCTTTTACAAAACAAGTTGTGTGATATAAGATATGTTTCCTGCTGTGGCAAAAAAACAACAGGTGCTCATGAAGCAAAGTGATTTAACTGGAACTACATACTGAAAAAGAGTGTCAGCTGGACTAAGTTTACCAATGCCCCCATTGGATGTTAAGTATCTTGGACAAGGTAACAGCATTGCGCCATGAACCATTTAGTAAAATACCCATTGCCAACATACCTGAACAAGCCCTATATTGGCAAAGTTGTATTCAAAGGTATTTCATGGAAGTAATGCTGACAATGGGTATTACTTTGCTATATTTTTTATGAAAAATTTACCTGCCTTTGATATATATACTTCCAGTGTGAGCTCTCAATTCTTTGCAACATTATAGACTGTGTCAGGTGATATTTTTCTGATTTAACATTCTAAATGTTTAAAAAAAGTAGCATTAATATACAAAATCATTGGCTTTGGGTCCTCAAAGCTTCTTATGTTATCTATGAGTGATAATAAAGTACAAACATAATATGGTAATATCATTTTTCGAATATCTATTGTTGTAAGTCAATGCACCATTTCTTTTTTGACAATGTAATTTAAAATACAACCTTGAAGCTAAAAAGGTTGTTGGCATCCTTATTGGAAGGTCTTTTGAACCCCCCCTTTTTTGCACTAAAATTTTTTTAGATACGATACATTTTTAAGCTAGACTATTTGCTAAATTAAATGGCAAATGTTTTCCTATCACAAGACAATCACTGAAATCAAATTGGTGCAAAATAGTGAATACTTTAAGTTAATGGATTTATAAAGTCACTTAATATGCTGTGGCAAATACAAACAACAGGTAATTACTTGAAAAACAAATAAGGTGTTTTCCTAAACTATCTACACATGAGGAGCAATAAACAATAACTCTGTTGTTTACTTTTTCTGACAGATTTATGGCCCTTTCCCTAACTTAGAATCCGCTTTGTGTCAAACCTTGGTTAAGTTTTTGTACCAATTCAAATATCTTCAATACTATCGGAGGTATTGACTTGAAACTCAAAATATATGTTTACCATCAACATCTCCACCTGAGCAAACAAACCCCATAACTCTGTTTTGATTTTTGACAGATTTGTATCCCTATTTGACTTAGAAAGTTTTATTGGTAAACGTTTTTATAACCTCAAATATCTTGAATACCATCAAAGGTATTGACTTGAAACTAACCATATATGTTTACCATCATCACCAACATCGAGGAAACAACCCCATAACTCTGTTTTGATTTTTGAAAGATTTATACCCCTTTTTAACTTAGAAAATTTTCATTGAAGATGGTTATAAAGTCAAATATTGCCTTGAATCCTATCAGAGTATTGACTTGAAACTTTGAAGTGATGTGTTAACCATCAACATCCACACCTGTAGGCAAACAACCCGTAACTCTGTTTGGATTTTTTTGACAGATTTATGTCCCTTTTTAACTTAGAATTTTTGGTTGAAGTTTTTATAAGGTCAACTTCTTGACTAAACTGTTTGAAATATTGACTTGAAAGTTGGAAGTACTTGTTTAACCATCAACATCCCCACACCTGGGCAGGAGAAGGCAATCCCTATCAACGGTTTTGATTTATTGATAGCCCTTTTTGTCTTAAACTCATTTAAAATCTTTGAATTCTTGTTCAACTTTTGACTTAACCATTTGAGATATTGACTTTGAAACTTGAAAACTGTATGTTTACCGTCAACACTTGACCAATGTTTTAAGCAAAATGACTTTATGAACATGTTTATTGCCCATTTTTACTTAGAAATTCCTTGTTAAAGTCCTGTTGCCCTTGACTGTAAAGTTTGTTTTATATGGCAATCACTAAAAAAATGCGCTTTCTTTTGAAAGCTCTTGTTGGCATAAGGTAATGTATTGTGATGAAACATTTACGACCATCCTTTCTTACCTTCTATCCAATTGTGCATTTTTGAAAAGTACATAAAATGCTGATTCATGATCAAATTACTTTACTATAGGTCATAGATACCTTCCTCTGATAAAGATACCCCCATCTTCTCCATTTCTTTGGCATTACGGATGTTATGTGATAAATGGTTTCTGATTTAGCATTGTAAATATTGAAAAAATGGTACTTTAGAACAATATGTTGGCATTCTTTGGGGCCTGTTGTTCTTATGGGCGTCTGTGACAAATACTTGCCCAAGAAAAAATCATTTTGAAGTCAATGATCTGTTTTGCCAATCTAATTTTACCAACTAATTTTTGGTAGGTTTTTATTTGTAATAAAATCTTTTTAAGAAATAATCATTCTTTTTTTTAAATAAATGATTCAGCATTTATGACTGTTCCTGCCAAGAACTTCCAGCAAAATGCATTCCATATAAGGCCCTGCCCTCAAGGAGAGAGTTTATAAAAAAAGCTATTTCCTTTCTACTCTATCCCCCATGTACCAATTATGTTGATATTTTGTAAATGTTTTGAATTAATAAAATACTGTTTAAACTAAGGGCACTGCCAATAAAGTTCTTGCTATCTTCATTTTTCCTGGATGAATCGGATTCATTATGATTGTCATTCATTTGATCAAATCATTGATCAAACTATAAAAACAATAATAACAGATTTCTGCTTGAAAATGTTACAGACAGTGCATGAAATAGTTCAGACCTAGTGATCGAAAGAATTTTCAACAGTTCCTGGGCTACTCCATAAAATATACCAGGTCATGCTAAAATATGTGGAAGAAATAGTAATGAATTCAATCCTTTGAAGATATTCTGGACTATGTTGGAATTTAGTACTCTGGAATGTTATCTCTAGTTCTGTGCTTCTGTGTGGGTTTTCTTGCTAGATATGGAAAATATAGCTTAATATTCAACACAAATTTGTGGTGGAATTTAATAGGTATTTGCACATGAACAGTGCCACAGTCTTTTTTAGTTGAACAATAAAGTTACTCTTGTCCTAAAATAGAACCTTCATACACATAGCACATAGTTACTCATAGCAGGTGTCAGCATTAGATGTTAAAATACATCTAGATATTTTAGATGATTGCACACCACATATATTTCATAATGCATAGTGTTATGAAAGTGGTTCAGTCAATGAGGCTGTCCTGCATGAGGTTATGAAATGTGCAGCATACCTCATGATCCAGAAAGGACTTGGGAGTATGATGGGTCCAGAGACACCAAACAAAAAGACACTAATACTGGACTTGTGTATAATCTGGGAGAAGATAGGACAACTTGAGTACTTTTAAGTATTTACATTTGATTAAATAGATAGGTTAGCTATTATATTCAAAATTAAAAAAAAAAAGGTTAGCTAAATGATTATATTCAAAATTAAAAAAAACAACAACAGAAAAATATCAAAGGTATCAAATTCCAGCAAAGCCCCGAACATTTTTTGGTATAAGATTGAAGCAATGGAACTATAGACTGCATGGAATAAATTTCAGTCTGGCTAAAAATATTTAAGTGGTAAAATTGAAACTAACTTCCTAGTAAGCATTTCTGGGCTGGGCCAGATCCTTTTCCATCAGAAATATTTTCTATCACAACACAAAATATTTGCCAGGACACACTGGAAATTGTGTAATGTGTAAAAAACAGACTACAGTAGCGATGATTACAGTGAACTAAATCCTTTCAGGAAAATTGAAGATGACATTAGTAGAATACACTAACTTTCTTACTATGTGCATTGTCAAGCCGGTAGACTTCAATGAATGAAAATTAATATTTCTGCACTGTGTTGTGACTGTTTGCTTATACACATTTTAGCTCACTGAATTTTTATTCTTATGAGCAAATTTGAAACTGCACATCATTATAATATAAGCATCGATACTAGGTCAATCTTATTTAAGGATATTTTTTGAACACCCTAACAAATCATGAAAATTGGTCAGAATGTTTGCATTGATCTTTGACCCTTATTGGAATATAGGCACCCAATCTTGGAGAAGTCAGTTCAGTCCTTAAAAAAAGAAAGAAATTCTACTGACTTTAAAACAAATCCTTCTGGACCAACTATTTAAAGAAAAACACCACAAGACAAACTCAAAAACACCAAAATGTTTTTAAAACATTTTTTTTATTTAGATGTCAAATCAGAAGCATTTTATTAATAATGCATCTATAATTTTGCAAAGAACTGGAGAAATTATGTATCTTTATGAAAAAAAGGTTATAATGTATGCTAGACAAGTAATTTAGCCACAGCATTTTCATGTGCATTAGGATTCCACACACCGCCTCACAACTGTCATACATTGTCCATCCATCCGCTATTTCTTTTATTCTTTCTGAAACTGCAGAGTCTATTTTGGATGTAAATTAACTTTAACATAAAGCTCTATTAAAGTTTTTCAAAGAATTCCATTTCACGTAGAACTCTGATTGCTATGGCAACAAATAGGAAAAACTTAAACAATTTTCTCATCTGAAACCACAAGATATTTAACATGTAGCATTGCCTAGTTGACCAAATTAATTCTATTATTGTTGTCCTCTTTGAATAGTCTAGGGAACTACCTTGATTTGTTTCCATGCGTTACCTTTTTTAGCTCACCTGAGCTGGCTCAGGGTGAGCATTAGGACGATGAAGTCCGTCGCGTCACTTGACGCCTCCGTTTACATTATTGTTGATTGGTTACATTTTTTCCTCAATTGTAGAAAACTTGGTTAGGCTGTTTGTCCCGGAATTACTCGACGAGTAATGGGTCCTCTGGGGTCAAAAAAAGTAAGTGTCCAAAAATAGAAAATCTTGTTAAGGCTCTAGAGGCTACTGTTAGTCCAAATTCCTGGCAATTTGTCAGAAGGTTGTTTGGTTGATTACTAGCTCAAGTTTTAATATGGGTCACCTGGGGCCAAAATCTAGGTCACACGCCCAAATATAAAAAACCGTTAACACTCTAGAGGTATTTAGCCAAATATCCTGGACATTTGTGAAAGGTGATGTTAAGATGCCTTCTACCAAATTGAATATGGGTAATACCTGATATCAAAAAAAGGTCACAGCCAAAATATGGAATTATTTTGTGTAACACTCTTGATGTTATTCTTCAGCCTTGATCTCTTTGAAAATTGTCAGAAAGGTTGTTTTGATGATTTCTAGTTTTAATAGTGTGTTGTTTATGACACCCATTTGCTATTTTATTGCAGTACTTTAACTACCATAAGATGATTTGTAACAGTACACTCTTGGATCTCTTTATGTAGGCCAGGTTTTATATCTCTTGGTTTATCCATGCCTGTCCATGAATCTGACATTATAACGATACTTTATTTGTATTATTTAGGCATTACGTAACTTAAAGACTAGTTAATAAATGTCAGAATAGTAGGGATATATAATGAAACTACTTATTTTAAGTGTTTATTTTGTGCGAAAAAGAATATTGACAGGTACAATAGAGTGAGCCCCGATATGTATCGTCAATACTGTAGGAAAAGTCCGTCATACTCAACATTTTAGAACTTCCCATAAACCAAGCATTAAAATTTTTGGCCTAAAATTGGCACTTATAAACTTTTTCATAGCGATGATGCAATACATGTTCTTGACCTAATTTGCACTTAAATGTTAAACAATCAAGTTGATTTTCGCATTTACATCACAAGACTTACTCTTCCTATCTCACTTGAATACGGTAAATTATTAAAAAAGCTCACATTGCAGAGTCATGATAGAAGGAAAATAATGAATCTACGTGTAGATATGCAGACAGCAAACTAATGAGTTGGCAGTTGCAGATCATGATCAGGACAGCAAAATTAATTGAATGCCTACAATGCAGTCATGTCAGACAACAAAATAATGAAAGTGCAGATCATGATCAGACAGCAAAATAATGCATAGCAAACAGTCAGACCATGATCAGACAGCTAAATAATGAAGGTGCAGATCATGATCAGACAGCAAAACAATGAATAGCAAACAGTGCACATTATGTCAAACGAAAATATAACTATTGACAGTGCAGATCATGACTAGAGCTTACATGATAGCTTAGGCAGATTATGTTACAGCAAAACAATGATTAGCCAATGTGGATCATGATCAGACAGCAAAATAATGAGCCCTAGAACTTAATCTTCAGAATGTGGCAATAATTGACTCTCTACCAGGTATTGTTCAAATATGACCGGGGGAATACTTTTGATTTTACATAAGCTTATTAAGAGGATATCATGAGCAATGTTAAAAATTGACCTTTGGCTAAATAACCTTATTTTGCCAATGGTAGAAGGGACACAGGGCCATCATGGCCCTCTTTTGCGGACGTACCATGTCACTAGCAGGTAAAGGTCTCTTTTATTTTATCCATTAACTTATTTCACAATTATGCACCAATTTGATTTAGTGTTAGAATGTAACTAGGTTGTAATGTTGTGATTATAGAATTCTTATAATTAGCTTTCAGTTATATGTACCTTAGAATCTTACAAATATCTAATACAAATTTACTCAACCAAGGGGCGTTAAAAAAGTTCTGATACAGACGTCATAACCTTTTTAGTTTCAAGTTGTTTTTCTTGAAATTTTGTCAAAATGAATCGTGAAGACATCTTACACCAAATGATATTCAAAAACGAAATTACCATATCATGTTCGTACTTTATCATCTCCATAGTAACAAGAGATCTCTTGAGGGTGCAACCCAATGATTTTGTATATGGATGCTTCTTTGTGTGGTTACAAAAGAATCTTACCAAAAATAACCTAGCCAGTAGCTAATTGAAATACCTACTAATTGCAATTATGTTGATGAAATAATTTATGACATCATTTTGATATCATACATCACACACTTTGACAGCAACCATCATTCTAATTATCTATCTGGGGAGAAGTGATATTGTTTTGGTGTTGTTCTTCCCTTTGTCACACTTTTCCGTTGGAAGCCATATCTTAGTACTGTTTATCAACATTTTATTTAAGCTTAGCAGGAATGTATATTTAGGGAGGGGAATGATCCCCACCAAATGCTGTCACAATCCATGCATTTATAGCAGAGTTATGTTCCTTTATTACGTTTAGAGAGGCATATTTTCCATCTGGAACCATTTAAGTTCCCCATGACTGAATGGGTAAATTTCATGAAACATGAAAATTAAATACTTTAATGCCTTTTTCTAATTTGTAAAATATTTGCAATTATGAAATTTACCCATTTAGCTAATTTTAAGATCTACTTAGAAGGGCTTTGTCATTTTCTTAAACTCTATCAGCTTTTCATGCATTTTTAGGAATCCTCTTGTGTGTTATTTACTGGAATGGATTTCTCAAGGAATGGAATGTAAGATGGAGTCTGATTCGTTTTATGTGAGGTTTTTTGGCGTCTGATAGTAAAGTGGCAGGCTGAACGTTTTATGTAACATTTGATTTCGTCCTCTCTCTTTGTATGCAATTTCTTCAGTAATTTAAGAGTTATGCTCAGGACTAGAAAATGTTACAAAAAGACCTGCTATATTTCAGAAAGAGTGTCTCATATTCATTATCTTGCAAAAAAAAGAAAAGTAGCAAAATCAATTCAAAACAAAAGTTCGGTAAATTTAAAGCAGTATGTTGAAGATTGTAGCAAAGGACAGAAACTTTGAATTTGAAACATTTTCACAAGTTTTCCTCATTTTGAAAGATTGCTCACTATATTAACTGTATTTTAAGGTGTATGTGCTCCCCAAGAAGAATATGAAAGCATCAGTCAGGTTTATTTTGGCACTGACAAACAAAGCAATCTCTTGTGCCAAATTGGAATTGGGCAAGATTGGATATGTAGTGATGTTAAAGGTTGTTAAGGAGATGGTTTCCAGTTGGTTAGCAGAACAGTACAGGTGCAGGCAGTTGCTGACATGTCAGCCTTCCAAGGACCAGGAATAATCTGTGACCTTAAAGGTAACAGCATTTCAGTGGGTATAACTATTTTTTTCTTTCTTAAATGTGAACATATGGTGAACTCCTTAAGGATTGCACCATGATCCTTTAGAGTTTTATACGTCGCTTGTGATGGGCTGTATTATGGGATCTCACCCAAGTTAAAGGACTAGCCAAATTGCTTTTTAATTGTCAAACTTTGACGAATTTAGAGCTTTCTGGTCTTTAACTGAAATTATTCTCTAGTAATCTTTGCTAAACTTGCTGTAAATGTTTGTATTTTCAAGTTAGATAACTAGTCAAATTGCCCTAATCACTTGGGGGTTATAGCCAAAATTGGACCAATTTACAGTTATCCAATCTCTAACTTCCACCATTTCTAACCAATGGATGTTTATCTACATAATATCTCGACAACATTTGATAAAAGTCAAATCGCCCCAGTCCATTTGGAGTTATTGCCCTTAATTGCCAAATAATGCTACCTTTCAATCAAATGTCTGAACTCTGAAGTTTATCAGCACAATGTCTTGTTATCATTCAGAAATGAAATCACTTTGTAATTAATAAAACCACATACATGTATGCACAACTTCTCATGCTGACAAACATTTTTGTAGAAGAGTCAAGTCTGTAGATTAATTCTTTAAAATTTAATCAGATGGATGGATCAACAGCTGAACATTTTTATCTGTGAAAATAGGCATCTTTAATAAATAAATCTGTCAATTTACAGCGCAAACTTTACATACAATGTATTTTGTTTTCCAGTTACAGTAATTGAATGAAACAATGAAACATTTATTACACTGATTTCCTTGTGTCTTTGTATTTTCAGATATTTAACATCACTGAAGCCTGATGAACTAACAGTTAAAGTGCCAGTTGAAACAAAGTTCGGACAAACAGAACATTTTTGAATTTTATTTGTCAAATTACTGTGTTGAATAGAAAGTGGTATGTGCATAAAAGATACAAGCCACTTTCCTAAGTATGCAGTTGAAAGATTGTATACAACTTAAATGAAAGCTCTCATCATACCCCCTAAAACGATGTTCAGAGGGGTATACAGGAGTCACCCGGAGGTTAGTCGGTGGGTCTGTTGCATTTCCTTGTCCAGAGCATAACTTGAAAACTACTGGTTGGAACTCAATACAACTCCATACAATGGTCAAGCACACTGAGAGAAAGTGCAGTGCACAAGAGCCATAATTATACCCCTGAAACAAAGTTTTGGGGGGTATATAGGAGTCACCCGATGGTTGGTCGGTCGGGCAGTCTGTTGCATTTTCCTTGTCCGGAACATAACTTGAAAACTACTAGTTGGAATTCAATACAACTTCATACAATGGTCAAGCACATTGAGAAGAAGGGCCGTGCACAAGAACCATAACTCCATCTTGCTTATTACAGAGTTATTGCTCTTTGTATTTTCCTTGTCCAGGGCATAACTTGAAAACTACCACTGGTTGGAATTCAATACAACTTCATACAATGATCTAGCACAATGAGAAGAAGTGCAGTGCACAAGAACCATAACTCCATCTTGACAAATTACAGAGTTATTGCCAAAAAAAAATCTCTATTTTAGTTTTTTGCAAAGTATTCTGTTTACAAACAGAGTTAGTTTAATTTTTTTTTTTTATTTTTTTTTTTTTATAAATTTTTTTTTTTTTTTTTCCTCCGCCGTGTCCTTTGTTACTTAAACTTCCTTGTCTGACAGAGCACATTGGGAGGAAGTGCGTGTGTAAAAAAATAACTCTACCTTGCATTTTGAATCCCTTATCAGATTTACTTAAAAACTTTGTCCGGCATAGCTCCAAATTTGAGGGTTTTTAAACTTAATACACTGACAATGCACATTGGTAGGAAGTGCAGTGTAAGAACAATAACTCTACCATGCCAACTTTTGTACCTTTATCAGATTTACTTTAAAAGTTTTGTCCAGAACAAAACCCAAAAATTACTTGAGGGAGTTACTTCAAACTTAAAGATAGCCATTGGTAGGAAGTGCAGTGTGCAAGAACAATATCTCTACTTTTAGTTCTTTTAGTGTTCTTCCCCCTTTCTATCGATTTACTTGTCCGACAGCATAACTCCAAAAGTTCTTGAGGGTTTTCTTCAAACTTAATACACTGACATAGCACATTGGTAGGAAGTGCGTGTGCAAGAACAATAACTCTACCTTGCCTACTTTTTTGAGTTATTATCCTTTATCAGATTTACTTTAAAAGTTTTGTCAGGCATAACTCCAAAAGTTCTTGAGGATTTACTTCAAACTTAATACACTGACATAGCACATTGGGAGGAAGTGCAGTCTGCAAAAAAAATATCTCCCCCCCCCCCCTTACCTTTTAGAGTTTTCCCTTTATAGATTTACTTGTCCAAAAAAAAATCCAAAAGTACTTGAGGGATTTTCTTCAAACTTATTACACTGACATAGCCTTGGGAGGAAGTGCAGTGTGTAAGAACATACTTACCTTGCCTACTTTTAGAGTTATTCCCTTTATGATTTATTTTAAGTTTCTTTAAAATTTTTTTCGGAGCATCGCTCCAAAAGTCTTGGGGATTTTCTTTAAACTTGATACACTGACATAGCACATTGGTAGGAAGTAAGTGTGTAAGAACCAGTAACTCTATTTTGACTAATTACAGACCACCCCCCCCCCCCCCCCCCCCCCCCCCCCCCCCCCCCCCCCCCCGCCCCCCCCCCCCCCCCCCCCCCCCCCCCCCCCCCCCCCCCCCCCCCCCCCCCCCCCCCCCCCCCCCCCCCCCCCCCCCCCCCCCCCCCCCCCCCCCCCCCCCCCCCCCCCCCCCCCCCCCGCCCCCCCCCCCCCCCCCCCCCCCCCCCCCCCCCCCCCCCCCCCCCCCCCCCCCCCCCCCCCCCCCCCCCCCCCCCCCCCCCCCCAAAGTACAACCTTCAGGTAACTTCTTCCCGGCGGGGGGATTAACCATGTGTAACATGGCTCTTGTTACAGAGTTATTGCCCTTTGTTACTTTTCCTTGTCTGGAGCATAACTTAAAAACTACTGGTTGTAATTCAATACAACTTCATACAATGGTCAAGCACAATGAGAGGAAGTGCATTGACAAGAACAAGAACTCTTATCTTGACAAATTACAGAGTTATTGCTGAGAACCATATCTCTAATTTTATTTTTTGGCAAAGTATCCTGTTACATCTTATTTCTTCAGTTGATAAAGCGGTCTTTCAGGGTATTATTCACATTGAGTGATGGGTCTAGTTTAACTTGGGTCCTGAGATTATCAATTTGACACCATATTGCTCAGGCCAATTGGGATCGCTCACAGTCTGTAGTACGTCTTCCATCTGTACGTCCATCATTTCCTTCAAACAACATCTCTGAAACTTAATGTTGATAAAATATCATCGGAATGTTCCTTGTGTGAAGCTCTAAGACTGAAACGCCCAGAGCTTAAGATATTTAGCATGTAGCCTTGTCTAGAGGGCCTCTAATAAGGGTGTTGAAATCAACAATAAATCATACTGGGCTAAGAAGCTGTGTTTAATAGAAAGTGGAATGTGCATAAAAGAAACACTCCATTTATTTTCCAGACTTGCTTTTTATGCCCCAAAGGTGGGCATATTAAAATCGCACCATCTGTTCGTCTGTCTGTCAGTCCATGTGTCTGTCCTTATTTTTACATGTCAGGACTGTACCTTTATCATGCATTGAAAGATTTTAAGATAACTTGGCACAGATGCTCAGCACACCAAGATGATGTGTCACATGCAAGACCCACATCCTTTTCTCAAAGGTCAAACTAAGATTTTAAAAGTAATGGAGTCATGTATGCATGGTAACTCTGTCATGAATGGAAGGATTTTAAAATGACAGAGTTACAATTGTTGAGCACATGGAGAGGACACAGACTGTGAGACACCTTACATTTACTTGTCCTGGCTGTGACTTTGTCATGCATTGAAGGATTCTAAAATAACTTGGCACAATTGTTCAGCACATCAAGACGATGTGTCGCGTGCAAACCCACATCCCTTCCTCAAAGGTCAAGGTCACAATAGAGTAGAGACACATATTGTAAGATACTTGTTTTTAGCATTCATCAATTACAAGGGACAGCTCAAAGTGCCAGAGTGAGGTTCAAGGATCGCATTTCATCCGGCGTCCGTCATACCTCCGTTAACATTTTCCTTCAAATGACATCTCCTCTGAAACCACTAGGCCAATGATGATATGACTTGGCAGGGATGTTCTTGCATTAAACACTTTCAAAGTTGTTAAAATAATTCCATTCCATGCAAAACTCTGGTTGCCATGGCAACGGAAAGGAAAAACTGGGGATCACTTGTTTTTACATAAGCTTATATAGGAAAAACTTAAAAACTCTTCTCTGAAACCACAAGAGCTTAGATATTTAGGGTGTGGCATAACCTTGTAGACCTCTACCTAGATTGTACAAATTATAACCTTCTTTTCTGAAACCACAAGGCCTAGAGCTCGGATATTTAGCAAGTGACATTGTGTAATAAACCTCTACTACAATTGTACAAATTATGACCCCCAGCTCAAAATTGACCCCACCTAGGGGTCTATTGATTTTACATAGGCTTATATAGGAAAAACTTAAAAACTCTTTTTCTCTGAAACCACAAGAGCTTAGATATTTAGGGTGTGGCATAACCTTGTAGACCTCTACCTAGATTGTACAAATTATAACCTTCTTTTCTGAAACCACAAGGCCTAGAGCTCGGATATTTAGCAAGTGACATTGTGTAATAAACCTCTACTACAATTGTACAAATTATGACCCCCAGCTCAAAATTGACCCCACCTAGGGGTCTATTGATTTTACATAGGCTTATATAAGAAAAACTTTAAAAAATCCTTATTTCTGAAACCACAAAGTCTAGAGATTAGATATTTGGCATGTATCATTGCCTAGTTGACATATTCTAAGAGTGTTGAAATCATGTTCCACAGGTCAAAATTGACCCTTTCTGCTATTGATGACCTTGTATTATAGCCAATGGTAGCCAGGTGAGCAATATATGGATGGCCCTCTTGTTTTTATATACGAATTTATTTCAAAAGCCTCAAGGCCTAGAGCTTAGATATTTAGCATTGCCTAGTCGACTCTTACCAAGATTGTTCAGATTATGACCCACAGAAAGCATGTTAATACATGTACTTAAAATAATGTTATAACAAAGAAACCCAATTTGTTTGAAATAGTATTATCACAAGCTGTTTCATAACAGTGACACTAGACATATTTAGCATGTAGGATTGCATCACGATGGGGAATGACATGATCAAAATAATCTCTAAACAAAAGTAAATATATGGAAAATGTTATGAAATAATGAAAGCTGTTCAGCTGTGAATATCGCCTATCTTATGACAGCATTAACATATTGTAGAACAACTCGGGTCTCAATAACAATCACCTTCTGATTGTGCTGAACACTTAAAAAACAAGAAACATGTTAGACATGGCCATCCCCCCACCAAGTGCTCTTTCTATGATGAAGAAATTTGACGGGAGAGGAATGGATATGGTATAGTTTCTAAACTTTCTAATTTCATAAAATATTTAGTATTTGGCGGGGTAAAATTAGACAAGGTAGAGTTATGGTTCTTTGGCTCTATCACTGTATTACATTTCAAGCCATTCCCTTCAGTACTTTTGTAGTTACGCTCAGGACAAGATAAATCAAGAAAATGTAACAAAGGGGAGTAATTAAAAAATAGCAAGATAGAGTTATGGTTCTTGGGCACTGCACTTCCCCTCATTGTACTCTATCACTGTATTAAGTTTTTAAGTAATTCACTTCAGTACTTTTGAAGTTATGCTTCGGACAAAACATTCAAGAAAATGTAACAAAAGGGAATAAGTCAAAAATTAGGCAGGGTAGAGTTGTGGTTCTTGGGCACTGCACTACCTCTCAATGTCCTCTGTCTGTGTGTAAAGTTTCAAATAATTCCCTTCAGTACTTTTAGAGTTATGCTCCGTACAAAAGTGTGACGGACGGACAGAGCCCATTATTATATCCCCTTCGCCAAGGCAGGGGGATAATAAATTAGTTCAGTGTCCTCAAGTGTTTATCACAATCGGAAGGAGACAACGTTTAGGCTACATTTCATATTTAAAGCTAAACAACTTTCATTATTTTTTAACATTTTCACAGATTTACTTTCGTTTAGAGATTATTTTGATCACGTGATTCCCCATCGTGTTGCATATTGTTCTATCAAGATTGTTCAAATCAAGACCCATGGGTTAAAATTTAGGTTGCAGAGAAATCACTTGATTTTACACTCTCTAAGATTTGTAAAGAAAGCTAGAAATGGGCTTTATGCATTACAATGTATTTCCATTTCTAAGGTATTCAGAATGTCTAATTAGGTCAACATTTTAAAAGCACTTTTATGTTATATCCAGAACATTTGAGATTTCAGCTCATCTGGCTTTGCCAGGGTGAGCTTTTCTAATGGATGATTGTCTGTCGTCTGTCGTCCTTCAAAATTTTTATTCAAACGACATCTCCTCTGAAACCACTGGGCCAATGTTGATGAATCTATGCAGGGATTTTCCTTGCATAAGGCTCTACTAAAATTGTTCAAAGAATTCCATTCCATACAAAACTCTGGTTGCTATGGCAAAAAAAGGAAAAACTTAAACAAGAGCTGTCACATGACGCTCAACTATTCGAAAGGTTGTTGGTAAAATGGGTTTTTTGTCAAAGAACAGGAGTATTGTGTAATTGTCTGTAAGAATTAAGGTCAAAGATATGAAACTTGTTCAAAGACCTTTGTAAATGTACATTACATTCAAAGCCTTACTCTGGATTCTGTAAGCCAACTGGAGGGAGGAGGGGATAATTTCAAAGAAATACATAACCTTGTAAATTTGATAATGAATAACTTTGTAACTTTTCAAAATTGATATGTACAGAATTAAAAAACCATGACCGCTGCATGCTGCATAATTATTCTATGATATTTCAAAAGAAAGCCATTTCGAGTATTTCCATGTTAGTCTGGTAAAAACTGTGACAAAATTCTAAGTTAAAAGGGGCATAAATCTGTCAAAAATCAAAACAGAGTTATGGGGATTGTTTCCTCAGGTGTAGATGTTGATTGTAGACACATACTTTGAGTTTCAAGTCAATACCTTTGATAGTATTCAAGATATTTGAATTTATAAAAATCTTTAACAAAAAAATCTATGTTAAAAAGGGCCATAAATCTGTCAAAAATCAAAACAGAGTTATGAGGATTGTTTCCTCAGGTGTAGATGCTGATGGTAAAGATATATTTTGAGTTTCAAGTCAATACCTTTGATAATTTGCAAGATATTTGAATTTATAAAAAACTTTAACCAAAAATTCTAAGTTAAAAAGGGGCATAAATCTGTCAAAAATCAAAACAGAGTTATGGGGATTGTTTCCTCAGGTGTAGATGTTGATGGTAAAGATATATTTTGAGTTTCAAGTCAATACCGTTGATAGTATTCAAGGTATTTGACTTTATTAAAAACTTTAACAAACGCAGACGCCGAGGCCGGGGCGAGTGCAATAGCCTCCTTATTCTTCGAATAGTCAAGCTAAAAATATTCTTCTCTGAAACCACAAGGCCTAGAGCTTAGATATTTGGCATGTAATATTGTCTAGTGGAGCTCTACCAAGTTTGTTCAAATTATGACCCCAGGGTCACTTGATTTTGCATAGGTTTAAATAGCGGACCTCTATGAATTATGCTAAAGTCATTACCCTTTATATTATTGGCAATTTATACACAGGTGAGCGATATAGGGCCATCTTGGTCCTCTTGTTTAAATAATGTGTTGTCATTTTATTGCAGTATTTTAACACAATAAGACTGATAAATGACATTTGTCCTGTATTCTGTACACATCTTGATCTCTTTATGGTAAGGCCAGGGTTTTTATATTTCTTGGTTTACGCGACTGCCGGTCCTATCTTGTGAAAAAGTAGAATAAGAATAAAATTATGAACTGACATTTTATTTTTATTATTGCAGCCAGTCCAAATCCGCAGTCTAGACGTTAAATGAAATAGTGGTGTTTGACCTGTGGGGCTATACATTTCACGAACAAAGGCTTACGCCAGACAATTTGGTTGCCAGAAAAATGGCCGTGCCCATACACTACGAGGTTTATTTTAACATGAAGATTTTTTCCAAAATTACAAACAAGGAAATCGTAAAGCTTAATCTTTAAAGTAATGTAGGCGTCTGCCTGATCAGGTTGGGGTTTATTGATCCTTTGGGCAATCTGAGTCAAAAAAATTAGTTTATATGAATTTATTTTAGCTCCATTGTGAAGAAAGCTTTGTCAGCTTATCAAGTCACTCTCAAGTCTGCTTCCTGGATAAACCAGTACTGGTGTATGGTCTTAACCTTGGTGGGGCTTGAACCAGCAACCTCTGGATGAGCGGCAGACACCTAAACCTCTACACCACCGCTCCCCTTTTCAGATATATCCTGTTCTCTTTTGCAGATAGATCACAGTCTAAGCTCCACCTCCATACAAAGTTCTAATTATCAGAAATACAGTACAGTGTTTTCACATACAAATATGCAATAGCCATGATACAAGCTCTCTTAAAAAGATCAAATGGTCACCAGAGATATAATGGAAGAACATGTTATAGAATGTTGATTGTATTTTAATTAAACTTTGTTGTCTTATCTTGGACATCTGCTAGTTTAGAATTTCCCTCTACAACTCTGCAAAATTAGTGACCACTCAGGTGGGGCATTTTTTTATCCTCGGGGCATGGTTTAAACAAACTTGGTAGAGGACCACTAAATGATGCTGCATAGCAATGGCTTTGGAGATTTTCAGACATGTTCTTCCATTATATCTCTGTATGGAGCTTAAGTCAAACAGTTTTCATCCGATCTTCACCAAACTTGCTGAAAATGTTTGTGAGCATAATATCTACGCCAGGTTTGATAACCACCAAATCGCCCTAGGCACTCCTAGATTATTGCCCTTGAATTATTGAAAAATTATGAAATTAGCCTTCTCAGCTCTATCGTTCAAACAGGTGAATTAGCCTTGTCTGTTCTATATATCTAACAGGTTTTACAAAACAAACTGCCAGATACTTATCATTAGAGTTATGCCTCCTTGATGGGCATATTTTGTGGCAGTTTGGCACTTTTGTTAGTTTTTGAAGCTACAGTCTGCCATGTTTGTGATGATTCATGCACAGGAGTATGTAGTTACAACATTTTCATAAACGATTTTAAAGCCGAAACATGTTTCATAATGTTTGAAGATCGGATAAAAACTGTTTGACTTAGAGAGCGGACAAGGTGAATTTGGTCAATTTTGCATAAATCAATGGCCATAATCCAAAAGTGCATGCGTCGATTTGGCTAACTATCAAAGTTGGCCAAGATATTATGCCGACAAACATTTTGACCAAACCGCCGGCCTGCCACAGGTAATCTTATAATACGTCCCTTCGGGGGTATTAAAAGTAGGCCATCCAATTGGAATATTGAAGTTTAATTGCACAACTGTACAAATGGCCCTGATTTTGTGCTGTAGCCTAACAGTTGGAAAGATTGCGCAGATTCTTAAATATATTCTGCCAATATTTTCATAGTTTTGATAAAGGCTTTTAAACGCGAAATGTCCGAAATAAGAGTGAAGATAGACTGTATATTGTAACTAAGCCCTGAAGGGTTTTGAACAGTGAATAAAATACAATCGTACACTTAAATGCACATAGGAACAGAACTATTGTCTTGATGTTGAAAATAATATGTTGGGTCATAGAAAATGCACAAATCTTAACCATCTTGCATATAGGTGGTTTCAAGATACTTCAGCATGACGATTGCTGATATCTTGACCTCATTTCACAACTGCTCAAATTTGTATCTGATTTGGTTAAACCATCATTCAAAGCATCCACTGGTTGGTTAGGGTTATTTTGGAAACTTAAATGTTAGTTCTGCACTACACTTGAATACTTGTTTTATCAGTTTGAGTTCAAAAGTCTAATTTATAGAGTAAAATGATCTCTTTCAGTTAAACTAGTAAGAAACCCTAAGGGAAATGGTTGTCATCTCCAGTGATGCTTTGTATTAAGAGACTGTTTTATTCAGAGATCCCTTGGGCGGTCTCTTAACAAAAGTTTGGCTCTGTATTAAACATAAAACAGTGATAAAACATGAACTGTTTGATATTACTTCAAAATTAGCCCTTTCAAAATAAGCCGATCTGGAAAGAGCAAAAAAATCCCTTCGAAAAATTTAATTAAGCTGCTTATCTAGATTTTAGGGTATAAGGAAATCTTCAAAAATCTTGTCTAGAACTGTAAATCCAAGAGCTTTGATATTTGGTATGTAGCATTGTCAAGTAGTCTTCTCACCAGTTTGTTCAAATCATGTCCCTGGGGTCATAATTGACCACATTCGGGGGTTGCTTATTAGCTCACCAGGCACAAAGGGTGTGCTTTTAGGATCACTCACTGTCCGGTGTCAGTCTGTCGGCCATTTCCTTCAAATGAGGGTTCAGGTCATTTTTTATCCAGGAATCATAATATGAACAATTGTGGTAGAGGTCCACTAGGCAATGCTACATGTGTGGTTTCAGAGAAAATATTTTTTGGTTTTCTTATATAAGCCTATGTAAAATCAAATGAACCCAAAGGCAGGGTCAATTTTGACTTTAGGGTCATGATTTTAGCTATGCATAGAGGTCCACAAGGCAATGCTTCACGCTAAATATCTAGCACAAGGCCTTGTGTCTTCAGAGAAGAACATTTTTTTTTTCAATCCTATTTGTTGCCACAGCAACAAGAGTTCTGCATGGAATGGAATTCTTTGAGAGCTTCATGCAAGAAACATTCCTGCCAAGTTTCATCAACATTGGTCCAGTGGTTTCAGAAAAGATGTAATTTGAAGTATAATATGGTGGATGGGTGGACATACATACGATGGAAGTGGTCCTATCAGCTCACCCTTGCACTTTGTGCTAGGTGAGCTAAACAAGAGCTGTCCTTCAAAAGTGATGAATGCCCCTCAAAGAGGTGTCTCACAGTATGTGTCCACTCCATGTGCTCAATAAATGTGCTACATAATTTTAAAATCCTTCCATGCATGATAGAGTTACCATGCATACAGTATTCCATTACTTTTAAACACTAAGTGTGACCTTGACCTTTGAGGTAGGGACATGGTTCTTGCACAACACATTGTCTTGATGAACTGAACACTTGTGCCAAGTTATTTTAAATCAATCAATGCATGACAAAGTTTCAGTTAGGACACAAATGTATGCATATATACGGGATTCCATTACCTATAAACTCTAAGTGTGACACGTAATCTTGATATGCCAGACATTTGTGCCAAGTTATTTTAAAATCCTTCAATGCATGACAAAGTTACAGTCCAGACATGAATGTGTAAGGGGGGAGGCAAAGACAGACAAAACGATTTCATCACCATTTCTTAAAATACAAACAGTTCATGGTAAAAAACTTTGATGGACATATTTTAAAACAAACTTGAGCACATAGCAATATATGAGTTCATATTTGGATGTTTGTGTTGTCTGTTGGACTTTGTGATCTTGGTGTAAAGGGCAATGGTACTTTGGTGAGTATTACTGGGCCATCATGGCCCTCTCTTTTAAGTTTCACTATGAACCCACTGGGTGTGACCACTTTTGACGCCAGGGCCATGATTGATCACACTTGATAAAGGTCCACTAGATACTGCCACACATTAATTATGTAAGCTCTTGGCAATGTAGTTTTGGAGGAGATTTTTTAAACTTTTTCCTATTTGTTGCCATAGCAACCACAGTTCTGCATATTGTTAAAAGAAAATGGAAGACAGAATGGTGAGCAGCCATATTAGCTCATCCTGGCACAAAGTGCAAGTTGTTTATTTAACGTCATATAAATTAACTAATAGAATTAAATACATATTTCAAACTTTAATGTCTATACTCTGACATAAGAAAGATGTGACTGAAATGATGGAATATATTGGTAAGTGTATTTTTATAAACTCTTATCAAGAGCTTTGACAATTTTGAAACTTGAGAATACTGAAAAATTTATGTCAAAAGTGCCCATGTTTGTATGAAAATTTGACTTTAAGTATAATTATGAACCATCTAATAGGTGCATGCAAAATATTAAATGTAAACAAACTACTTTTTATGGCACTTGTATTTATACTCACTGGCACTGAAAGATCTGATTAACTTCTTGTCAAGCAACCTTCATTGTACACGGGTACACAGAAATGGGTAAGTACAAATTAATTTCAACTTGAAAACAGGTCTATCAAACAATAAGCAACACTAGAAAAACTATTGAGAAAAATAGTTTTAAATCACTACAACTTCAAAAGTCAAGTTTCTGCTATATTTTTATCATACATAAATACAGCAAACATCTTTTTTCACAAAACAGATTAACAGATGATTTACTTTATTCTCCATTGTGAAACAAGATCTTACAACTCCCTGATTTAACATTCTCAAAACTCGCTTCAGATGGAATTAACCTCAAACAAAGAGAGAGAGAGAGCTGTGTGGGATTATTTGTCTCTTCTATGGTACTAGAACGGTACTATACCACCATTGCACTGGTGGCGGTCAAATCATAAATCCTTCCATCCTGAGGCAAACCTGCTACTAACATGCTGCATTAACTTCACACAAAGATATATGATGTACATGTACATATAAAAGTTCAAAAGTCAAACTGATTTAAAAATTGAAAATGATCCACTCGATCACAACCAAAAAACAACTAAATGATAAATAAAACATAATCGTGGTGTTTCTGCACCTGACATTCTGAATAATAATCAAATAATTTCTGTTTCGTTTAAGAATGTATCAATTATTTTAGAATATTCATTGAAGCAACATTAAGATGACTCAACATTGTTTAGTTCCTAATGTATGACTTTACACACTCAAATAAGGAATGTTTTTCTCCTGTCATGATGTTCAATTAAGAAAACTTGAAGCTGATTTCCACATTCTTCACAACCATGGTGAGATAATTCTTGTTCATTGTAGCCCTACTGAATTCTACAGCATACCAGTAACCATGTACTCAACAGCAGCATAGCTAAAGCTATTAAACTGTCATTGCTAAACTTAGCTAAACAGTTACTGGTCTTGGCCTTTTCTGTGCTCTGGAATTCAACAATGCTCTAAAAAGTATAAACAGTTATCACAATGCCTGTATCACTAAATACTTTAGTAAGAACTCCTTCAACTTGGGGCCACTGCAGCTTATCAAGACCACAGCCTATTTTTGGCATGCTTAGTGATTTTACATCATTCTGTACACAGTGAGTCTTCATTGCTTGTAAACTCTGTTCCAAAGTCTGGTATGTTGGTTTATCAAAATATCTTGGTTTGGTGATCAGGTAATACACAAATCGCTGACCACGTTTCAGGACTGCAACATCTCCAACATCTTTAGCTATTCAGGAAACATAAAATGATTATAATAATATAGTGTGAACATGAATCCTGAACCCAGACAAAACTTAAAGGCAGACATTTACTTTCTTTAATGCTGACATATTGTTTTATAAAAACAGCCATGTAAACAGTACACAGTATGGAGTATAATCATACCGCAGATGTGTAGGTCTACACTCATCTTAAAACAAAAATCTATTTATTTCCGTGGAGCAAATGGACATTCTGAAAAGTTGACTGAAGTTAAACTTTCCATCCAGTGAAGGAAATGATATTGTTATATAATATGATATACATGTAAGCACAATAGTTATGAATGGTAGGAACTTTTTGAATTCTTTAATTATGTCTCTACTTGCTCTTGTTTATTGTGGACTTACACTCTGACAAAATTTAATGACAGTAAAATGTTCACAAAAATAGTCACCTTGCAACTTCAGTTCTGAAAGACCCTGGAATTTCTGTTTGAAAAGGGTGGCAATTCCTTTGCCCATGCGGAGATCTTTACTCACACAGTGAGCCAAGCTGTCACACTCGTCACATGAAAACAGATCTCCTTTCTTATGAATAACTGAAAACTAAATCATACACATGTATCAACATACGAATAGATAGATAAGTGACTAAATCTTATAACATACTGACCCAATTGTAATGTTTTTAAATCATCAACTTAAACTACTGATCATTTTGTGAATATTTTAAATAAAATCATTTAAAGAACAGTTGATTAAAAGACTGGTCTAGAACAAAATCTGACTGACATCATAAGCATGCCTATATTTCTGGAATCACCACATTCTGTCCTAAAGAATGTAACACACATAAAGAATGCAATTGTTAAAATGAGCAATGATACAAAACTTGCAAGCTACTGTAAGCTAATCATAAGATGAAAGGTCAAGGAAGCTCATTGAACAACAATTAATACTGTGCGAACTGTTCAAGTGAACTCCAAATGTATCATGCCTGATTCATATCTAAAGTCAAAAACACATCCTATGTGTTTTGCAATAATGAAAAAAAAACTTGTGGAATTGACATGTAGTTTTAAACCAGTTTAATATTTAAGCTTAATTGTGAAGAATTCTTAGTTTACTGATTGGCTTTGTGGTCCAACTTCTGGGAAAAACATTACTGTTGACATTAAAAATTTTGCCGTAGGTACATCCATGGCCTTGGAACCCAAATCTCTGTGTCTTACAGCAAACTCTGTATCTGCCACATCACTAGTCTTCTTATACTCTAGGCTTTACAATGCTTCATAAATCAATCAAGTGCCAACATTAGCGAGTTTAACAAAGAAAATTAGCTCTTTCAATCATCACTTTAGTGAACAATATTCTCACCCCATCTGAAAAATAGCTTTCTTTTTAAGCTGTAAACATTGGCATAGTGACTGCATCAGCAAAATCAATTAAACAGACCATTTACCCATTGTTCTTATTTTTTACTGAAGGTCTTACCGTTGTATCTTCTGATTTTTTACCATCTTCTTCTAAACTGTTACCATTCTCATCCCCTACTGCAGCCATTGTCAACTCTCTGAAATGATGGAGTTGCATATCCAATATTTAGTTGCCAAAACTGAACAATGGAGCTATAAACACATGTTTTATACAGGTCCATGTCAGAACAAATTTACTTTCTAGTGCTTTCTTTCTGCTGTGGAATTTTTCTGCACAACTTGTAATTCAAGCCAACAAAACATTTGACTTGCTGACATCTAAATTGGGCCCCTCAGTTGACAAACTTTTCCTTTGATTAGACCTAGTAGTACCAAGAAGTCAGACAGCGATGAATGGTGATATAATTTATTGAAATATATGCAAACTAGCCTGCATGTATCAATTATTGACAGTTTGCGTATATTTCAAAGTTGTTTGGAATTTCGACCATTTTTTTATTTGATATTGCAGCTCATATCATTTGAAATTTAAGGCCTGACATCTTCATTTTAATCTATTTTTAGCAGACGATCTTATAAAAAACTACAAATTTTCCTTGAGACTGTAAGGATATTTTCCAACTATTTTCTATCATATGGTAAACTTTTATACTTTACCAAAACAACATTTTCATGATTTTGAAAGGCACTTGGAACAATTTATTTCCCCTAGATTGTATTTACTCAACACAAAAATGTCGATAATTGGACTCCAAACCACTTCAATTTGGATGAAAGTTTGTTGTTTTAAAACTGCTGTCACATGCCATTCTCTTAAATAACACAATTAAATTTATGTAAGAAATGTCAGTCCTACATTATGTCTACTGGAATATATTAAAACGTTTATGATTTCTTGACCATATTTTTTTCATAGAGTATTTTGTTTGAAAAACTGTCGATAATTGGTACCCTGAGGCTAATTGTCAATTATAAACACAAGTCTTAATTAGTGGAACTAATTGAATACAAGTCAACATATTGTGTTATTATTGTATGGGCAGTATCTCTCTTCTTATAGCGAGATTCTGACCTAAAAGTAAAACAGAACTATGTCAGAATTTGCTCAAGACGTCAATCACTTTAAACTATTTTTACTAAAGTCTTAAAGGTCCATTACTAAGACCAAATCAAATTTTCTTTTAAATCTGGAATTGTAATGGGCGTCTCCTCAGAAGGAAAATATGACATATTGCATTGAATGTCACTGTACCATACAACTGTGTTGAAAATTTGAGTTTAACAAAAGAATTCACAACTTCTATTTTGCATTTTCAAAACGAAAGTAGGTTTTCCAGTTTTCAAATATTTTAAAATTTTTCCAGAAATCTCGCACCTGAGAGGCTGTTAATAGGTTGTACAGGAATAAGCATGCCTAGTTTTGATTATAGTTGATCAAATTTCACTTTGAATAATATGCAACCGTCTCACTTGGTCTAAGGGTTAAGGCATCCACCTTAGGAACGGGTGGTCTGATATGGCCGGTTTGTGAGCCGCCAGCTAGTTAAATAATGGTTACCGTATACCTACCTGCAAGGTGCCTGGCATTAAAGGATAGGATTCGGGAGGTAAATGTGCTCAAAAAGAAGGTGTCTCATAAGTCAGATATGGCTGGCCCTTTAACTAGGGGTGAAACTATAATAAACAGACACTTTACCTTTTTATATTTCCGACTGATAACAACATGCAATAAAGTGAAAGTAGGACAAAAAGACCACCCAGGTCAATCTAAGGAAAAACAAAAACATTCACTTGTTTTTCTGGAGCAGTGAACCAAGGGAAACACTCCATGGCTAGTATTGTCACGGACCATATACACGTATATAGGTCCGTGGTATTGTAAAGTTTCAGAGGCCAGTTTCAAACTGCATTTCTGTTACAAATTCAATTTGGTCTTAGTAATGGACCTTTAATCTGTTAATTTGTCAATCTTAGACGTTTTTTTTACAATTTTAAGTTAAGACCATTGCTTATGTTAGTAGAGGAGTAGGGGACTACAAGTCCGGTGCGTTACCACTGATCTCCTCTGTTCTGCTAGTTTAAGGGTAATCAGACTACAGTTAGGCTACAGAGTTAGTCCTCCTTCCGGTGATTTGTGTTTACTTCCGGTATCTCGTGACGTCATACACCGGGCACTTGTATATGTAGGTTTGAATCCTATAAATACGGACTCTACAGTAGTTTTCTTAGCCTAATTAAAGTGACATTATGCACATTTTTTTCAAGTAAAAATCCAGTTGAAATAGGTGTGTGTAAAAAGCGTAGAGGAAATAATAGCTTTTAACCCAATAGGCTACACCAAACTCTTCATGCTACCAGTAGGAAATATAACTTTCCAAATATTACTTTTCCTATTTCCACTGGGAGAGTCAATTAAAAAAGCACCAACTTCCAATACTTATGCGGCATTATCATTAGTTTAACACAATTAAATGCACAGCTACCGAAAATTGCTTTTATAAAACTGTCAATTTGGCGTTTCAGTGTGACCCCAATCGGAAGTCCTGGGCAGATTCCGTTACACTGATATTTTATAACTGTCACACCTCTAGGCTGTCAACCTGTAAAATCGGTTTGCCATCGAAGTGGAAATAGTGAGACTACAGTACTGTTTTCTATATAAATTCGCTTAAATATTTTATAACCCTTTTATATTGTCATAAAACTTATAATATAGTTTCGATCTACATAAAAACAAACAAGAAACATGGCAATGCCACGAAACCAGGTTTTCAAAAATGTTGTTCTGATTCAAGTTACAAAGTAGACATGAAATAATATATCATATCTTTTTTAAATTACCTCCAAAGATGATATGACCTTTGACTGCCAAATCAAGTTAAAATCATGTAAACAGGATTTTCAATGTTAATGTCACTGTGACCTTGACCTTGGAGCCAGCCATGCGGAACATGCGTTCTGCACGTCATCTTGATGTGGTAAACATTTGTCTGAAGTTTCATCAAAATTCTTCAAAGGGTTGAAGAGTTACAGAGCGGACAGGATTTTCAATGTTAATGTCACTGTGACCTTGACCTTGGAGCCAGCCATGCGGAACATGCGTTCTGCACGTCATCTTGATGTGGTAAACATTTGTCTGAAGTTTCATCAAAATTCTTCAAAGGGTTGAAGAGTTACAGAGCGGACAGGATTTTCAATGTTAATGTCACTGTGACCTTGACCTTGGAGCCAGCCATGCGGAACATGCGTTCTGCACGTCATCTTGATGTGGTAAACATTTGTCTGAAGTTTCATCAAAATTCTTCAAAGGGTTGAAGAGTTACAGAGCGGACACAATTTCGTTTGACGCCCGCCCATCCGCCCATCCGCCCATCCGCCCGCCATACCCCAATCTAATAACCAGGATTTTCAAAATTGAAAACCTGGTTAAAAATAATATCAAACAGGGAATGCCACGTACCAAAACCGTCAATAAGTCATAAGTCAACCGTAAACCATATATTGATGTTCTTTTGTATTTTATATGTATTGTATTCGTTCAGTAAATATCATTGTATAAACATATACTGATATGCTGATTTAACTATGTATATGTTTTCTAGTTCTGTACATATTGAGTTGTGACAAATATAATAAAATATAAAGATATAGAGATAAAATTGTGGAACATTTAGATAAATTAAAATTCTATCCAAATATCAGTATGGTTTTAGAAAAGGGTTTTCATGTGTCTCTAAACTAATTGAATGTTTGGAAGAATGGACTGAAGCACTAGATCCGAAAAAAGGAGACGTGCATCAGATCCATGCCTGCAACCAACTACACACATCAATTTGATCGAACTGATAGGAGGATATTACTAGGATATATAATGCGCGCCGGTACTAAACAATACAAACTACTTTTCCCTTCTTCTTCTTCCTCTTACAGGACAGAAATCTTGTAACTAGATTGTAGTTATAGTCCACGGTATGGTTGGTGCAAGACAGTCACCTCTCCAAAGTCTGTACAGTTTAAAATTCAAATATACAGTTAAAACTATGTATATACACGGGTGAGCTGTCTACGCTGAGGACTTCATTTAAGGAGTCATGCGGCTAATGTTAACCCTGCCTCTGACTGAACGTAGTAGTGTTGCAAGGTAGCAACCAGTTCCAAAGACAGCTTCTTATATCAATATTGCAAATCTACACATATATTTCTATAACGATCTAGTGACATAACTCGGACATCGGAACAGCTATATAGCATTCCAGAAAAGTATTCGACTCGACAAGTTTATCAGCCAACTCTGAGTAATTGGAAATCTCATATTACCAGCATACCAGGACAAGTGCATCGACATTCCCGGTGCAACATGCAAGGAGAACTTGTGTAAATCTTCAAGAATAAATGTTACACCCCACTGCAAACATATGCATACAGAGAAATGATACCATCAACACATTACACCAGAGTTGCAAAAGTTAGTATTGCAAAATCTAACATCAAAATTTGCCGGATCCCGACAACATGATAACACGAGAAATATGTACAGCAAAGGGAACACCTATAGTATATTTAGACTACAGCGGCCTTTGACATGGTACCACATCAAATATTGTTAAATAAAATTTGGGGCTACAATATCAGAGGAAAATTTTTAATTGGTTAAAATACTTTTTGAGCAATACTATTATAGGAAACAGAGAGTATCTATAAAAGGGACTCTTTCAGAATGGGCCACTGTAACAATCGGAGTTCCTCAAGGTAGTGTTCTTGGGCCTGTGCTATTCCTTATATCCATAAATGACTTGCCAGAAAATGTTAATAGCACAGTTAAACTATTTGCAGACGATACTAAATTGCATAAAATAAAACATTCGCCACAAGATGAAAATATTTTTTGTGAAGACAGTTTATTCAAAGTCTGTGAATGGAGTACCGAATGGCAACTGAAATTCAATGCGAAGATTGAAGTGTAAACATATGATCCTAGGGGAAAAAGCTAATACGGAGTATGTTATGAAAAACAATCTAGATTCAATTTCTAAAACTCAGGTCGTACAACAAGAAAAAGATTTGGGAGTAATATTTGATGAGGAGTTAAATTTTGATAAACACATTTACTCAAAAGTAAAAATATCAAATAGAAATTTAGGACTTATTTTCAATCATTCTCGTTTATATTAAAGAAATATTCCTTTGCCTTTACAAATCAATAGTAAGACCTCATTTAGAATACGCGTCTTTTGTATGGTCACCCAGATATAAAAAGGATAAAGTAACTATAGAAAACGTCCAAAGAAGGGCTGCAAAAGTGGTATAGCAAATTTAAGTTATTCCCAAAGGTTAAAATATCTAGGTTATTCAACGCTAGAATACAGAAGACTAAGAAGTGATCTAATACAAGTTTATAAATTTACAAATGGCATAGACAAAATCAAAAGTAACGTCTTTTAAATGGGGTCGAATTTAAGTACAAGGGGCCACAGTAAAAAAATATCTTAAAAAAAGTCAAGGACAGAAATAAGGAAAAACGTGTTCAGCAACATGGTAGTTGATGCTTGGAACAATCTGCCGAATTGAGTTGTCAGTGCACATAATCTGAATATTTTTAAATCAAAGCTAAACAATTTCGGGATAGGACAGAAATTTAAGGCTATGTGTTATAAACAGAACTGAGTGAGAAGTATAGACAGTGACTTGTAGACTACATATTAAGTGAATTGTCAAAATGACAAACTTTTTAACCAGTTTTTATCAGTGTGAAGTGTACATATATATTCATTGTGGAGGAACTATAATAGTATAGTGAAAGTAATTACTATGACTATAGACGAAAAGGAATCGGAAGTCTACAGTGCAAATTCCAATTGGGTATAAACAGGGAAAACATATTAAATGGGCCCAAAAAACCATAGTGTTTATACGGATGCACTCTGTATCTGGCCTCTAGGACTATATGAACTATAAAATACTTAAGCATTTACTCAATAACATGCTCATCTTATTTCAAAACTGATTTATAGCACCTTACATGTTTATTCCTTTAAAGCATTTAATTTTGTCAGAATGGTATTTACCCTTTTATATACATTTGTCAGTATTTGTGCAGGGAATGTTGTTTTATAGCATATATAAGTAAATTCTTTAAATTCTTAAGTTGTATTCAAATGAATTTTTCTCTATATCTGACTTGCATTTAGTTTTATGCAACACTTTTTTCGTTCAACATGTTAATGTCATTAACAAATAGGCTTTCGTTAAAAATTGCAACAAGAAATATCTTTATTTTGACAATTTGACTTTGAAATAAGATACTCAGCTGAGCAATTATTTAAGTATTTTCGTGAAATCGGGAACATGAACTGTACATAAACAACATATTCTGCGAGTAGAAGTGCAAGAATACTCGAAGTCACTTTCGTTTAAGCTGACACTTCAGATTTGGTCATAGAAACCTGTAATATGGATTACAGTCACATACAGTTGGTCCTTTGAACGACTGAACATCAAACAAAAGACAATCTGCCATGAAAGTTGCTCTTAAACACAGAGGAAAATGGCACTATATCTTAATAGGGATTACGCCTATTCTGTAGGTGTAGGTCCAGAACGGCCCACACCGGTAACGGACCGGCACCAGAACGACACATTACCGGAAAGGTCCTGTCCAGAAGATAATCTGAACATAATGCATTCACAACTTCTTAATATCAATAACAATATTGGCCTAAAGTGAGTCTGCCTTTACAAGGATTGCAGATCATGATCACTCTGTACATCCATGGCCTATAGTATATTGATGTGTACTGTAATATTTTTGTGAACTGTAGTAAAGTATAGTAACAATATTGGCTAATACAAAAATAAAGAGAGAAAGGTATGACACAATACCGAATCAATAATCAACAGCATTAGTAAAAATCTAGGTCGCAATTTGCAAAAATCCCTTGAAAATAGTGGTAGGTTTGATCGTTTTATTGTTTATATTGGGAATTTCAAAAATGTGTGTAACGATTTATAATTTGGTAGCGTATAATTTCAAATACATGAATACATGTTTGCTTTACAGGCATGTATACGGGAACTTTTTTGTTTGGCTATTCATTCTAAAATATGTTATTTTCAGACAGTTTAAAGAACTTGATTTTTTCATCAAAATCTGAGAGCGAGCAGCTTTAAGAATGATGGTTTTAATAGGATCTTACTATGACAAAAACCTAATACTGGAAACATCTTCACCTCATTTATTTTGTTACTGTGTAAGTAACAACAACATGCAAGCTTCATCACATTATATGTTACCACTATGTTGTCATAATAAAAAGATGTATGTGCTCATTGAGTCGATGTTATTCTTATCTTACTTTTCCCCAAATGTCTCTGTACGATAACTTACTGTCGGTCTTTGTAGGCGTCAACTTACAATAACGCTTACGCGGCAAAAATCTTAAACGGCTATGATGTTTGGCACTGATGTTGATAAAGCTTTAAACGCAGTCTTAGCAGTATGACCAGACGGTCAGAAAGACAGACCTCGACCGACATACATACATATGCTATTAGACCTTCGCTTGTCCGTTTTTATGGTTTTATGAACAGACGGACAGTCGTAGCTAAAGAAATTTGATTTATTTTGTAGATACGTTGATCATATTACTGATACAAATGTACCTAACCTTTCCCTAATCCTGAACAAAAAAATAAAACAACTAATAAACCGTATTGGTATGTATATATTTCTGTAGAACAGAATTTCTGAATTTCACAGTAAATTTAAACTCGTGAATGACAGCTAAAACTAGATGTTGTTTAGAAGCTTTGATAGATATAGTTTAATAAGGGCTCAGACGAGAGAAGCTTTGCTCATCGACTAAGTGCATAAAAGAAACTCGCCACTATCACTGGGTGGACCCAATAAGATGTGTTCTTAATATTCACACCATACGAGCTAAATACAACACAAAATCCATTTTTTTACGTAAACAGCAAATAAGAGACCAGATTTATTTCTGACACTATTACGGCTATCAACCATGTTTAAATTACCTCCAATGAAACTTGATAGTACGTTCTTGTTAAACGATGAAGTACCATAAAGGGGAAACGAGCAAAATAGCTAGATTACTATCACATATTTACCTGGATAGGCGAACGTGTATAATCCTAGGTTAAGCCCATAAGTCCCCGTAGCCTTCTTTTTTTAATTGCGAATTCGGACTTTTAAAGACTTTTTGACTTTGTGAAATGATGCCTAGCTACGGGCTTGCTCTCGGATCATATATGTCTTAGAACCGTCACGTAATCCGTAGCGCTTGAATTGAGGTACATTTGTAGAGATCTTGATCAAAATTACTTTCCAAAGAAAGTGTGTGCATGTAAGTCTCTCGAGCTTATATAATTAAGGGCCGTGAATTTATCAGGTTCGCTTTCTTTGGCTTACTCGATATATGGCTGAGATATACGGTCTCCAAGTGAGGAAAGTGAACAAGGTGACTATATCATCGTTGAATATTCCAAAGTGAGTCTTATAAGAGTTTGACACGATATCAAAAACATTTCTTCGTCTCAATATTCAAAACTTCTTCTTATGAGGTCAATCCTTTGATTCGAATTATTTACAATGTTAGAAACATGGACGCCAAACTTTTTGTGTCGCCAGCAGATACTGTCAAAGATGATTTAACAACATCTGGTAGGTCATTTATAAACAGAATAAATAAAATTGGATCCACAACTGAACCTTTGGGGATGCCGCTGATGCCGTTTGCTCTTCTTTGTGTAGTACTTCCACATCTGACGTTGTACTCCCCGAAAATCTTAGCTGTTTCATGCAATAATACAATGCAATTGAGTCGACAAGAATTAGTAACTTAAACCGATTGTTAACAAAAGTAAACAGGGTAAAATAGTAAGTACGGTAGCTGCAAAGTAAAATACATTACGGATGAATGGAAATTAAAGTTAATACTAAATTTAACGGAATACATGCAACAACATTTAGGTACAAAAGATAAATACTGATAAATACTGTGTGATATCTGTTGATCTTGACTAAAAGCTTTAAAACTGCCATAAAAGAAATAGTAAGATACTGAGAGGACAAAACAATACAAACTGTGTAACTAAGAAATGTCTTAAGATAAATAGAACATCACAAATTAGATTTCAAATGAACTGAGCAGCAGCTACCATGTAGTATTGGGTATAACAAAGAAATAGCACATAAAACAAAATCATTTGACAGGCAATACAAATTGGCAAAAATTAAACTAGAACAGGCAAACTAAACCAGACTGTCTGACATGCAAACCGGAGATAACAGAAACAAGATAGCACAAACAAAAATCTGAAATACACGTAGGCAATCGAAACATAGGCAATAAATAATTTGTACATCTGTACTTTACTTAATAGGTGCAAGGTAAACAGACCAAAAAAGAAACATATAATAAGAAACATAAAGAGGTATTGCCAAACCTGACCTGTGGAATTGGTAATGAGTTTATAACTAAGTTTTTATGTTTCGCATGCTGAACATTTACAATCATTTCCATTCCAAAAAGCCATTTGACTTTTAAATTGACCGAAGTTCATCCCAAATAAATGTATTTAGGGAGGTCCAAACTTCATGTGACTGTATGTAGGATTTGTTTTACTTATTTCTGATATAATTATTATTGAATACTGATACCTATTTAAGTATTTATTGGAAAACTGAAAATGCTTAGCTTACACGCTTTTACTTTTTTCTATTAAAAATGTATTCAAGTAATCAGAGATATTAATCTTGTGAATGCCTAATTATTTTATGATTCCAAGCTTTGGTTTGATGTTTCCAAATACAATCGATTAAGTGCTACTGTATACAGATCTGTGATTACAAAAAAGCTTTAGATGGCTATCAAAGATCAACGAAAATATAACAATGCTTCTTCTTTAAAATAATACAAAAGGGGTGACTTTTGCTTTAAAGTTCAAGTAAAATGTTAAAGTTGTTACATGTATATTCAAATAAATGTTCTTTATTACCGGACCACAAGGAGTCTATCGCGCAATAATCCGAGTTCCGAGTCCGAGTCTTTATTCCATGCAATGCACAAACAACAAGATGTCTACTGTCAAACCTGTCAAAAACTAGCAGTGACAATAAATTGTGTGAGAAGAGACTGACAGTAGGCAGAGACATGTTTCACCAGCTGCAGTCAAGAAGTTATGGTATAGGGGATAAACAGAAATTATACACTGCAGCCAGAGGTGATGATTTTTTGCCATTTTGCAAATTTTTTTTGTGTGGTGAGCTAGGTATCACACCACTAAATACACACATACAGTCTATGTAATGTTACCTTCTACCGTGTACATAACCATTTCCCGTTATAAATCAGAATCTTACAGTGTACAAGAAAATCTATCAAATTATGCATAAATATAATACAAACACTCTAGTTAATATGACATAGAGGATAATTATTGTTGCTGTCCATAAGACACACTCCTGTCCATAAGACACACTCCTGTCTATAACACTGGAAAGAGAGGTGTGACATAAAATAAATGAAGATAAAGTAATAGACTTGTTATAACTATACCCAGTCCAGTCCCTTGGGATAATGACGTTAGTTATAGGTGCCTAATATAAGCTGTTTGTGTGTGTTTGTTATAAAGTTAATAGATTTGCTAATAGCCTTGCATTCTATGCATTTCCAACTGCGAACCTATCTAATGAGGCCCAAATTCAAATATGTAGAGGTTATAATATTGGGCAAGTTTACCTTTATAAAGACGATTTTGGCAAATTTTGTGAGATACTGGCCCAAGGGCTTTTTAGGCTTTAGAACCAGTTTGAACCAAGTGTGACAACTGCCCCGTATAATTACCTTTTTATAAGCCTATAGGGATGTATCACGAGAACACCTATGCCAAGCAGTCGGCGACCACATGTTGTTCACTCTCTATAGTTGAAAAGTTTTTATCTGATCTTCACCAAACTTGCTGAACATTTTTTGTGTGCATAATATCTGGGCCAAGTTCATTAACCAGCCAAATTGCTTTAGGCTTTTTTGGGTTATGGCCCTTGAATAAAAAATTAGCCTTGTCCCCTCTCTAAGTCAAACAGTTTTCATCTGATCTTCACCAAACTTGCCTAAAATATTTGTGGGCATAATGTCTAGACTAAGTTCGACAACCAGCTAAATCACCTCAGGCAATTTCCGGTTATGCAAAGGTTGAATTATTCAAAATTTACGAAAGTAACCTTGTCTGGCTTGAAAATGGGCTTAGTTATGAAATTAATTCATTTTTTAACATTTTAATAGTCAATCAAACATACCAATTTTAGATTGATGGTTAATCTTGATCTGTGGAAAGAAAACAGTCAAAAATTCACCTCTAGGTTGTTCAATTGTGTTTATAGGTAACTTGGATTTTATACAGCGACTAAAGCTAGAGAGAAGGCTTGAGGTTCACACAGGATGCGTGAGTAAAAAATTATGTTTGTGTCTTATTTAAACTAATATTGTGGAACAAGTTCTTACAACTTAGATTAATCACTCTCGAGACTCATTTCAGATGAAATTAGTCTCAGAAGAGAGATAGAGGCACTGTGGAAATATCTGTGTCCTTCCTAAGGACACCACTGCCATAGCACTTGGTGGGATCAAGCCCGACCTGTCTCTACAGAAATATGAATATCCTAGCAGTTTTGGGTATTGAACTGGTGTAAAAATATCTCAGCTAACAGTTCAGTTTGTTTATCATTTACTAATAACATCATAAAAAGATGCCATTATTCAAGGGGGTGTATTGAATCAATGAGAGTAAAGGATAATTGTATCAAATTAATGTACACTAAAGATATCTGTATGTTTTGAATTTTGCCCTATATTTTGTTCTATTGGCTTGGTTTTGTTTCTAAAAGCTGTAGGACAGGCTGAGACTGTTTATTTCCTGCAAGATAGAAGTTTTGTCAGTCTGTACCTTAATTTTACAGGTTAACACGATATGTTGGAATGACAGTGGTACATGTTTTTTATCTGGCTCAGATGACCAACATCTGATGGTCACTAATCCATACACAGGAAAGGTAAGCACTTATAATATAGCTGTATGTTTAAAATTGACTTGTCCGGCTGTATGTTTAAATTGGACTTGTCCAGCTGTATGTTTAAATTGGACTTGTCCGGCTGTATGTTTAAATTGGACTTGTCTGGCTGTATGTTTAAAATGTCTTGTCCGGCTGTATGTTAAAAGTGAACTTTGTTCGGTTGTTTGCTTTAAAATGGCTTAAAATTTGTTTAAGTGCAGTTTTATACTTGATTGTTGATATTACTTTCTGAGTATTCTGTTGGTTTATGTGGAGGGAGTCCCTATATAAGCAGTAAATGGATCTGGCCAAATAAAGACACAGATTAACCTATTTAAAAGGACATCTCTGCTGTGAGCAGATACTGCAGTTTCAGAATACCGTGCCGCTTCCAGTGTTTGCTTTACACACAGGTAGTAAATGACGTCGATGTTACATTCTGTAGTTAGCCCCCCCAAAATCTCCCCCCCCACCCCCCCCCCCCCGATACCTTTATAGATTTATCGTACAAGCTGACTACTATACTGACGTAAATATATATACAAGTTTACACATCTTCAAGCCACAATTGCAACTTATTTGATTTTTATGACTTAGTGTTTATGTATTCTAAGGTAAAATCGGTTAATTTAAAACCCCAAAATTTTCCCCCAAAAAACTGTAAAACAATTGTTTAAATTTTAAAACGAACGGACTGCGTGTTCTATAATCAACACGAAACAAAGATTTTACACTTTTATGTTATTTGGTCCATATAATAAAATTTTGATGGAGGAAAATGTCTCTGAAACGTTTGCTGTTCTAACAAGACATGGTTGTATAGAATCTGACTTATACGACGTACGTTTAGAATGAACTGTGTTAAGACATTTTATATTCGTGCATCCCTGTTGAACCTGCGGAGAATATATCACCCCTAAACATCTTTCCTGTATATTTTTCAACGAAACCTTTCATAAAGCGGATTAGAAATGTATAATATATTAGTTGTTGTTTTGTTGCATAATCGTTAATTAAACCAAAATCACCTTCGTAAAATTTATAAAAAAATGTCTAGATCGTGACTGACCACACTTTAAACTTTCGTTAAATTTATGTTACATGGTACTGCACTTGGTGTACCATCTCAGATTCAGGCAAATGTATCGCTGTATAAACTTACGAAAAGTCAAATCGTTTGTCGATAAAATAAACACAAATTGAAAACATCAATACTTGGCTCGATTGTACATGTAATCGTCACCATTAGTAAGTGAACGAAACTATTTATAAAACAAAGTAAATTTCATTTGTACTGGCGATATGTCTACCGGTATAGGTAGGTAGTCCTAGAAATAAACCCGCATTTATCATTTTTAGTTTTTACTTTTATGATATTTTACTTTTTATATTCATTGAGGAAATAAACACCAAAAATTAAAAATAAAATTAAAAAAGCTTATGTCTAAATAGTTGGACTACTGGTATAGGTAAACGCTCTACTTTTTGTTTTTGAAAGCTGCATTTACTACTGGTTTCTCCAGTTTTACGCAACGACTCTGATGACATGTGCGCTAGATATCTTCAGCAGGGATTGTACAAATAATCTAATAGTCAAAAGTGTACATGATAGATATAAATCCTGTCTTTAAATTTAACGGTCTTTGTTACATTTCTTTCTACACAGATTATCATTTTAAAGATTTCAGAGCATCGGCAGAAACATTTTAGCAGAAACACTACAGCACGTGCAAAGCATGCGCGGTTGTAACAAGATATCAGTATAGTTGTATTTTATAATGCGAGTATTGCGATCCGATCATTTACAAATTATTATGACAGTGCGAAATCGAATATATATTTACAATATTTTTTACTCACTCTACTTCTGTGACAGATATATAGAGTACACTAAATTGACACTTGTGCTGGATTTACACATACATGTTGTATGCTTATATTCTTGTCTTTGATGGGACTCTAGCACACAAGCTTCATGTACGTAAACCCCGACTAAACACTATTGAATGCTGTAAATAAGATGACCGATTTTTTATATTTTTTTCTTAGTTGTGTCATGCACGTGTAAGGTTATCTGATTGCTCTCCGTGCTGTGTAAAATGTAGCTCCGCCTACAGACACTTTAGTCATTCATTACCTGTATTCAATCGAACGCAAACATGAGGCTATTATGAGCAGATAAATTTACTGAATTTTTACAATACATGTATTTAGCTAATTAAGAATAAATTAAGAGAAACATATCAGGAATTAAGTTTGATAACATAGATTTAAAGAGCACTAAGTTTTTGTTAACTGTTATATAAGACCTTCATTCAAATAACATGTGATATAGAATAATATCTTATCAACATAAATTAGTTTTGTTAATGTTCGTCCTTTGCATTATCAAACACACTGGAAAGTTTGGATTATTCATGGGAAAAGTAGACTGTCTTTATGATAACACAAGCAGTACCAATTTCTTGATCAAAACAAAGCTTCAGTCATCAACATCTTTACATAAAGAGGTGCCGTAAAGTGCCATAGAGGGTTGTAAATATGTAATAGGTTGTTAGATAGGGATGTCCCGTGTAAGAACCACCCTAGGCTTCATTTTGTTTCAGAAACATCAGAATATAAACTTAACCATGAACTTTCTGACATATTTTCAATTGTAGGTGATTCACAATATTCGTTCAGGCCACAGACAGAATATCTTTAGTGCCAAATTCCTTCCGAGTTGTAACGATTCACAGACCATAAGCTGCTCGGGCGATGGTAAAATCTTCTATACAAAAATAGACCGGGATGATACATATGGAAACTATAAGTTTGATTGCCACTTTGGGACAGCTTATGAGGTACATAAAGTTTCTTTGTTGTATAAAGTATACACTCTGGGGTCATGTAAGGTTGGTGTGTTTTTAGAGGATTGGTGGCATACTGTAAATTGAACAATTTTTGTGTGATGAAAAATTTCGCAATTTGTAAGCAGACAGACTTAATTGCCAATTTTCAATTCGTGAAAGGAGAATTCTCTTACAGTAAATATATATGAAATGAATCTTTCACAAGATTTTTTAATTAGGGAAGTTGGAACTTTGAAAAAAATAGCAAAAATGAAATCATTGCAAATATTACCCAATTTACAATATTCACTTACTATGATGTTATCATTATCAATGTGTCAGTAATTGCTTACCCATAGTAAAGGTTTTTTGTTAGAACTTGTTCTATAGACGAGATTGAAATAATTCTTTGAAAATGTGCTATGTATTTTATACATGTGTAAATCTGTGTTACCCATGATAGAACCAGCATCAAGGCAGAAAAATCCATTTCCTATGTCAATCTAAGGTATCTATTACTTGTGAACAGTGAGATCAGTTCTGATAAAGACAGCTGGTAATGATGGTTGAATATGGTAAACACACTGTTGTTGAAAATTAGTATAATACTACAAAACATTTAATAAAAAAATCGAAAACACTGTAGAGGCCACAATCTTGAAAATAAGTTAGAATGTTTGCTCTAGTCAAGATAATATGGGATCAAAAGTTCAGTCACAAGGTACATTGATCTTGACACTTTGACCTCCTTTTTGTTGTTGAAGCTAAAGTTACTGTTATGAAATTTGCACTGTGTGTACAGCTTTGCAAGCAGATTACAAAAAAAAATCTTGGCTGACCTTGATGATGACCTCTGACCTTTTGACCTACTTTCTTTTTGAGCAGTGATACTCCCTCTTGTTCAGTATGGTATGGTATTTATAAGTGACACACTATTATCTCTGCCGTGCACAACCAAATTTGTTACTCTTCTTTCTCAATGTACTTTCAGGTGATTGTGATACCAAATGAAGCATCAACGTTTCTGTCATGTGGTGAAGATGGTACTGTTAGATTTTTTGATCTGAGAGCCAAGACATCATGTAACAAACGCTCCTGCAAAGATGTTAGTCTTTTACCAATTTGTTACAAACTCAAAGTATAATGTAAAATCTGCTTCTCAATTGTTTGAAAAGAACAATTTTCAATGACTCAGCTGTAGAAGAAATACTTGATGTTAACAGCTAGGTGCTGTTTCTTTTTTTTGAATTTCAGATTTTTTGCAGTTTTTGAAATATTGTCTCTTTCCCTTTCTTCTACTTTTGATGAAACATCATATTTAATTCTTAGTTTGATTGCATTAGGTTTTGTTGTTTTTTCCAACGTAAAAAAAAGCATCAATGTAAGCTGCCATTCTCATTTAACATCAAAATGTTCTGTGACATTCTTCCATTTTCCAGAAGGCAAAATTACCCACTTTACAGGAACTTAACAATTTCATTTGAATTTTTCTTGTATGAATTGTTACAGGATGTGCTGATAAGCTGCAGAAGTGCCCTGACAGCTCTTATATCTGCCAACCCAGTGTCACCATGGCAACTGGGGATTGGTTGCTCAGATAGCTCTGTAAGAATCTATGATAGAAGAATGCTGGGGACAAGAGCTACAGGTATCTGTTGGAATTATTTTGGTAATATTTGTGAAGAGTTCTACCCCATGACTTACCAAACATCACTATGTATTACTTGGTCATGGTCCGTGAACAGTTGACAGAATGTATATGATTGTAGGATCTCAATAAAGTTCTGTAATGCAGTATGTCAGATCAATACATCACAAATACTAATTATGAGTAATTACCCATGACTTAACAAAAACATAATCTTCATTAAAACTCTTGATGCCACATTTCTATAGCATGCATAACCAGTGCTTGAGGATACTCTTCATTGTGTAGGTTCTGGACTTATTTTTGCTAAGAACCGATTCAAGTCTAAATAGCATTCTAAATAGTCCGATGAATATTTACATTTGGTCCAAAATGTTTGAAAATCAATTACATAGGCTCCGTCAACCTACAGGTCTGTTATTTGCCCCCAGGAAGAGCAATAAACATGTCAGATAATCCGACTGTCACTTCGTTAATCGGTCGGTATTGGCAATCGGGACAAAGCAAATGCCTCTGGCAATTCTTTGATGTTTCATTTAACTTGGAAATTGCTTGTCGGTTATTGTAACGTTATGTTTTGCCACTCCCTATTTAAAGAATCGGTCTTAATTACTTTGAAAATAGATGTTTAGCTTTAGAAAATAATAACACAATTTGTAATTGGACTTTATTTAAATTCGACTATATGTGGTGAATATTTTTCAAGAATACAATTGCAATAGAAGTGCCCTGACAGCGCATATTTTTCAACGGTTCATTCATAAGTCAAGAATGGTCATACTGTATTAAAAAATAAATTAATAGTCTGCAAAAATATTTTCTTGGTAATTATTAATCATGAAGAAGAGCGGGGACAGGCTACTGGTATCCTGTCGCCGGAACTGTAATTTTCTCGATAATATTTGGCTGAACCAGTTAGACCTTATTGTTACTTTCCTTTCAAATATCACATATATCAACTTAGACATTAAAAAATCTTGATCAATTTGACAGGAAATGAATTTTGAAATGTAAAATCATGTATTTTTAGCATGATCAGTAAATGGCATAATAATACAAGTGAGTACTTCCACTGTATTGAAGTGGTGGGTTACCATGATTTAACACAATAACAGTACAGATCTTCATTAAAACTCTTGATGCCAAATTTCTATAGCATGCATAACCAAGTTGAAAATAATTTGTATGGTTATAAGTTCTCAGACATGTCAGAATACAGTTATTAAACCCTTGTCAAATGTTCAGACATGCTGATTATTTGATATTACGTCTGATTATTTAATCTAGAACTAAAATTATGTTTTGATAATAATTACAACCCATTTCAAAGTACACTCTAATTAGAGTGAGACTGCCTTAATGGTAATCCTTTAGTCTTAATCTTCCTACATTTGAAATAAAACTTCAAAGCACAAATATGAGTTGAGAATTTTTTAACCATTTCACGGGTCATCTTGTTTCTGTGTTATAGGTAACTACACCGGAAAGGGTATCACTGGTCTGATGTGTTCCTTCACTCCTCCCAGCCTCGAGCGAGAGTCGTACAGAGTTACCTCCCTTAATTTCAGCCCAGATGGAAAGGATGTTCTTGTTAGCTACTCGTCAGAATTTATCTACTTGTTTGGAACTGATGTAAGAAAACAATCTTGAACTTTAACGTTACCTTGTTATTGTTAGAAGTCTGATATTAGCTCTTGCCATTCTGGCGGCTAATGATTCTGCTATTGTGACCAGTGCAGATCATGATCAACCGGCAATCCATGCAGTGTGATTATAATCTCCAGACCACTGTTCATTAATTAGTCAAGCATCCCTTAGAACATTAAACAATACTGGCTAATTTAGAAATTTAGTAGGGTAAGGTCTAATTCAGCAATCAGATATTGCCATCCCGTGTACAATGTATTGGTCGTACAGAGATCTTCACCAGTTGGCAACTTTTTCATGGATTGTTATAATTTCTTGTTAAAATGTTTATATGCTTCTTTGTATTTGCCAGGGCGTTCAAACATTAGTCATTTTTAGCTCGACTATTCGGAGAATATGGAGAGCTATTACAGTCACTTGTGCGTCGGTGTTGGCGTCGGCGTTGCAGCTTTGGTTAAAGTTTTGCCTGCTAAGTACTATCATGCACATATCTCAGTAACCACTTATAATATTGACTTGAAACTTTGTTCATGTCTTTAGGGGTGTCATACAATCAAGACAGATAACTCTTGTATAAATTTAGTACAAATTATGGCCCTTGTTTGACTTTGAAAATTTGGTAAAAGTTTTTCCTGCTAGGTACTATCATGCACATATCTCAGTAACCACTTATGATATTGACTTGAAACTTTGTTAATGTCTTTAGGAGTGTCACACAGTCAAGTCAGATTACTCTTGTATAAATTTAATACAAATTATTGCCCTTGTTTGACTTTGAAAATTTGGTTAAAGTTGTGCCTGCTAGGTACTATCATGCACATATCTCAGTAACCACGTATGATATTGACTTGAACTTTGTTAATGTCTTCAGGGGTGTCACACAGTGAAGTCAGATAACTCTTGTATAAATTTGATACAAATTATGGCCCTTGTTTGACTTCGAAAATTTGGTTAAAGTTTTGCCTGCTAGGTACTATCATGCACATATCTCTGTAACCACTTATGATGTTGACTTGAAACTTTGTTAATGTTTTAAGTGGTGTCACACAGTCAAGACAGATAACTCTTGTATATATTTAATACAAATTATGGCCCTTGTTTGACTTTGAAAATTTGGTTAAAGTTTTGCATGCAAGGTACTTTCATGCACATATCTCAGTAACCACTTATGGTAGTTATATCAAACTTAGCAATGTTCAGGGTTACATTTTGTATCAAACAATTAATTTACCAAAAATTAAATATATAGTGATGTATTTCGACTTTTTTTATGATTCAACTTTCCTAGTTTATACTTAATAGTTAGCAGAATTTTGTTTTGCTATTAAACTGATAAAAGTTTTGTTTTATTAGCAAGCTCCCACAATAGTCAAGCTTGCTGTCTTATGGAGTTCAAACATTAGTCATTTTTAAATTGACTGTTAAAGTTTACAAGTTCAACATTATTACTTTTTCTTAAATGGTATGTGGAGTATTTTTATTATCTCTAGGACAAGGAGGAATGCAAGCAACTAAAGAAAGCAATTCCAGCCCCACAGGTATTTTTCCTATTCTGTTTTACAAAGTACATGTATACCAAAATGAGCATTATCTGATTTTTATGCCCCCGAAGGGTGGCATATTAAAATCGCACCGTCCGTCTGTCCATCCGTCTGTCCATCGTCTGTCTGTCTGTCCGTCCGTCCATCTGTCCTTCTGTGCGTCCCCACTTACAATTCGTGTCCGGACTGTAACTCTGTCATGCATTGAAGGATTTTAAAATAATTTGGCACACATGTCTAGCACATCAAGACGACGTGTCGCGTGCAAGACCCACATCCCTACCTCAAATGTCAAGGTCATACTTAGAGTTTGAAGGTAATGGAATCCTCTATATATGCACACATTCGTGTCCGGACTGTAACTTTGTCATGCATTGAAGGATTTTAAAATAACTTGGCACAAATGTCTAGCACATCAAGACGACGTGTCGCGTACAAGACCCACATCCCTAGCTCAAATGTCAAGGTCATACTTAGAGTTTGAAGGTAATGGATTCCTCTATATATGCATACATTCGTGTCCGGACTGTAACTTTGTCATGCATTTAAGGATTTTAAAATAACTTGGCACAAATGTCTAGCACATCAAGATGACGTGTCGCGTACCCATGTCCCTAGCTCAAAGGTCAAGGTCACACTTAGAGTTTGAAGGTAATGGATTCCTCTATATATGCATATATGCACACATCCGTGTCCGGACTGTGACTTTGTCATGCATGGAAGGATTTTAAAATAATTTGGCACAAATGTCTAGCACATCAAGATGACGTGTCGCCTGCAAGACCCACATCCCTACCACAAAGGTCAAGGTCACACTTAGAGTTTATAGGTAATGGAATCCTGTATATATGCATACATTTGTGTCCGGACTATAACTTTATCATGCTTTGAAGGATTTTAAAATAACTTGGCACAAATGTCTAGCACATCAAGTGGATGTGTCGCGTGCAAGACCCAAGTCCCTACTGCAAAGGTCAAGGTCACACTAAGTGTTTAAAGTAATGGAAAACTGTATGCATGGTTACTCTGTCATGCATGGAAGGATTTTAAAATTACATAGCACATTTATTGAGCACATGGAGAGGACACAGACTGTGAGGCACCTCTTTCGGGGGCATTTGTCACTTGTGAGGGGCAGCTCTTGTTTAAATCTGTTATTTTATGCATTTATACATGCAAAGGTTTGGTCAGAAACAAGATACTATTGAAGCAGAATCATTCCTTAAAATATAAAGTCAAATGAAACAAGAGTTGTTTTCCTGGAAGTTTTTCAAGTCAGTTTAGAAAATATGTCAGTACCAGATGCTGAGCAAAATATAGAACAGTATTTGGTGAATAAAAATGAAATTGGGCTAGTGTAAACATGATGAAAATTTTGCAATTTGTGAGCAGGCAGACTTCTTGCGAATTTTAGATTGGCAGAAGGAGAATTGTCTAATAGTAAATCTATGTGAAATGATCTGTTGTGAGATTTATGAATAAGTGAAGTGGGAAATTCGCTAAGATAGTAAAAATTAAATCATCACAAAATTTACCCAATTTACAGTATGCTTTGTTTTATTAGCTCGACTTTTCGAAGAAAAGGGGAGCTATCCTACTTGCCCCGGCATTGGTGTCAGCGTTGGTGTCACACCTTGGTTAAGTTTTTCGTACCACCCCACTTTATTTCAAAAGTATTAGGTATTGCTTTTAAACTTACCATACTTGTTTACCATCATAACCTCCATCTACAGACAAGAGTACATAACTCTGTCAAGGTTTTTGACAGAATTATGGCCCTTTTTTTACTTAGAAAGTGTATTGAGCTTGGTTAAGTTTTTCGTACCACCTAATTTTATTTCAAAACCATTGGAGGTATTCCTTTGAAACTAACCATACTTGTTAACCATCATAACCTACATCAACAGACAAGAGTATATAACTCTGTCAAGATTTTTGACAGAATTATGCCCCTTTTTTACTTAGAAAATACATTGAATATGGGTAAAATCCACTTATTGCCTTAACCCTTTGAGATATTGCTTTGAAACTTTGAATGCTTGTTTACATCATTACCCCCATCTGTAGACAAGAGAAGGTAACTCTGTCAGGGATTTGTTTTAAAAATTAAGGCTCTTTATCGACTGAGAATCTTGGTTAAGTTTTTCGTACCAGTCCACCTTTTGACTAAACTGTTTGAGATATTAATTTGAAAGTTGGAATACTTATAAACCATCATGATCCCAAAACATGGGCAGGAGAAGGTACTTCTGTCAATGATTTTATTTGAATTGGCCCTTTTTATGCCCCCGAAGGGAGGCATATTAAAATCGCACTGTCCGTCCGTCCGTCTGTGCGTCCCCACTTACAATTCGTGTCCGGACTGTAACTCTGTCATGCATTGAAGGATTTTAAAATAACTTGGCACACATGTCTAGCACATCAAGACGACGTGTCGCGTGCAAGACCCACATCCCTACCTCAAAGGTGAAGGTCACACTTGGAGTATGAAGGTTATGGAATCCTCTATATATGCACACATTCGTGTCCGGACTGTAACTTTGTCATGCATTGAAGGATTTTAAAATAACTTGGCACAAATGTCTAGCACATCAAGACGAGGTCGCGTACAAGACCCATGTCCCTAGCTCAAAGGTCAAGGTCATACTTAGAATTTGAAGGTAATGGATTCCTATATATATGCATATATACACACATTCGTGTCCGGACTGTAACTTTGTCATGCATTGAAGGATTTTAAAATAATTTGGCACAAAAGTCTAGCCATAAGACGACGTGTCGCTCAAGACCCATGTCCCTAGCTCAAAGGTCAAGGTCTACTTAGAATTTGAAGGTAATGGATTCCTCTATATATGCATATATGCACACATTCGTGTCCGGACTGTAACTTTGTCATGCATTGAAGGATTTTAAAATAACTTGGCACAAATGTCGCCCATAAGACGGCGTGTCGCGTACAAGACCCATGTCCCTAGCTCAAAGGTCAAGGTCACCTTAGAGTTTGAAGGTAATGGATTCGTCTATATATGCATATATACACACATTCGTGCCGGACTGTAACTTTGTCATGCTTGAAGGATTTTAAAATAATTTGGCATAAATGTCTAGCACATCAAGATGACGTGTCGCGTGCAAGACCCACATCCCTACCACAAAGGTCAAGGTCACCTTAGAGTTTATAGGTAATGGATCCTGTATATATGCATACATTTGTGTCCGGACTATAACTTTATCATGCTTTGAAGGATTTTAAATACTTGGCACAATGTCTAGCACATCAGCAGATGTTTCGGGGCATTCGTCACTTGTGAGGGACAGCTCTTGTTTACTTAGAAACTCAGTTAAAATTTTCATTCTTGTCCACTTGTTGACTTAACCATTTGAGATATTACTTTGAAAGTTGGAGTACTTAATATGTATTATCATGAGACCTATCTGTAAGCAAGAAAAGATAACTCTGTGAAAATGTTTCTTGATTTGTACTTAGAAATTCCTAGTTAAAGTCTTGTGTGCCCTTAACTGTCAAAGTTTTGTTTTATAGACAAGCACTAAAAAGTCGAGCACGCTGTCCTACTGACAGCTCTTGTTTCATGCCTGGTATTACTTGTTACATTTGAAATTTTGCATTTAAAATATCTGTTTAAAAATGTTTGCTGAAGTTCCATAACTGTATTTGAATTTTCCTTGAGTTATTGCCATTTGGTACTTACAGGAATGATCAGTTGCAAGGGTATGTTATTAGGCTTAATGGATCACCCTCATTGGTAGCTTTAATTAATTTCTGTCTCATTCTGTTATGTATTGTAAACATTTAAAGCTTTAGAAAATAGTGAATATTTGATGTTACAGGCAGAGGTTGAAGCAAAAGCCGTTGAATGCACTGTGACAATCCCTGAGACACCTAAACCTAAGCCTGTGTGTCCCAGGCCCGTTACAGAAACACCAGAGCCAACCCCTGGAACATCTGCATCTAGCCCTGATGATGATAGTTCATCTAAAGCGCCACCTGTTAAACGCCTTCGTCTCCGTGGTGATTGGTCAGATACAGGGCCTAGGGCACGGCCTGAGAGGGAGCGCCAGCCAACAAGTAGTGGAGCTACTAATGAAAATGAAAGTGGTGCAACGGGTAATGCACACTCTTTTCATGATTTCTTTCTTTATACTATCCCAATAAGCAATTTTGAAATGCTGTGGCAAGATGTTGGTCTGTCTTGCCCTTAGTTGCCATTCCTAGTATCATATCTTCATCTCTGCAAGTGCCTCTAAGAATTTTTAACCAGGTTTTCAATGAAAATCCTGGTTATTACATAGAAGTACTTGATCAGGTGGATGGGTGGCATCAAACAAGTGGTTTCTGGTCAATAATTTTAGTTATGAATGAAGTAATGCCATGATGAAACTTGGTATGTAAGTAGCTTATATGGCGATGTAAATTGGGGTTAAGGGTCCCTGGGTTCAAGATCACAGTTATCAAAAATAGAAAAGGCACTTCCTGTCTATAACTGGTTAAGAATGAGATATTGCCATGAAAATCTGTTTGTAGGTAGCTTATATGGAAATATAGCTTGGGATTGCATTTGAGGTCCCAGGGTCAAGGTCCCTGTTTTTTAGTAAAAATAGAAATATGGCCTGGCCAATAACTAGTGTTTGGAATGAGGTATTGCCATGAAAATTGGTTTTTAGGTAGCTAGAATGGAAATGTAGCTTGGGATTGCATTTGGGGTCCCTGGGTTAAGGTCAAGGTAGCTGTTACTAAAACATAAAAAAACGCATGGCAATGCCACGAACCGGTTTTCCTTTGACGCCAAATCAAGTTAAAATCATGTAACAGGTTTTCAATGTTAATGTCATGTGACCTTGACCTTGGAGCCAGCCATGCGGAACAGCGTTCCGCACGTCATCTTGATGTGGTAACATTTGTCGAGTTTCACAATTCTTCAAAGGGTTGAAGGTTACAGAGCGGACAGGATTTTCAATGTTAATGTCACTGTGACCTTGACCTTGGAGCCAGCCATGCGGAACATGCGTCTGCCCGCTCATCTTGATGTGGTACTTTGTCTGAGTTTCACATTCTTCAAAGGGTTGAAGAGTTCAGGCGGACACTCGTTTGCGCCCGCCCATCCGCCCATCCGCCCACCGCCCTCCGCCCGCCATACCCCAATCTAATAACCAGGATTTTCAAAATTGAAAACCTGGTTAAAAACTTGAAATAGAAAAACGGTTTAGGGCCGATAACTTGTTGCTGGAATGAAGTATTACCATGAAACTTAGTATGTAGGTAGCTTATATTGAGATGTAGCTTTTGACCGCTTTTAGGGTCCATAGGGTCAAGTTACTGTTACTAAAAATAGAAAACAGTTTCCAGCCAAAAGTTTGCTTGTCTAAACATGTTTAAATGTTATTAGCACACCAAGTATTGGCTGGAGGATCCTTAAATGAACCAACTATCTTATGAAAAAATCTGTCAAAAGTGAGTTGCATGAACAATCCTTAAAATGAACCTACTACTCTATGAGAAGTTTCTGTCAAAAATTAGTTGCCTCAACAATCCTTAAAATGAACCTGCTACCATAGAAGTTTTTGTCAGAAGTGAAAAAAACTTAAGTTGGTTATATGTTGAAAGTTGGTTTTGTGGTATTGCCACATTTCTTGTAAATAATTGTGTCTCTTCAAAGAAATTAAGTTAACTTTGAGACCAGTTCAATCCAAACTTTGTGGGGGATGGAATTAAAGATTATGTGGAAAACTTAGGACCAAAGTATGTTGTTATTTCAAGCTCAGAATACCTTCCTGAATTAATTATGATGTCTTTATTCATTCAGGCCCTGGCGGGTCAAGAACAGCCATTATGAACCGTATGTCAGACTTACTCACTCGTTGGTTGTATGGCAACATGAGACAGGGATCAGATCAAAGTCAACAGGAAGGAGAGGCTAATCAAGACTCTGGAGGTACTGAACCAAACCAGTCTGCAACTAATGATACTGAAGCAGAGACACAGTCTGCAGAAAATTTACAAAGCCAGTCTACTGACTCCCAGACTGTGTCTGAAGAAAATACTCATTGTGTTGGAGAATCTCCAGCCCAGTCTGTGAATATAGCACAAGAACAAACAGCAGAAAGATCTGATTACAAAATTCCAGAATGTTTAGAAACAGGACAGTTTAACAAGAATCCCTCAGTAAACCATTCGGAGGTAGATTCTGATGTAAAGACTGATTCTACTGCTTCAAAAGGAGGATATACACAGCAGAATGAGCCAAACGGAAATTATTTAAATTTAAAGTCAGAACAAGATTCTTCTGATTCAAAATCAGATGAATCCCAGTCCTCATTTGTCCACAAGATAGAAGCAATGAATGTAGATGACAATGATTTAGGGTTGCAAGATGGAACTGATACAGAAAATGGTAAATTACAAAGTAGAAATGATACTAGAAGTGAAGTGAGTATGGAAACAGACAGTGAGTTAACTGATAAAGCACGATCATTGGAAAATGAAAATAGAGAGGACTTTGAATTTTATAACCCATTAGAACCAACCACCTACCCTGTACCCTTTACAAAAAGTAAAGAAAATGATAAAGACTTTAAAGATGACTCAATTGAAATGAAGGAATTGGTGATTCCAAAATTTTCTCCATTGTCTCAAAACAATGAGGCAGAAAGTAAAACTGATGGTCAATCTATGAACCTGTCAGAACAAACACAACAAAGTAGTGAAAGTGAAACTAAAGATTTGACTGTATCATCAGAACAAAATGAAATGCTGACTAATGATTCCAGTGGTCAGACTGATGAAGAGCCACCATACATGGTAGAACCAGGTGTGTATCGGGAAACTGTGTCAGCTGCAGTAAACACCCTCATATCACAGAATGTGAAACCAGTTGTAAGTCTACATTATTCTGCAGAAGGCACCTCTGCCAGCACAATCAAAGTTGGTTTCACACAATTTCAGAGTCTTGAGGAAGAGATTGAAGAACAAAATCCACAAGTGGTAGTGCAAGGATCTGATAGGGATGTTGAACATGTAAATGGTTCAAACATTGAAAATGTCAGTAATGGTGATGAGACTCCTGCTAGTAATTGTACTGATGACAATGTAGAAAGTGCTAATGTTGATAGTATTTCAAACAGGAGTTTTGATATATCCAAAAAAGCTGAACATGGATTAGAAAAAGGTATATCTCAGTCAGTCAAAACTGATGATAAAAGTGATTCTGGAAACTCGATGATTTCTCAGATTGGTGTTACTGTTAATTCAGGATCAAAAAATGAACAAGGGGCGTGTGCAATGGATATTGAAGACTGTGATAATAAAAGTGCATTTAGGCCATTTTCTGTGAAAACAGCTGACAATGAGCAGTGCTTAGTTATGGATGCAGATTATAAACAAAATCAGCAGACTGATAATACAGATGAAGGTGTGACTTTGGAAGTGCCATGTGGTAATTTCAATTTTGATGATTTAGCAGAAGGTAAAAAGACCAGTAGATCTGAAGATAGTGCAAATGTAAGCAACTCTACTAATGGTAATATTGAGGGCATTGAAAAATCTGAACCAGGTTGTTCTAGTCGGGCAGAAGCAGTCGGTGCAGCTTCAGCAGACAGCACTGTGAAAACTGATGAAACTGATAGACAATTGGAACATGGTGAGTCTATAAATGATCTTAGTATCTTTTTTGTTCTTTCATTAGAATGATGCATTTCAAGGAGTTGGATAACTATTTTTATATTTTTCTAAAATAAACTCACTTTTGTTTCAGCGTATTGATACTTTCTTGTTTCCAATGAATTCTGTTCCAGTCATTTATCACATAAAAGAAAAGGTGTAAATTATTTACCTGTGCTCTCAAATTTAGTCGCTGTAAGTCAAGAAACTCCAATATCTGCCAATGAAACAGCTCCTTCGAGACCTAGACAGAGGCGTATTGGACACAGTGGGCCTCCCACAGGGAACTTTCAGTTACATGGTGACAGTGGGGAAAGCAGTAGTGATGAAGGAGAGCAAGAGCAAAGTACAGCTGGTACAAGGTAAGTGAACAAGTATAGAGCACAGATATGATTCACAGGGGGAAATTCCAATTTATTGAGGCTACTGCTAGGGTCAGCAGAAAGGATTGCAGAAACAATTAGGAACAGAAGCAAAGCACTGTTAGAACAATATATATATAGAGTTGACAAATATTGTTTGGGCTCTGTAGGGGGATGCCCGACTGCAAGAGGATAGCTGATAACTTTGGTGATGAAGACAAGGCTTTACAGAATACAAAATGTACATCCATGGCAATTTAATACTTGATATAAAAGAATTTTCTTTCCTGTCAGAATTTATTTTATTATGTGAGTAATTCTCTGCAGTGTATAAACTGGACTGTGTGTTACAAACAGTATGTTAAACAGTTATATGGCGCTTTTGTTAATTTAGTGCTACAACTAGGGGAGACAGTAGTAGCTTGAGGGATTTTGAAAGAACCACAGCAGCTCTGAAGCTACAGACTTTACACCGTTTACGCCAGGAGGCAAAAGAGAAAAAAGAAATGGAGGCTAAAAATGTTACTATGCCAAAGGTCAAAAAAGTGTTTAAAGGTCACAGAAATGCAAGGACAATGGTTTGTATATTAAAAGTACAGTTTCGTTTTGCTTTATCAGATAGTTGTTAAAGTACAGTTTAGTTTGTAATTTACTCCCACATAAGGAAATGTATGCTTGCTGTATTGGGGCCAGCTAATAATTTTAGTGTCATATCAAGTCTGTGTCTTAAGAATTTTTCCCTTAGCGAAATGCAAAAAAAATTTCATATATTTCTGCATTAAAATTTTCTTAGCACAGAATAATGACTGTTCATTGTCACTTCATAAGTGTCACTCTAACTATCCTCACTATCCATATTACAGAAGTAACTGTGATTTATTGTTCAATATTCAACACAAAGGAAAAATCACGTCCACCATGTTATGTTACCCACAATGCCTCAGTCTGTTTGACACCAAGTTTGTCCAGACTGCTCTTAAACCCCTCCCTGGATTTTCATAAAATTTTGCAGGAAGCATGAGTATGAAGCCTAGTTGTGCATATTGCTATTTGGGGTCACTAGCTCATAGGTCAAGGTATATGGGTGGGGAGACATACGTTTTTTCATGAAAAACAATCTCTATTTCTTTATTAAATTTTTTTCAGATCAAAGAGTCAAATTTCTGGGGCGACAAATTTGTACTAAGTGGCTCAGATTGTGGCCATGTGTTTATTTGGGACCGGCACACAGCAAAGGTGGTTATGTTACTTGAGGCAGACAAGCATGTGGTTAACTGTATACAACCTCATCCATTTGATACTCGTAAGTACAAGTCAAATTGACAAAAGTCTGCTTCTGTACCTGAGCCTTGAAACTGTAATTTAAAGTCTTTACATTTGCGCATTGTTTAATTTGCGATTTTCAAATTTTCTTTTTATTTGTGAGTTTTTTAATTCGCAAGCGGGCAATATTTTATATTATAATCATTGTTTGTTTTCTATGTTAGCGAGTTTGATGAATTTGCAAAGTGCTTTATTTGCAAAAAATTAGCGGAAATAAAATCTTGTAAAAAAATCAACACTTACAGTACATGTATATGAAAACCAGCAAGTGCTTTAGAATCTCTAAATTGGGTAATTTACGTGTGGGTAAAATTCAACAATTTGATAGCAGGCAGACTTGTTTGCAAAATTTAAAATTCACAAAAAGAGAATTCTGTTATTATAAATTCATCGCAAATAATTTTTTTGGGAAAAGTTTTGAAGCAGTGAAGTGGGGAATTCGTGTAACTGTTACTCAATTTACCGTACTAAAGGATATAAATTAAATGTACTACATGTATGTAGAAAACATATGCTTTTTCATTGATTTACATAGATTTATTTCAGTGCTGGCAACCAGTGGTATAGATTATGATGTGAAGATCTGGACACCACTTTTACAAAAGTCTGGGTTTGATGAGGAGAGAGCACGGGAGGTGTGTATACATGACAGAAACCTTTCTCATTGTGTGTAAAGCCAAAGACATATGCCACTACTTTCCCTTTCTTAAATATCTAATCTGTAAAGATAGAGCACAGTACAGAGTTCTTAAATATCAGAGACATGTTCTATAAACCAGCTTTCTAATAACAAAGATGTGACACTATTGTTTTATTTAGGTGATTCATCGTAATGAGATAATGCTGGAAGAGACGAGGGATACCATCACCGTTCCAGCTGCATTCATGTTGAGAGTTCTAGCATCCATCAACAGCATTCGTGCAGGTAATGGCATTTGTACATACTTCAAAATTGGGATTTATATGGATTTCAAAATCTGGATTCCTACAGATTTCAAAGTAGGTATTTGATTCAGATTTGTACATATTTCAAAACCTGGGATTCATACAGATTTCTTATAAGTTCTCAACTTCTAATGATCGTGATAGCCCTGTCGAGCACAGTGGAAGACTGATCCTTGTCTGGCTATAGTAAGTTATTTTGAAGGGCCATCATGACTCACATCTTGCATTTCTGTATTTATTTTAGGGCGTAGAGCAGCTGAGAGAAATAGAGAAGAGAATGCAGAGGAAGCCCAAGAGGAACATGAGAGTGATACAGAATAAAATACCAGTGGTAAAGGTTACCTGTGTCCAGGCATGGTGGGAAGTGGTGTAAGGCTGTAAGACTGAGAGCATGCACCATATTGATCAAAGTTACTTTAATTTATTGGCTGCCTTGTTGTTTCAATGGAGTTTACTGTATGTAGTATTTGTGTCTCTTTACAAGCTAAGTGTTACAGATGTTGCAGCTATGTAAAAAGCAGTTTGGTTTTTTACAAGTTTTTTTATTGCTGGCACTGGAAATCATGTTTACAGAACATAATTTGTAATTGCTTACAGTTCAGGGCTATTTGACATATTTTCAAAGGGTCAGTTGCTATATTTTGGCCATGTCATCTTGCAGATTGTATGCATAAAGTAGGATGAGTGTTGTGTGTGAGGATCTGTGGAGACAAAATAGCAAAACCATTTCTTATATACAGAGATCAAATAAATTATAAATGAGTCCTTTTTCTTTAATATTTAAGACAGAAGTATTATTTTACTTTTTTCATTACACTACAATGTAATTGAAACCCCCACCATATCTGTGTGTTTTGTGTATTGAAAGCCTTGATTGATTTGTTGGGATACATGTATAACTAAGTATTTTACATATATGTTAAAAAATCTCAATTTTTATTGTATTTGATAATCTTTTGAGTTTGTTATGGGCATTAAAAAGGTTTTGTCAGCAGTTGCACTGTTTCATCCATTGAATACAGAGCAGTCTTTATAGCGCACCTGGCACAAAGTGCCAGTGTGAGCTATTAGGACCACTCATCATCTGGCATGCTTAGTGCGTTGTCAGTCCACCATTTCCTTCAAACAACATACCTGAAACCAGTGGGCCAATGTTGATGAAGCTTGGATGGGATGTTCCTTGCATGACACTCTATCATAGTTGTTTAAATGATTCCATTCTATGCATAAGTCTGGTTGCCATGGTAACAGAAAAGAAGAACTTGAAAATTCTCAAAAATCTGTAGGCCCAGGGCTTCGATATTTGGCATGTAGCATTGTCTAGTGGACCTCTACCAAGATTGTTCAAATTATGGACCATGGGTCAAAATTGACCCCACCTGGGAGCCAGTTGGTTTTACATAGGATTATATAGGATTTTTAAAAAAAAGTCTTAAAGCCTTCTTCTCTGAAACCACATGGCCTAGAGCTTAGATATATATCATGTATTATTGCCTAGTGGACCACTACAAAGATTTTACATCTAGGCTTTTACAGGAAAAACTTTTGAGATCTTCTTCTCTGAAACCACAAGGCCTAGAGCTTAAATATTTAGTATGTAGCATTGCCTGATGAACCTCTACCAAGATTTATCAAATCATGACCTCCAGGCCAAATTGACCCTGCCCTGATGATCACTTGGTTTTACATAGGCTTATATGTAGGCAAAACTTCAAAACTGTAATTGTCTAGAACCACAAGGCCCAGGGCTTAGATATTTAGGATGTAGCATTACGTAGCGGACCTCTAGGAATAATGTAAAAATCATGACTTCCCCTTTTCTGCTATTGTTGACCTTGTATTATAGTCAATGGTAGCCATGTGATCGATATAGGGCCATCTTGGCCCTCTTGTTTTATATCAGCAGGGAAATTGCTTGTAGAGATTTCTTCCTGCAAGTTTTAATTTTAATAATTAAGTACAAGTTTATTTCATATTATTGTATTGTTGTATTGACATGTTGAAGGTACAATTTAAAATTAATAGTGACCTATGCCAGATCAGTAGTCATATTGTACATGTATCTATATAATCAAACTGCCAATAATGTTAATTGTTTAATTCAGTTTATTAGTAAATTGAGTTGTAATTCTTAGAAACTGTTCCACCAGACATGGCAATGAACTTCCATTGTTTCTTTATAGAGAAGTGGTCTTTTCTGTCTCCCCATCCTTCCATCTCTCAAAACTTGTGTACGAAACTTCTCATACATTATTCAGAGGATTTGCTTATATCTTATATGAGTTATCTTGATGTGAAAATGATCTTACACCAAGGAATTTTGACTATTGTAACAACAGTTTCTTGAACAAAGTTTTTTTCCTTTGTCATTTTTTTCACTGTGTAGAGCTTTGTAAAGTCTCGAGTGCAAATTCCCATAGTGTCATCATGATGAGGCTTTGCATTAAACTCTCACAAGCAAGATACATTTGGAACGAGTGTTCCAGAGAGATTCAATAAGCTACAAAAGATTTGTTCCTTCTGGTAATCAAATTGTACATAAAGTATAAACTTTTATAATCTTGATGTGATGTCTTAAAGGAGAGGAGAGAGGTTTGGCTTTTCCACCATTGTAATACGCTATTATACAAGATGTATGTTTTTTCCTCTACAAATTTGTCTTAGGTGGGGGCATCTGTGTCCATTCATGTGTCCCTTGGACACAATTCCAGTAATATGATCATAGCTATTCTTGTAAATCCTATAATGGATTTCAGATTATGTGCACATATCTTCAGTTTGCTGCACAATTTTCAGAAGGCATATAAACCTCGAAAGTTGAAATCATTTTTCGTTTTGCTTACAATGTAAATATTGAGAAAGATACTTATGGAGGGTAAAAGTCTAGTTCTGGACCTTCCCAGAAGTGAATATACTTGCCTGCAAGTAACTGAATTACTGTCCAAAAAAATGTTAAAGTCCTGAGAAGAAAAGAAACAAGTGAGACCATTATGTCCATTACCTTGGAATATACAAGTTTTTCACACAACCTTATAGATGAGGAAAATTAATTTTACCAGTACAATTTAATCATTGAAATTTTAAACAGTACAGTCTAACCTGTCTGTAGTGGTCACCCAATGGACAAAATGAAAGTGGCTGCTATATACAGATGACCACTTTATCCAGGTTTTAATATACACAGATAATTATGAGGTCAGTAACAATCAGAAATAAAATATTTATAAATATTCATTTTAAACATTAAATATATAAATATTTCAAAACATTAAAAAGGATTACATTCTTTATACAACGGTGTTTACTGTTCAAATTTATTCAAAAGACTTTTAAATTAGTAGCTTAAAGAATTTACATATAAATTAGACTGTTAAATGGAAATGAGTGCAGTTACTAAAAACGTTGCTACAAGATAACAAGAAAATATCAGTGTGTCAAATCTTGTAATCTATTCAAATGTGCAAGAGGCAATCTTAAGTGAGAGTTTTACTCATACAGTCCATTTACGTATTATTTCAGACCTTTTTCTCGGAAATCCTACCTGAGTGTACTGGTATTATAATTACTTTAAATAATTGTATATCACGCCTATTACATATTGATTGAGATTACTTGTCATTTTGTTGAAAATGGTACAATATGGTAATTCACAGGTGGTATTTGCCATTGCAGCGGTGGCTGCTATAGTGCAATATTGCATCATTTCAGCTGGCTGCTGAGCGCCTTAGACTAGGTCATTTTTTTTTATACAGGTTCAGTTTAATACAAAAGTTCATCTGTTGGATCCGAGATCTGCCATTACAGACAGGGTCACGCCATATACAGGTGACAGCTGATGCAGGTTAGACTGTACCTTGGTTTGGCTTGCAAGCCATATCTCATAGTCAAGTGACCCAGATAATATTAAGACAAAATGTGCTTGCCATATGATACATGAAGATGCTCATCATGCCTTTGTTGTTGTTGTTACTGTTGCATGTATTTTACTGAATAAACTTTACAAATTTCACCAGTTGTATTTCTATATCGTAACAGTTGTATTTGCAAAAATCTTATCTTGGAATGGATAGATGCATGACCTCGCCCCCATCCCATTACAGTTTTATGTGTTTGTATTGAGTATAACAGTACTGATCGAGATAAGTCAGAATCTGTAATATACTAGTCATGTTTTCAGCTTTCTCATGACATTGGCTGAGGAAAAGTGAAGCCAAGCTGAGACTTAACCTGGCATTATTGCTTTTGGGGCAATTGGTACAAGTAGTCCATCAACTTGCCTACCTATTTGCAAACACTTTCTACCCTTTTGAGGCAGTCAAGTCCTATACACCATTACTACTTGCCCTATTAAGCTAAATTCTGCCCTCTAGTTTCAGTTATCACTACTACTTTCACCAACTGTACATAGAAGAATTTCCATGTAATCCCCAGTTTCACATTTGAGCTTCAAAATAAAAAGATGTGCTGTTTCACCTGGAATCAAACCTGGGTCTTTCACCTACAGGGTAATTGTACTAAGCTTAATTCAGCTGATGCAGTATCTTTATTTTTAGCACTGAAGTCGTGTACATGTGTTTGGTCTCTTCAGTACTAGAGACTGGTATTGGACAGGCTTTTGTGTCGCCCTTTCGGAGAAAAGCGATACATTAGGATTGCTTTGTCCGTCGGTCCGAGCTAACGTATAGATACTTAAATGGCTAGGAGGACAATACGCAACTGTAAATTCTATTCATTCCATCTGTTATCAGACCTGGGTTCAATTATTTTTAAGAGTAATTAAAACAGAAATTCTTCAATTAAATTACAATTATATTTAGTACATGCTTTTTACAGAAGTAATTAATTAATTACAATTATTTTAAGGAAAACAATTATTTTTTAATTATTTGGCAATATATTCACAATTTCACATAGAATCATGTTACTATCAACGACATTAAAAATGCAGATTTATAATTCCTCATTGAATTTTGAAAACTTGAACACTTCAATGTTTACTGTCTGTCAGTGAACACCATTTACAGATTCTTATTGCATTTCAAAAACATTAATGCTTCAAAGTTACTGTCTGCCAGTGAACACCGTTCAGGCCTAAACACTTCCAGCTATTGAGAAGAGACGTTCAACTGGCGCAGATGAAGCTGGTAGAGCCAGGTAGGTTGCAGCCATCTTTGACAAAAATTGATGACAACAAATTCTCTTCCTTCAGGCTAATTATACTACTAGTTATTGTAATTCAATGGCTTAATATTCATCAATGGTTGAGCAACAGTTTCAGGTTCATATCCAGATTACATTATTACCTCTTTCGATGACAAGCAAGTGTGGAAGTTATACCCCTAGGTGGTAACAGCTACTGCACAATAACCTGTATTTTTGCCATATGTTTGTGACACTTTTCTGCATGTAATTGAATTTAATTGACAATTATTTTGCATTTGTTTGGATTTTAATTAATTAATTATAATTAAAATAATTGATTTCTGCCTCAATTATTAATCATTTTTCAATCAGTTGAAAAACTGTTATTAATTATAATTAATTAAATTATAATTGTAATTGGACCCAGGTCTGTCTGTTATGTGGCTAAAATTTCTTTTATGTGGCTAAAAGAACAATGGGGAGAACAATAGCATAGCCACATAAGTATCACTTTGTTAGAACGTCCGCCACAAAAACTTAACGTTGGCTCTAACTTTGCTTTTTTTTAAGATTTCTTCATCAAAATTTTCAAATTGCATTGCTTATGACAAAAACACATTTTGTAGGTCATATTTGACAGAGTTATCCCCCTTTTTGTACTCGGATTTTGCTATTTCTTAAGATTTCTTCATCAAACTTTTAAATTGTATTGCTTATGTCAAAAGGTTCGTGATGCTGCCGTATTTTGTAGGTCAAGGTCATATTTGACAGAGTTGTGCCCCTTTTTGTACTTATATTTGTCAAGAAATAATTGGCTATTCTGACAAAGCGTAAGAGGGTGACACAAGTGGTTTTCTGACAACCAATCTAGTTTTCCAGTCAGTACGTGTGTACTTCATCTATGGAAATTCCTCCCCATTTATTTTCTACAACAGGCACAGAACCTGAGAACCTGAGTAACATGTTACCAAACCCAAACTTGTACAAAACCTGATACTAACTGCTCTCTCAAAAACAATGAACGTAAACAATTATATATAGGAATTGATCTTTTATTAGAAACAAAATACAACAAATGTCAAGTACTGTGGGTTGGTGTCAGGACTCTGGAAGCACAGGCATAGTTATGGTCAGTATCTGTAAACAGAAACATATAATTGGCATTATCCACTAGGTACATGTGGCTCCATACACGAGGACCTTTATTCGATCTACTGGCCAAAAACCGTACAAAAATGTACTGTAAATAAGCGTAAATTAATGTTGGTTAAGTAATTTTAGTTATATTTGCTGAAATTCTCTTTCTTTATAGCTTAAAATCTATAGAAGAAGCTTTACAATCTTGCACATGTATTTGTGAAACCCTGGTGTTGATTAATTATCCTTTCAGTGAATAATAGATGATGAAACGTGGACTTACCCGGGTCTTTCTATTGAATTGTGCTCCACACTCGCTCTGTTCTATGTAGAATGGCAGGTAAATATCTAGGTAATAATTATTGGACCGTGTCTGTAGTAATATTCTGTCCTCGCCAAGGTCAAGGCTAATACTGCTACTGACTTTCTGTAAAGGTATTAACATAATTATCTAGTTGACTGTAATGTTTACAATTACATTGGTTTTGTATTATAGCAGCCAATTTCACCTTTTATCACAGAGAGGTCACTGCAGCTGGCATTCCTTAACTATAACTGTCTGACATCAAAATATACAGGGATTCTCTGATAACCATAACTAGATGCCCACGTGCAACATGTCGAGCCCGCCAGCTGTCAAAAGGACTAACTCCTTACTAAGTAGAGATAGGTCAAAATACACCTAAATATTTGATGTAACGTGCAAGTTGTACCACAGAAAAGTGGTCTCGATTTTAAGCTACGGCAAGTAATAAAAAAGTTATAATATAAGCTATTTATAGTAACAACAAAGGGAAATAATTCTAAAAACAAGGGTAGCCCATGGTGGTGAACATTTGTACAAAGTAACATAAAAATCCCTCCATGCATAAAGAAGAAATGCTCCAGACAAAGACATTCTTGACTTTGAACTTTAACCTCTAAGTGTGACCTTGACCTTAGACCTAGTTCTTGCGCATGACACTCCGTCTTATAGTGGTGAACATTTGTGCCAAGTAACATCAAAATCCCTCCATGCATGAAAAAGATATGCTCCGGACAAAGTCATTCTTGAATTTGACCTTTAACCTCCAAGTGTGACCTTGACCTTAGACCTAGGGACCTGGTTCTTGTGCATGACATTCTGTCTCATGATGGTGAACATTTGTGCCAAGTAACATCAAAATCCCTCCATACATGAAAAAGATATGGTCCGGACAAAATCGGACGGACAACCGCACGGACATACATCGAACCGCCAAAAGTGACGACTATGTCGAGCTCACCGCAAGCGGGCTCGACAAAAAATGTTCAATAACCATACACTCTAAACTACTACGATGCATTTAGTAAAATGGAAATTGTTACCTAAACCTTTGACTTACTGACCCTAAAAACAACAGAAATGCTATATTTACCAGGCCACATCTATAATTATATGAACTTTTAGGACAACCAGCAGAAATGTTCTCCTTTGAATGGACAGTGTTTACTTTTCAGTGTTACAGCAATAAACCTTTACTTTTGTTCCATAAACCCTGCAAGTCAATAGGACTCGACTACTGACCACATGCAACCATTTTACAGAACTGGTTAACCATAGACACAAGTGTAAATATTTTAACCTTCACCCAATGACCCTCAGATATTAGGAGTACATGTACATACATGCCCAACTTATAAAGTTACAGAACCAAAGGCAGAACTATTTTTCAATCATTGATAGAAAGATCTTAACAATCTCCTGTTTTTTTAAATCTGTTGTCAGCTTGTAATGCAAGGCCACCTATAAAAACGAATCAACACCTACCACTTGAGGAAGGTTTACTTCTGCCACAAGAAAGTCTGGATGTCCAGTAGGTGGTTCCTGCACTATCCTATACTCCGGTTCCTTGCCTCTACAAGAAAGGGAATTCTGTGACTTTTAATACAGTGATATATTTAATGAATACCTAAACAGCTTAATCAAGAAACAGATTTTGCCTTTGAATGACAGTTACATGTACATGTTTATTGATAACTATATATCACAGTATGGATTTCAGATGCGTAATCTAATCAGGAAGACCAAAGGCCTGAGTGACTACATGTAAGTACAAAGCATCTGAACGGCACATCAGAATTTATAATAATCATGCAGAAGTAAAATCTTTTTCCATTCTTACATATTTACTTGAAATGAAATGTTAAAAGGGGTTCAGTGTTTAATTATATTGCACAAAGTTTAGTCACTCCCTATGTTACCAGATAACACAAAAACATGCAGACTATTCCTAAACCTTTTTGAATAATTACAGCATTACAACAGTGTAAATGCATACAGTCATCCATAGCAGAAGCTGCTCACCTGTACTTTAATCATCAGTTAGTTGATGACATTAAATCAAACATCCAAAGTTCGAATCATAGCTCAAACTGAACTAAAGACCTAGAACACTGCATTTACCTTGATTTCATATCTTCTTGTGAAGACCCCACTTCCTGTATGAGTGAGTTATGTGCCCTTGACTGAGATCCTGGGGTACTGGGCACTGATCTGTGGAGAATTCAAAAGTTGTTTGTTAGATGAACATAGACTTTTCATGCATTTTCAAATGTACTGCTAGGTCAAAATATGCAAATTTTCATTTTATATATAACTGAATACTTTGTATAATGTTATTAGTAAAACAAAACAATATTCAGCTTAATGTAATATTTTGAGATATTTTGAGATGTCCATTGATTGATCTGTGAATGAATACAGCAGCACGACTTTTGGGAATTTTAAAATATCTAAACTTCGAGAGCGTACATCATATGGACACCGCCCATCCGCCACAGGTGCTCCATAATACGTCACTACAGGCTTATAAAAATAGCTGTTGCAGGTTTGATTCGTTCAGCAAGCATGATAACCCTTTCCATGTTAAATTTCTAAAAAGGAATTGTCTGGCTTTCCATTTGGACAATAACATTTTCTAAAGATAGGGGTGTTTGACAAAAATATACAAACTTAGTCAGAACAGCAAGCAATGGGAACCATGATCTGAAAGCATGGACATGTATTCTGACCATGGTCTACACAGGTACAGTACATTGTTTTATAGGCTTAAGTATCAGACGAAAGCAGGACAGAAATTAACACTTATCCCACTAAGTGTCTAAAATGGACTTGACCATCTTTCAATTTAGACTGTACCATTAGTTGTTCAAAGGGGTGCTCACTCAAAATGACTGACTCAGAAAAGCAAACAGTGGAGGTCATGATCAGCCTGCACATCCATGCATTCTGATCATGATCTGCACTGGTCATAAGGGCAGAATCATTTGCCACCAGCAGTGTATGGGTTAATATTTTCCTCATCATAAGTATCAAGCAAATATTCCTACTGCTCCATTTCCATGATGACCGGCTTGGACTGGGTCCTCACATTCTGCTCTTGTAACGTACCAACAAACCGTCTGTTCTTCAGTATCACCCATTCTTAAACACAACAACTCTATATTAACATCTTATTGAAAGTGAACAACAAAAACAGACAGAGACAAGGAAATGTTTACATGAAATGGAGGTGGCAAATGTTGATGTTAAACTTGAGAGACTCACACTAAGTCTTCCAGTTCCTTATATTCTGCTTTAACAGTTGTTGTTGTTTTAAACAAACACAAGTAAACCTAGCCTGTAGAATCTGAACTGCTCTACAACAACCCAAAAATGTGATGCCGATGTCACAGCAACCTCTATTTGAAAAAATGTGGCATACCATCTTCACATTTTTCATGCCATATTACCTCAGGTAAAGGCATACATAACTGTGTAGAACTTGGTACTGACAGCTGATACAAGGGACCTGACTGCTACAATGATTAGAAAGCTATGCAGTCTTAATAAAGGGATGAAAATTTTTTTATGCAGATAGTTTAAGCAATATTTAAGTTATGAATTAGACTTTTTCATTGACCTTTTTCATTTTTGATATATTCTTTTTTTTTTTAAACTTTAACTGTAACTTGCTTCTGTGACCTGTTTACTTATTTTGTTCTTTTCTCTTTGTCTAAATCAGTATATTTTATTCTGCTCCCTTTATGTTTAACAGTTTAAAAGATTGACGCTATTAAATTTTGTTTTCTTAATAATCATTTTTGCGACAAAAATGTCAGAAAAAACAAGATATACATATCACAGTAAACTAGAATAATGTGTTTCTTTTACCTCTGCTTAACAGTATCTCATATTTACTTTCCAGTCCTTCCATCATGACTGTCAGAAAAAATGTCTTAAATAATTCACTTGTTTTCATTTTTTCCATGAATGTAGGGGAGACAACCACATCATAAGCTGCACAACCATTCCCGGCTGGAAATAGAAGAAATTCTGTGTACCTTTCATATGAAAATAACAAGTAAATATACCAGTACCAAAGTGTAAAACAAGAGTGCATTATGGTCTAGAATTCTTCATTCCAGCCAGGAAGGGAATTATACATGAAATCTTGTGAATCAGCAGAAAACACCTGAAACATAATGATTAACATACCATAAACAGATCTTACTGGAATGTTTTACTACTTTTCCTGAAATGTGACATCTAGCGTGTTCAAAGGGTCTTCATATGATTTAAGCTTTGGACCTGGTTATCGCCTCACCTAACCCACTATAAAACTTGACCTAGAGATCATGAAGGCAACTATTCTGTGCAATTTTCATGACAACTGAAATCAAATATTGCCACTGCAGAGTTAAAAATTTCCTTTGATTTTATCTGGTGAGTTTGTTTCTAAACTCATGTCACATGGGCCATGTGACCAATTTTCTCACTGTAACTACAACTATCATTGAAGGTGATGAATGATTTAAACTAATAATTTATTGTCGATTTTGAAACAAGTTCTTACAACATTCTCGAAGCCACTTCCAGATGGAATCAAACTTGAAAAGAGAGGCAGTGTCTTGCCAAAGGACACTACCACAAAGACATTGGTGAGAACTGAACCTGGAACCCTCCAATCAAAAGGCAAACACACTACCACTGTGCCACAACTGCTCCAATGTGATGAATACTACAGTGGTTGCCAAGAAATAGCACAGACAACATTTTTATGTTCACCAAATATATGAAAATATCAAAGGGTCATATTCAATGAATTTCAAAATCATCCTGGTGTAACATGCTGACAATATATACACTAGGCTTGGTATCTATCTTTCGTGTGAATTTTCATTGACTTCTGGCCAGTGGTTGCAATGAAATAGTGTAGACAAACCTCTCCAGTATGTACACTTTATGTATGAAAAGGTCTAAGGGCAGTCAAGCCAAAAATTTCAAAGAAAAATAACCTCAGCCCAACATACCAAAAATATGCCCAACTAGGCTTAGTATTAATCACTCCTGTGAAGTCTCAATGGCTTTTGGCCAGTGCTAAAATACAATCGAGCTAAAATAAATTAGTATAAACTAAACGTAACGCCCCCGGGGTCGTTTAAACAGAGGTATATGGTAATAAACTAAGTCATGCTGCATGCAATTCATATGCACATTTTTATCCAAAACAGAAATCATGTTAAGTGGCACTTCAACTAAAGTACTCAGAATGTATGTGGAAATTAACTGCTTCATTAAGAGCACATTCAAGCATACAAAGTATCATAGCAGGCTGTCTAGAGCAGTTATACTAGTACACAGAAATGGATTTTATTTCTAGGGTTTTCTTTATATTTGTTTTGTTAGGAGGAACTTTAGTTTTTGGTTCAAGTCTGACAAAAGCCAGGTTTTTAAAGATGTTATCTAACAAATTTGAATCCACAGATACTCTCATCACTATGTTGCAGCAGATGCTTGAAAATGAAAAAGTTTGCAAAGATGAAAAGACTGTGCATGATTTATCAGATGAACTGACAGAAATTAAGAAAGAAATTGAACTTCATGGGAAAACAATAGAAAATATTGTAGCCAAACTAGCTGAAAAAGTTACGAATTTGGAAGAAAACCTGAAAAAACAACTTGATGAAATAAAATCAAACAATAAAGTACAGAATGAGAATCTAGTCAAAGATATTAAAAGTGCTGCAGAAAAGCAAGAAGGAGATTCTGCTGCAATAAATACTGACAACAAACACCTGTATGAAGTTGTGACTAATATTGATAAAAATCAAGAGAAGATTCTCACTGAAATGAAAAATGTATCTGAAAGAACAAGCAACACCAGAGATACAATGGAAAATTATAACACTGAACTGAAAAATCAACATGAAACTCTTAAAAACGCCATACATAATATTGAAGAAATCCAGTCGAATCATTTAAATGAAATTAAAACTGTCTCTGAAGAAACACAAAACACAAGAGAAAAAGTGGAAAATTATAACACAGAACTGAAAAATCAACATGAAACTCTAAAAAATTACATACATAATATAGAAAAAAAACAATTGAATCATTTCACTGAACTGAAAACTGTCTCTGAAGAAACACAAGAAATAACAGAAAAAATGGAAAATTCTAACACTGAACTGAAGGATCAATCTGAAACTCTCAAAAAATTGTATGCAATGTGTATGTCCAAAAGTACAGAACAAAATGTGGTGATGAAGTTAGATCTAATGAAATTTTCAACTGTCTTTCATACAATAAATGGAAAGGCTTTACTTTTAATAGAAACAAGTTTTATTGGCTCATCTTGTTTAAATTATTACAACACTGGATTCAGAGAAGATGGTATATACCAGATACAAATTGAAAATAAAACAGTGAAAGTGTACTGTGACATGACTACTGATGGCGGGGGTTGGACCGTGTTTCAACGAAGGAAAGATGGGACCGTTGATTTCTATCGCAACTGGGCTGATTACAAAACTGGTTTTGGAAATTTGCTTGGAGAATTCTGGCTTGGAAATTCCTATTTAAACTTACTGACAGAAAGTGACACACCTATTGAGCTTAGAATTGAATTAGGTGACCATGAAGGGAACCGTGGATATGCAAAGTACAGTCAATTTAAAATTGGAAATGAAAGTGAGAGTTATAAACTTACTATCACTGGATACAGTGGTGATATTGGAAATACTGTAAATAAAGGAAATGGATCGTTTTTCTCAACCTTTGACAATGATAATGATAGGTACAATGGAAACTGTGCATCTATCTATCATGGAGGATGGTGGTACTACAGATGCACGGAAGCAAATCTGAATGGTAAATATTTCATTAGTCCTGATGACTGTAAAAAGCACTCTTTAAAAAAAACCGGTCATGAGTGTATAACATGGCGTTCCTGGAAAGGTGCAACCAACCCAATGACATTTACAGAAATGAAGTTCAGATGACATTTACGGAAATGAAGTTCCAATGACATTTATGGAAATGAAGTTCCAATGACATGTATGGAAATGAAGTTCCAATGACATGTATGGAAATGAAGTTCCAATGACATTTATGGAAATGAAGTTCATATAAACTACCAAAATACCATTAGAATTATCTTAAGATGGCGGACATAGAAAGGCTCAAATAACACAATGACATTTATGGAAATGTTGTTCAAACTACCAGTAATGTCATAAGAATGATAGTACTTCATGCTTCACCCTTTTCCTTGTAGCTGTCACCTGTGTAGTGTACATATTAAAGTCCCAGGATCCCATTTACAAGTACATTTGTAGCTCACATTTTATCAAGAAAGAAGTCTTACTGACAGAAATGACCTTTATTTGTACCAAAAACATTCCTAACTTTGCTTTTTAAATGGGTAAGTACATATTGGAAACATAGCGCAGTATTTTTTTCAATGATATTGCAAAAAATAAGAAATGCTTTCTGGCAACTCTTTTTCCTAAAGAAACATCTTGAATACTAAAGAAAAGCATATGTTCACATTGTTTTAGTGTTAATAGAACATGGTTCAATCATTATCCTATCAACAAATTAATGTTACTATATGATATCAGTCAATTCAAAGAGATCCTGGGACTTTAAACTATACTCACTTTCTCTAACACATGATCAGCATTGATAATTTGAGTAATTAGTCTGGTTTAATCTATCTGCTAGGAATACTTATTTCTATTTATAATAACGCCTTAGTTTAAAAAAATTAAAATTTCATTATCCTTAGCTACTGCTGAAAAGGAAGTGTTTCTTGGACTTTTCTGGAAAGTTAAAAACTAAGGGTGTATGGGATTGACTTCAAAACCATTATTTCTGTATGTATCAATGTACAAGAGATGTTGCTGTACCTTGACATATGTGTGTATATGTATATGAAGAGATTCCTTGCTACACAATCAGAGTATACCGTATAGTGGGTATTTTCCGCGGTAAAAAAATTATGTGTTTTGTCCATAAAAAGAAATCCAAAAATTCTGTTTTTTTATTTCTGCGTTTCTGGTTCCCAAGGAAGAGAAATTTCTGCATTTTGCGTTCAAGAGGAGGGTGATTTCTGGCTGATGATACGGTGTCGTAAGAATAAAACCAGTGACATAAACATTTAAAGGGAAACTATCATTTTAAGGAATAACAGACGCACCCTTTTTCTTAAGAGACCGTAGGATGCTCATTAGCCCTGCTATCGACTGTATGTATGTATGTATTTTAGAGTTTTATCGTTGGTACCGGATAATCCATATGACCAACGCCCCCAGAAGAGTTTTTAGTTATTTTAGTTTTCTGGGGATAGTGCAAGATACAGAACGTGTCCCGTTCCTGAGACACCCCTGGTTCTTTAACATGCTGGTGTACAGCACCAATACATGGGACCTCAGTTTTGAGGTCTCATCCGAAAGACCATTAGTTATGTTAGTGGAGGAGTGGGGGATCGAACCTGCGACCCCTGGATTTACAAGTCCAGCGCATTAACCACTGGACCGCTCTATGGACTGTTGTATAGTTAACACTTATATATGAAGATATTCAAAAATGGGTCAATGACTGTTCCTCAGTTTATTTTATTAATAAAAGAAACTCGCAAACAACGTATCAGTTAATTGTTTGAGCAAACATCATGTATATACAATGTGTCTGCAATAACCATTCACGGTAATTGCTCGTAATTAGTTTACACCATCTCTATAATGTATCAGATTATATCAGACACAGCGACTTGGCGCATTTAGATATCAATTGAAAAGAGCTGATTATCTGCGATTTAAATTTTTGCTGGAAACTTTTTTCTGCTGGAAATATTTCTGCGATTTCATTCAAAGACCGCAGAATCGCAGAAATATTCCACCAGCGAAAATAATCCGCTATACAGTATTCTACTCGGACCAAACCAGTGAAAGCTGCTTCCACAAGTCATGTGACTTATCTAAATTGGCACATTTCCAATACTAGCAAAGGAACTGCAATGAAGAGTGTGGGTGGTGAGTAAAAGCAGGTAGCTGGCAAAGTGCACGGTCAGATACCCTTCTTCATTCATATTGTTTATAGTCCTGGCCAACCCTGGGATTTCTACCCAGGTAAACTTGCCAAGACCCGTCAGATACCAACCCATTCCATTACTCTCCATTTATCAAATGTAGTGAAATCTGAAGAGTCAAATATGAGTTTTCGACAATGGCTAGATGAGGAATGCTGTAAAATGTGCTGGTTTACATACTGTATATAGCTTTGATACTTTAAACTGTTGATACTATAGTTAATTCACATTATTAAACAGCTATTTAGTTACTCAAAATTTGCTTTCTGGTATATTCATTGCTGTTGTCTTTTATTATTATACATGTACAATTTTTTCAACCCTTACTCTGCTAAATTGCTTTAAACTTGGATAATACCTGTACAATTGTTCAAAGGCGAGGTCGGTGAAACGGCGAGTTCAGTGAAAATTTACAGACTAGGTAATGAACAGTGCAGATCAATATCAGACTGCAAAAAGATGCAATGTAACCATGATCTGAACTGGCTGCATGCAATTATTCTCAATTGCGAAACAAGTTCTTACAACTTAGATTAAATGCTCTCAAGACTCACTCCAGATGGAATCAACCTTGAAGAGAGAGAGAGGGGCAATGTGGAATTTGTGTGTCTTGTCTAAGGACACTACCCCTATGACACTGGTGGGGATCAAACCCGGGACCCTCTGATCCAGAGGCAAACGCGCTACCACTGCGCTATAGCAGCTCCTGGCTGATCATGATCTGCACTGGTTTCACAGGCAAAATCACTTGCTGCCGGGAGGGTAAGAATTTAACCATCTAATTTTCAGCCTAGAATTGTAATCTAGCTACCCAAATGAAAATGCTAATATTTCAAACATACATTTATCTATTTCGGCATGTGGTTCCCCTATTGACATGGGTATTCTGTAACCAGTGGGATCCTCAGACTCCAATAACTTGATGAGATCCTCATCTGACATGTCTTTTGGTGCAGGGACCTACAAAAGCAAATTTCAACCTGTTTCTGTCATATGATTGATGTTGCATTGGCAAAATTGTATATGTATTGTGTTAGGACTTAAAAATATTGTATATGAAGCACTGCATTGTATTGTATTTTTTCTGTAAAATAAAAGTATTAAATAAAGTTATTTTGTTATACATGTCTCTGTGTGGTAATAAATTATTTTGGTAAATCTGTCCATACCAAAATTAACAACAAAGTATTAAAGATGTCTTCTATAAAAGTAGATATGTAGAGGATATACTTGCTAAACACATGCTTTACCAACATTGTTTAAAATTCCTGACTATCATACATAGTTTACACATCTTTTCAGGGACATACCCTATAACTGATGTCAAACTGAATAGTCTCAACAACATAACTAATAGAATATTCGAAAGTATTATAACTTAATGTAAAAGTTTAAGCTATGCATTCCAGTCATTATCGATAAAATCAGTGCTTTAAAATAATGCTGCAAAAACGTAAACCATTCAAAATCTATGTAGAGTAACTGTTGCTGTTGTACAATTAATGGGTGGATAGCAATTTATTAGAGAAGGCCTCTGTAGTGATTAATTGTGGTAAAATGTGGCATTTTTTTTATATATGTTGTTCTTAAAATTGTATTTATTTATCATTTTACTTTCATTGAATACATGTCTATGTTTCGAGAATATAATCAGCTTGATATAGGGTATGTCCCTTAAAGTTATAAGTTTTGACTGATGATTTTTTTATTGTTCTAGTGTAAATGCTCACATCTGCAGATTCTTGACCTTAAAACAGTTGATGAGAAAAAGGAAAAAGTCATTTAACTGTTTTTCTTATTTTAATTCTCCCAGTCTCTCTTGTAGTGGTCAACACATTTCAAAAATAATTATAGTATTTTTTTTCAATATTTACTTCAAGAGTCCCCTATATAAGCAGTGGATCAGAGTAGTTTAATAAAGCATTGCAGAAATAATACACAATGACATGTGAAGATTGAATGAACTTGCTAATTCAAATTTTCTTGTTTTACTTAATATTTAACCATTGTAAATTTAAATGATATGTCCAATCACAATCGATGTAGCATTTAATTATTGACATACATGTACATGTATTTCAAAACATAAAACAGAAGTATATCTTGTGCACTATCATGCAAATGAAAGGATGACTTACATTAGTAGCCATACAAACATTGATGAAAACCTTTTCATTTTTATCATTCTTTGTCTTCAAACAGAACCCTGAAATGAAAGATATATACTCCATTGCTAAAGAAAACACACGTAGTTCCTAGAACAGGTCTTTGTTACATCTCGTATGATCATGAATGATCTAGTTATAATACACAAAATGTATTTTTAAAGATATCTTCTCCTTGTCTCAGTTAAGTTAGAACAATTAACTATTCATGTGTGGAAACTTCTCAAACACATAAATCAAGGAAACTTACCTCTGAGTTTATCAAAAATAAGTAAATCAAGAAAACTTGAAATTGAGCGTATCAAAACCATTTAATCAAGAAAACTTGAAACTGAGCGTATCTTAACCATTTAATCAAGGAAACTTGCAACTGAGCTTATCAAAAAGATATAAATCAAGTGAGAATACAATTAATAAGTGGGATACCTGGCTCTGGTCTAATTTGTGTCGTTGGTATGTTCTGTTTGCTCAGAGCTGACAGCAAACTGGGATCTTCTGTCTGAAATGCAAACAATGTAAATTTGGTAAAGATTATTCTAAAAAATAGAATAGCCAACTAAATTTTAAATAATTAGAAAATAAAACAAGAATTAATGAAGTTTTAAAAAAACACTTGAATCTTCAGTTGACAACAGCAACAAACTACAGTATGTTGTTTTTCAAACAGTACATCTCAGATTGTTTACTCTAAACTTGATTTATTTTACAACGATTACAATCCAAGTTATACAACTTATGCTAGATCACGCTTGTTGGCACAGATGATCGTATTGTTGTGGCCATTTACAGTGGAGAAAACTGGAGTACCGGGACAAAACCACCTTGTCCGACACGGTGACCAGGTAACCATCCCTCATGTTGACACCAGTAATCAAACCTAGGCCGCAGCTATGGAAAACCAGCACAAGAACAACTTAAATTTGATAAAATGTATATGCCTATCTTAGTACATGACATTGTATAGTATATGCCTATCTACATGTATACAAAGGGGCTAGGCACGTTTGATTTTTTTAACATACGGTATACATGTATAGACAAGGGAACCAACTCCAAGGTTGGACAAAAAGTCAAGGTAGCGATGATTGGTCATCGACTTGGTAAGCAAGTTTATATCATTGTAAAAATTATCACGGTGATTTGCTTTTAAATGATTTATATAGTTTTGGATAGTGTACATTGTGTCTAAGACTTGATTCACTTGTAGAAATCGCTACCTTGACTTCTTGTCTGACAAGAAGTCTAGGTAGCGATGATTGGTCTCCGACTTGGTAAGTAAGTTTATATCATTGTAAAAATTGTAATGGCGATTTGCTTTTTAATGATTTATATAGTTTTGGATAGTGTACATTGCGACTAAGACTCGTTTCACTCGTGGAAATCGCTACCTCGACTTTTTGTCAATAATATACTTTATTAAAAAAAATTCAAGCATGTCTGGCCCCTTTGCATGTATTGTTTACAAAATGTACATACAGCAGCATTCAAGAGAAGCTGGTTAAACAGGGCCTCTTTATCTTCCAGGTTGGAATCAAGAAGTGAAGGGTCCATCATTCTCCTTTATACAATCAATCGCAATCTGCAATATTAACATTATACATTGTAACCTAAACTTTATAACAGTTACTTTTCCTTTTATCTTTTACTGCATTTATAATTACTAGGGGTTTGTACCCCCAAAATTATGAAAATATATGAAGATATGACATGAAGAATAATGTCTGGAAATGTCTGGTAACAAAATGTCACAAGATTTGTGTGATTTAGATCAATATATGCTACATGTTTATGATGGAATTTAAAAAATATAGATCTACGATTATTCTCAAATTAGGTATGAGTCACATAAACAAATGCGAGACTTTCAGGTCAGAAGTAGGTTTATACATTAACATGACTCTATATCAGTAAATAGAGAAATGACAGTAGAATATGATCATAAACTGAAATGTCCCATTAACCCCTCTTTAGATATGTATCACTGAAACTGTTAGAGGTGAAATACACCTTTAGATTTTTGTTAAAAAAACACTTTCACCTAGAAAATTAAGAAATAATGTGTGTCCCTGTATTTTGTCGTTGAATAAAATACAGTCAGGAGTTCAAATATGTGCTAATTAAATCATTCGAATGAGTCAGAGTGTACTTTATTTAACGATAAAATATTGGCACATATTTATTATTTCGATTCTATCACGTCATTTTCATTGAAAACTATCCCAAACTTATAATATTCAACTCGTAGCAGTACATCATTGTAACTTTAAAACGCGAAATGCCCTTGTTTCATTTCAAGGCACATCTACCTAAATGGATAAACAAAAAATGAAATACAACTTTTTCCCTAAATGTGTAACGATCGGTGAACGTACTGAAAGCGTTCGGTCGCATATGATGATAATATGCAAATTTAAAACCCATGTACATGTGATGGGGATTAGGGTAGTATATATAAGGCACAGAGACCCATTCAGGGTTGAGTATACTTTTCACTGAATGGATCTGCTGCGTCTTAGGCCCTCGGCTCGTTACAAATGGTGGCAGCGGTGGGATGAAGACAACTGCCTTACCCACGAAGTTCCCAGGCCAAGATTCGGGACGAGTCTTCTCGGAGGCAGAAGTAGTGTAACGATCGGTGAACATAGTGAAAACGTTCGGTCGCATATGATGATAATATGCAAATTTAAAACCCATGTACATGTGATGGGGATTAGGGTAGTATATATAAGGCACAGAGACCCATTCAGGGTTGAGTATACTTTTCACTGAATGGATCTGCTGCGTCTTAGGCCCTCGGCTCGTTACAAATGGTGGCAGCGATGGGATGAAGACAACTGCCTTACCCACGAAGTTCCCAGGCCAAGACTCGGGACGAGTCTTCTTGGAGGCAGAAGTAGTGTAACGATCGGTGAACATAGTGAAAACGTTCGGTCGCATATGATGATAATATGCAAATTTAAAACCCATGTACATGTGATGGGGATTAGGGTAGTATATATAAGGCACAGAGACCCATTCAGGGTTGAGTATACTTTTCACTGAATGGATCTACTGCGTCTTAGGCCCTCGGCTCGTTAAAAATGTTTATATAGGAATCACTGCCTCTCGTGTTAGAATTTACCTAAGTAATGATCATAAATTGATTGTCGAGAGTACCCCCCGTTGTACGATGTAAATGAAATTACATATAACTGTAACGCTCGGCAAAATAATTGGTCAGGCCATGGCCGCACTGACTACAACGGCCTTAAGTTTTGTTTACTTTTACAATCTAATTGATCATGAATAGAAAACGTAAGTAGGATACATGCGAAAATCGTTATGGATACATCTTTCCTAGATAAATATCTACATGTATACAGTTAATGTGACTATCCGAATTTGGGCTATTCGACTGATGGGCAATTGTGATGATAGATCTGGTTTAATTCATTTACTCTCCACTCCTACGCTTTTTCTTTTGCCTTACCACATAAGAAAATAGCCAGCTGTGTTAACTGATATTCTACCTTATTGTTTACCTAATTTCCTTTCAAGTTTACACAAGTTTCTCGTTAGCAGACATCAACATCCGGTTGACCTTGACCTTCAAACATGGCTTCAACGGCACCAAAAATATCGCAGCCTAATTCTGTTAAAGAAGTGTTTAAGACGTTAAACTATGGACCAGCACCCGAGGCAGATAATGTTGCACAGGTAGTTTCTTAAGATAACAGTTACTGTCACAACAAAGAATTTGCAGAAAACACGTTCCCATTTCGATTATTTTGTGAAACGGTGATCAGGTACCTTGCTGTCCCGGACTTTTTGTCCTGGAGGACAGTTATTCACATTTTCCCATTCAAACAGATGCTTAATGCAATGTAAAGGACATCTCAGAACAATGTCATTTTGAAACCAAAATTATTTTAACGCATATCTGTAGAATACAATACTGGCTGTGGCAAACGCGGAAAAATGCAATATTTAAATACCAAATTCTTAGATTTCCCTTCTCTTGCCTTAACATGGTTAAGTAGCAGTACGTATCAAATTGTTGTTTTTTTTAATTTTAACTTTAAATCAGTGTTAACACATGATCCTGATCTTGACCCTTTAGTGGCAGAAGATTCAACATTAAACCTTGAAGCATCTCACAATGTACAAAGTCTGTACAAAGAGAAGCAAAAAGAAGACAACTAGTCTGATGTAATGGAGAATGCAGTACAGGGCATATGATCTGTTTTTGCATTAACCATGTTAACTCTTTGAGATGACATTTACTGGCACAGCTTTTCAGTCCCTAGCTGACAGTGTTTTTATGGCGTGTTTTCTTGTATTGGTAACATTGGCTTTTCTTTTTTTAAGAAAAGAATTATCTTTCTATGGTGCTGAATAGACTTCCAGTATCAAATGATGAAACAATGAAGTTAGTTAGGACAATGCCATGAAAGCTAGAATATACTGTGTATGCTAGGCTAGAAAAATGTAAAATGTACATATATATACCGTATATATATACGGTAAATATACCATAATGATTTCCAGAAATTTTCATATCTGTGTTTTATTAGGATGCACGTTTAGGTTTTGAATCAGCACCATTGTAGAACCTTACCGGAATGAACATGGCTGGATATTATTTCTCAAGCAATTGTTTAATTGCATGTGGAGCAGCCCTAGTGTAGTGGTAGTGCCTTCTGGTAGTTTCTTTAAGCAAGACACATTAATTCAACATTGCCTCTCTCTCTCTTTAAGATCTATGCCATCTTAAAAGTTTAAACCGTTTATTTAGTTTACAACAATTGCAATACAAGTTATATAACTTAAATGCTAGATCATCCCTGTTTGCACAGATAGTCGCCTTTTACGGTAGAGGAAACCAGAGTACTGGCAGAAAACCATCTTGTCCAACTTGGTGACCACATAACCATCCCACATGCAAACTCTGGGTATCGAACCTGTGCTGCAGGGGTGGGAAGGCAGCACTCTAAATACTGAGCTAGCCGAACAACCATTTATTCCATTTTAAGTGGATCTTGAGAGTGATTAAATAAAGTTTTTAGAGCATGTTTCACGGTTCAGAATGAATAAATTAGTACAGTGACAATGTGAAAAATAGTAAATATTGAGTAGGATTTAGGACTTCATTTTGATATATTTGTATCACTTCAAAAATCGGTCAGATATTCATACATTTAGCTTTTTGTTGTAAACCAACTTTAATTTCACCAATTTATATTCTCCAAACATGGTCTTTAGACTTCATGACTATATAGGAAGTAAATTAACGCTAGTGTTTACATTTTTTTTAAAACTTTGTTTGTTTATTGTTGCACTATTTAAATGACATTTTGTGTGTAAATGCCAGCATTTGCCACCGTCAAGACAAATACCCTTACTTGCTGTCATTTCTCAGCCCTACTTACAGTTTTCAAATTTGATAAAACTTAAAACAAAATTTCTTCAAAACTAAAGATTTAGAAAAGAAACAACTTCTTGAGAAAAAAAACCTGACCTTTTTTTTTTTAAAAAAACCCTAAAAAATAAGCAATACTCAAACACTTACAGTACATATCAGAAAAGAACAGTATAATTATATCGGAAAAAGTTAAATGGAATTTATATTGATCGACAAAAGTTGTTTGTTTTCTGATAAGAACTTTAGATATGGAGGTTATAGTAAACAAATGGGTACTTCTATTGAGGTGACCTATTTTCTTGCGATGGAAAATATTAAAAGTGAACAGCATGATGGTTGGTAGAACTAGCAGTTAGCAGACTGGACTGCCAGTGCAACAGTCTTTGGTTTGATTCCCAGTGCAGGGACTAGAAATTTCTGAGATGCTGCCAGGTGTTTCCTATCCACTTAGAGGGGAGAAACTGACCTTTAACTTGTGTGCATTAGTACCATACACTAAGCAGCTCCAGGACCAGTGTATCTTGATGTGATACACTGAGCAAGGTGCCAATGGTTCTTTGTGCCATATACTTTGTGCCTTACAATCAAGCCTGTTAAGGGAGCATGAGGTATTGGTGCCATACACTGAGCAAGTTTAGTGACCAACAGGTATTGGTGTCATATAGACTGATCACATAAAAGGACCAGGGGGTCTTGGTGTTTACGCTAAGGCAAGGACTGAGGGGTATTGGTGCAGCTAAAGTATTGCCGCATACACTTCTGCATAAATGTTCTTGTGAGTTTATCCACAGTGACACCTGTATTCATTTATACAAAGACATCTGAAGATAATGCATAACATAATGCTACCAGTGTTTAATAATAATTTTATACACTTATAAAGGAGTAAGTAATTTATGAGGATCTAAAAATTTATGGTTTGCTTCATAAAATAAATCCACCAAAAGCATGCTCTGTACTGCAGCTAAAATTTAACTGTACAGAGTAGACAATTACTTAATGCCCTACTTCAGCTTAGAAGTGATTTCATGTAAAATGCACTTTCTTTATATATAATGGTATAATTGAAGTACATTTTAAAGGGTTACAGTTATTTTCAGTTCTTAAGAAAACTGCCTGTTTACAGGGGGTCATTGAATATTCTGCATGCCACATGTCCTGAAAACAGTTGATAATTAGTATTTTAGCTCTACTGGACTAGGTCCAGCGGAGCTAATTCCATGGTGGTTTGTCCATTGTCCTTCAACTTTTCCTTGATAACACTCTACAAGCCACTGTTTTCATTTTCAAGACTTTCATGAAACTTGCTCAGAAGGTTGCCTGCAACCTGTAGATGATTTATATAGAAATTGAGACATGCTGTGCGAAAACCAACTGTGCTACAGCAGATTATTGTAAAATCTTGATAACACTCTACAGGTCACACCGTTTCCAATGGATTTTCTCAAAACCTTTTTTAGCTCACCTGGCTATGCCAGGGTGAGCTTTTCTGATCGATGATTGTCCGTCGTCCGTCAACATTTTGATTCAAATGACATCTCCTCTGAAACCTCTAGGCCAATGTTGATAAAACTATGCAGGAATGTTCCTTGCATGAAGCTCTACCAAAATTGTTCAAAGAATTCCATTCCATGCAGAACTCTGGTTGCTATGGCAACAAATAGGAAAAACTTTAAAAATCTTCTTCTCTGAAACCACAAGGCCTAGAGCTTAGATATTTGGCATGTAGCATTGTCTAGTGGACCTCTACCAAGATTGTTCAAATTATGACCCCCGGGTCAAAATTGACCCCGCGCGGGTGGGCACTTAGTTTTTGCATACCGTATTTCCCCGCCTATAAGGCGATCCGCTTATAAGACGACCCCCCTACTTTGCCATGGAATTGTGTGGTTTTTGAATAGACTCATTTATAAGACGAGGCAATTTTTTTAATAAAACCCAGTTACTTTATTTTCTTCAAGTTCGTATGATTTCATAGCTAATAAGTTAATTTTTTTAATAGCCGATTTTTTTAGTATTATAAACCAATCTGTGTATTGTCAATTCGGATATTGATTTTTTGTGACACTTTGAGAAGATAATTGCGTAAATATGTGCCATTGGCTGATTAATCAATTATGAAAACATATGACAGCTTGTATATAATTATTAAGAGTGCCGAGGATCCCCCAAAGTAGCGGCAATTACGTCGTAGTTTAAAGACAAAAAAAAATCGAGATGGCAATAAAGTCAATTAAATATTATTTTTTCATTCCCTTTGTTACAATTTCTTGGAAGTTATCACAAAATGTTTGCAAAAAATAAGTTAACTTTCGTATTTATAATTAAAAGTTGACAAAACAACCGCACGACGAATTTTACAAAAAAAAATTTCCGCCTTTTGTCTAAGCCTCTCGCTCCTTCTTTCTTTTAACAACGACGTAATTGACGCTAATTTGGGGTACCCTGGGCACTCTTACTAATTATACACAAGCTGCCAGATGTTTTCATAAATTGATTAATCAGCTGATGACACGTATTTACCGGACGCAATTATCGTCTCAAAGTGTCAACAAAAATCAATATCCGAATTAACAATACACGACTAGACTGATTATCGGGTTTCTTTTACAATAAACGCTGTGTAAACGCTTGATTCAGATATCAATTTTAGGCCGCTTATATCATACCGGAAAAAAACAAATATGGCGGAAAAAGTATGCACCACTTATTTTCGCAAAGTTTACCTTAAGATTCTTTAAATAATTGCAAATTGCCGACATTGGCGATCAACATCGGAGGTGAGTTAACAAAATAACGTAATTTGCCAACGTACGGTACCGGTAATTGTTCGACTGTCGTCTGCACATAAACACTCGCGGGACGACATACGATATTGCCGATTTCATCACAAATGTAGCAAGGATTGATTTTTATTTTTGGTTGATTCTCGAGGCCTCGCTTATAAGACGAGGACCCCACTTTGAGGCTAAAATCGGGACTTTATTTCCTCGTCTTATAAGCGGGGAAATACGGTAGGCATATATAGGAAAAACTTTAAAAATCTTCTTCTCTGACACCACAAGGCCTAGAGCTAAGATATTAGATATTTGGCATGTAGCATTGTCTAGTAGACCTCTACCAAGATTGTTCAAATTACGACCCACGGGTCAAAATTGACCCTGCACTGGGGGTCACTTAGTTTTGCATAGGAATATATAGGAAAAACTTTAAAAATCTTCTTCTCTGAAACCACAAGGCCTAGAGCTTAGATATTTGGCATGTAGCATTGGCTAGTGGACCTCTACCAAGATTGTTCAAATTATGACCCTCGGATCAAAATTGACCCTGCAAGTGGGGTCACTTAATTTTACATAGGCTTATATAGTAAAAACTTTAAAAATCTTCTTCTTTGAAACCACAAGGCCTAGAGCTTAGATATTTGGCATGTAGCATTGGCTAGTGGACCTCTACCAATATTGTTCAAATTATGACCCCCGGATCAAAATTGACCCCGCACCGGGGGTCACTTAGTTTTACATAGGCTTATGTAGGAAAAACTTTAAAAATCTTCTTCTCTGAAACCACAAGGCCTAGAGCTTAGATATTTGGCATGTAGCATTGGCTAGTGGACCTCTACCAAGATTGTTCAAATTATGACCCTCGGATCAAAATTGACCCTGCAAGAGGGGTCACTTAATTTTACATAGGCTTATATAGTAAAAACTTTAAAAATCTTCTTCTTTGAAACCACAAGGCCTAGAGCTTAGATATTTGGCATGTAGCATTGGCTAGTGGACCTCTACCAATATTGTTCAAATTATGACCCCCGGGTCAAAATTGACGGGGCACCGGGGGTCACTTAGTTTTACATAGGCTTATATAGGGAAAACTTTAAAAATCTTTTTCTCTGAAACCACAAGGCCTAGAGCTTAGATATTTGGCATGTAGCATTGCCTAGTAGACCTCTTCAAAGTTTGTTCAAATTATGCCCCTGGGGTCAAAATTGACCTTGCCCGGGGGGGGGGGGATCATTTGTTTACAAAGGCGTACCGTATTTCCCCGCTTATAAGACGAGGAAATAAAGTCCCGATTTTTACCTCAAAGTGGGGTCCTCGTCTTATAAGCGAGGCCACGAGAATCAACCAAAAATAAAAATCAATCCTACATACATTTGTGATGAAATCGGCAATACCGAATGTCGTCCCGCGAGTGTCTATGTGCAGACGACAGTCGAACAATTACCGGTACCGTACATTGGCGAATTACGTTATTGTGTTAACTCACCTCCGCTGTCGATCGCAAATGTCGCCATTTGCAATTATTTAAAGAATCTGAAGGTAAACTTTGTTGAAAATAAGTGGTGCAGTCATATTTTTTTTCCGGTATGATATAAGCGGCCTAAAATTGATATCACACAGCGTTTATTGCAAAAAAACCTCGATAATCAGTCTAGTCTGTGTATTTTTATGCCCCCACAAAGTGGGGTGCATATAGCGTTGCACTTGTCCGTCCGTCCGTCCGTCCGTCAGTCCGTCCGTCCGTCGGTCCGTCCGTACGTCCCGAAATCTTGTGAACGCAACTCCTCTTAAACCGGATGGCAGATTTTGCTTAAACTTCCAGGGATGAACAACCTTAATGTGTAGATGGTAGTAAAGGAAGGAATTTTCGCGTCGACCAAATTTAACAGAATTATGGCCCTTTGTTGATTTTTTCACTATATACCATATAGAAATTTTGTGAACGCAACTCCTCTTAAACCGGATGGCAGATTTTGCTTAAACTTCCAGGGATGAACAACCTTAATGTGTAGATGGAAGTAAAGGAAGGAATTTTCCGGCGACCAAATTTAACAGAATTATGGCCCTTTGTTGATTTTTTCACTATATACCATATAGAAATTTTGTGAAAGCAACTCCTCTTAAACCGGATGGCAGATTTTGCTTAAACTTCCAGTGATGAACAACCTTAATGTGTAGATGGAAGTAAAGGAAGGAATTTTTGCGGCGACCAAATTTAACAGAATTATGGCCCTTTGTTGATTTTTTCACTATATACCATATAGAAATTTTGTGAAAGCAACTCCTCTTAAACCGGATGGCAGATTTTGCTTAAACTTCCAGTGATGAACAACCTTAATGTGTAGATGGAAGTAAAGGAAGGAATTTTTGCGGCGACCAAATTTAACAGAATTATTGAAATTAATTATATGCTGTTTCTAAAGCCCTAACAATTGTAGGGTGTAACTTTACATGATCAAAGTAATAAACCCAACCATATATTAGTGTAGAGTTGTTGTTACACAGTGAAGGTTTCCAAATATTCCATTGCTTTTATAATAATGTGAAATTAATTATATGCTGTTTCTAAAGCCCTAACAATTGTAGGGTGTAACTTTACATGATCAAAGTAATAAACCCAACCATATATTAGTGTAAAGAAACGACGCCTCCCAGGGGTGACACCGGTAACAGGATTGCTTGAATGTAGTATTGTAACCATTGCAGAACTCACTTCCCTCTCTTCACTCACATATTAACCTCCTTTTAGTTTTTGCCATGTGTATAATTATTTAGAGGAATGTATTTGGCATTTTTTATTTATTTAGAGAAATGAAGTATCATATTTCTCAAACAGAAGCAACATTCTCCCCTACTCGTTCAAAAGCAACAGTAATCAGGAAACAGTTTCCAGTTAGATTGTGCTGGGCAACATCAATACACAAAGTGCAGGGGGCAACGCTGGACAATATTGTTGTTTCATTTGAAAACCGTTTCAATTCTGGACAAGCCTATGTTGCCCTGAGTAGGGTGAAAAAATTGAACCAACTCCATTTAATAAGTTTTGATGAAAAGAAAATTGTCACAAGTTCTCACGTAAAGAAAGAAATGGAACGAATGAAGAAGGACACATTTCACCCAAATCCTTTCAAATCGCTTTCAGCAAATGCAAATTTGACTGTTGCTTTGTTAAATGCAAGATCAGCTAGGAATCATTTTACAGATATCATGTGTCATCCAGTTTTAAAGATAGCAGATATAGTGTGCTTAACAGAAGCAAATGTCTACCATGACCAGATCAGATACTACCAACGTGAGGGCTGGACCCTGAGATGCTTAGAAAAGTCATCAGTTTGTAACTGCCATGGAATTCTGTTTTACTGTTCTGAAAACATTCCAGTTGTATCATCAACTACATCTTACCAACCTCATATGGAACAGCTGTTTGTTGAATTATCTTCAAAACCCGGTGTCGGCTCAATACAGGTACTCTATCGATCTCCATCAACAGCACCTGCCACATTTATTACAGATCTTACCAGCACAGTATACGATAGGCAACCTGACATAATCTTAGGTGATTTCAACATCAACGTTGATTCAGTTTGGTACAGAAGACTATCTGAACCTCTGCTTAATTATCGCCAGTGTGTGACATTACCAACACACTTAAGTGGATCTATTATTGATCTTGTCTATGTAAAAGATGAGTTGCCACAGCCAAAAGTAACTGTATACCCAACATATTTCTCTGATCACAGCATTGTGTTCCTGCAGTTTTAGGAGACCAGACATGTGTTTCAAAATTTTGTTTTATTCAGACACTAATATTGTATTCCATCTGTAAAGAGACCAAATATGATGCCTCAAGAGTTAGGTAACTTTTTTATCATTAATACATGAATTGAGGAAATTTCAACTGAAACGCTATGATAAGAACAGAATTTTGTAGACATTAAATGAAGCTGCTCTTGTTTACGAGCACATCTGCACAGTGGGGGCATCCGTGTCCTTTGGACACAGTTCTAGTTAATTCGGATATTGATTTTTGTTGACACTTTGAGACGATAATTGCGTCCGGTAAATACGTGTCATCGGCTGATTAATCAATTTATGAAAACATCTGGCAGCTTGTGTATAATTAGTAAGAGTGCCCAGGATACCCCAAATTAGCGGCAATTACGTCGTTGTTAAGGAGCGAGAGGCTTAGACAAAAGGCCGAAAGACTTTTTTGTAAAATTCGTCGCGCGGTTATTTTGTCAACTTTTAATTATAAATACGAAAGTTTGCTTAGTTTTTGCAAACATTTTGTGATAACTCCCAAGAAATGGTAACAATGGGAATGAAAAAATAATTTTTTATTGACTTTATTGCCATCTCGATCCTTTTTTGTCTTTAAACTACGACGTAATTGTCGCTACTTTGGGGGATCCTCGGCACTCTTAATAATTATATACAAGCTGTCATATGTTTTCATAATTGATTAATTAGCCAATAGCACATATTAAGCAATTATCTTTTCAAAGTGTCAAAAAAAATCAATATCCGAATTGACAATATACAGATTGGTTTATAATACTAAAAAAAATCGGCGATTTAAAAATTTACTTATTAGCTTAGAAATCATACGAACTTGAAGAAAATAAAGTAACTGGGTCATTAAAAAAATTGCCTCGTCTTATAAATGAGTCTGTTCAAAACCACACAATTTCCATGGCAAAGTAGGGGGGTCGTCTTATAAGCGGATCGCCTTATAGGCGGGGAAATACGGTATATAGGAAAACTTATTTGGTATATAACATTATCTAGTGATCTTCCACCAGGCAAGTGGACTTGTACCAAGGTGAGCGATATAGGGCCATCTTGGCCCTCTTGTTTTTTTTATCATTTATTTTTGAGACATACATATACATTATGACAAAACATTCATCATTTTTTGAAGTATAATTATATGACGTATGCTATGTTTTTTTCAATTAAAAAAAGAAGTAGAGAGAAAGGTAGAAGTGATAGAGATTAGTCAATGAAAGCAAGAAGAGAATTGAAAGGAAAGGACGAGAAGGTCTCACATTCTTATTCATGCAATATTTTTATGAAATATTTTAATTGCTCTGACTAAAAGAAAGATATAGAATAGAAAAAGTTGAGAAAAAAAGGAAACAAAAGAAAAAAAGGAAACAAATTTTTTCTCAAAACTTGCTCAGAAGCATATGAATTCATTATAATGCAGTATCATGTATGATATTAAATACTTTCTCTTCTTTTTGCTTCTCTTTATACAGACTTTGTTGGGGGAACATGAAAAGCGATTTTGACTTTGAATGTTTTCCTCTGGTATTGTTTTAAGGGAAGTATTTCCTATTTTACTATGTGTCAATAGAAACTTTCTTTTTGTTTTTCTTTCAGGCCTGGTTGGATGATCATGACAGAAGTTTTGGACATTTCATAGATGGAAAATGGGTGAAACCAGAAGGCCGGAAAACATACCAGACCAAAAACCCGGCAACAGGTAGGTGCATTGTGACTATGAATGACTTTTTGACTGACCTGATTCACTTATTTTGCAGGAAAAGCCGGCCCTTTTGTCCGTTTCTAATGTGGTATTATACCAGAAATCTTGGATTTAGATATACCGGGTATCAATACTAGTACTGTGAAACAAAACAAACACACATGCACTTTAAACAGTTCTATATTACCTAGTGTCTTGTCAGACGACAATAGAAAAACTGGAAGTTGTTTTTATTATCACTTAATTTGCTTAGTAGTATTATATTCAATATATGGAGTTACATTTGGTCTTAAAAATTCATTTTTCTGTTGTTGGAGCCAGCAGAAAGGCCCTGTAGTGTTTATACATGTGTTCTTATAACCAAAAAATATGCTCTACTTCAGTTGCAATGATGTCTCTTTATAGATGATCTTTGACAGTTGACACTTTAGATTGTCTTGAGGATGATAACATTTGAACTGAGTGGTCAAGAGCCAGCTAAGAAAGCTTTCTTCGTACTCGAACTAAAATGAATTCATATAATAAGGTGAAACCTGTCTTGTCCAGCATCTGGTTTTAACAGAAAACTGCCTTATTCATTACAGTCCCTTGGACCCAGTATCATAAATTGTACAATTGAAAACCTGGTTCAACTGGCAACCTGCTTTAAATTGCACAATCATGTTGTCCTGAAGGGTGCCAAATATGACAGGTTTTTTGTAGTGATAAATTTACATAGCCTTGAATTCTACCATTGAAAAAAGCATTAAGCAATCAGCCTATGGCTGGAAAGAAAGTTCCAACTTTGAGAATGTTTATTTACGTAAGGAATGACTGGGATACAACTTTATTAGTTGCCTGAGGTTACTGAAAATTTTATCTAATTGACAACTTTCAATGGTACCACTGTATTGGCTGTATTACAAGTTTCGCTTCCAGGTCAGAACCTTGCCACAACATTACAGGGCACTCAGGAGGATGTAGATATGGCGGTGAAGTCTTCACGTAAAGCTTACGAATCCTGGAGTAAAACACCACCACACGTTAGAGCTAGATACATGTACAGGTAAATGGCTATCAGAAGTACTTGTACTTTTTTCTTTCCCATAAGTTTCTTGGTAAATTGCACAGGGTTACATTTCCCTCTGTCAGCATACCGTTACCCACTTGTAACCAGTATACATCATTAAAATCATGCAACCGACCTACATGGTTGAGTGGTTATGGTAACATTTCTCTGATTGAGGGTCTTGGGTTTGAGGCCAGCTAATGCCCTGAATCTTTTTAGAAAAAGTATGGATCTGTCAATCCCCTTGTGTGTTACTGTGAACATAGTCTATTCTGTTTTCTATTTAACTTGTAAATAGTAAATGGTATTGTCAAACCTGATAGGTGCTTTAGTCTACTGTAGAAGTCAAGCATGGTAACGCACTACCGATGTAACATCGTTTCTGATTGGTTATTTCATTTAGATTTGAGATGGTTATACTCTTTGAGTAATAGAATTAACACCCTTATGTATATCATGTATATAGCTGTTCCAGTTATGAGCATGAGGTGTGTACAAAACTGGACAATTTCCGTGTAAAAATTTTGCAGTGTGGCGAGACACATCCAGAAACACCAGCGTCTGTTTAGTGTTGTTGAAGCTATGGATAACGGGAAACCTTTCCGTGAGACTAGGGACGCAGATGTACCGACTGTGGTACGACACTGGTACCACCATGCTGGCTGGGCACAGCTTATGGAAACTGAGATGCGAGGGTGGCAATCAGTTGGTATGTGTGCTACATTTATATTCAAGTAGATAGGAGATTCATTTTTTTCCATTTATTTTTGGTATAAACCAAAACTAAAATGGCAGAACCATAATGTTGGTATTATCACAGGCTAATTAACTAGGTTTTCCGAAGGAAAAATCCTGGTTATTAGATTGAGGTACGTCGGTGGGCGGGCGGACAGGCGGGCGGGTGGGTGGGCGTAAACAATTTATTCTGTGCGCAACTCCTCCTACATTTCTCAACGGATTTCAACCAAACTTTCACAGAAGTATTGTCATGAAGTGCCCTGGCGCATATTGTCGGGGTTTTGTGATTTGGACATTTTTGACCTAATTATGGCCCTTTGTTTTTTTTCACATATAATTCTTCTGTGTGCAACTCCTTCTACACTTCTCAAGGGATTTCAACCAAACTTTCACAGAATTATTGTCACCAAGTGCCCTGGCGCATATTGTCGGGGTTTTGTGATTTGGTCATTTTTGACAGAATTATGGGCCTTTGTTTTTTTCCACATAATGTAATATATATAGAGAAATACTCTTCTGTGTGCAACTCCTACATTTCTCAAGGGATTTCAACCAAACTTTCACAGAACTATAATTGTGAACTAAAGAATTTTGAATATATAATGTTATGCCCCTGGTCGTCCGTCTGTCCGTTAGCAATTTTGTGTCTCCTTATTTAATTCACAGTTTTTTCACATTTGGTTCCCAGTCAGTACATTGAATGGTTCAACAAATGCAACGTCAAAGACATCCAGGCGTTTATGACATTGTGACGTCGTATTCCATATTACACAGAAGCAAACAATTATCCTCTATATTTCCTTGATATGGAAAAAAATACTTACTAACCAGGTTTTCTGAAAACAAAATCCTGGTGATTAGATTGAGGTACGTCGGTGGTGGGCCGGTGTAAACAATTCCTTCTGTGCACAACTCCTCTTACATTTCTCAAGGGATTTCAACCAAACTCTCACAGAAGTATTGTTATCAAGTGCCCTTGGGCATATTGTCTGGGTTTTGTGTTTGGATCAATTTTGCCTGAATTATGGCCCTTTGCTTTTTTTACACATGTAATATATAGAAGAAGACCTTTGTTTCTTTTTCACATTATGTATATCTACTGACTTTAAAAACACATTTGCGCTTGGCCAGCAGACTGGAAAATGAAAACCTGGTTTTGTGACAATTTCCTGTCACTTGTTTCCTTATTTTTTTCAGGTGTGGTTGGAGCCATAGTTCCCTGGAACTTCCCTCTGATGTTACTTACATGGAAAGTGTGTCCAGCCCTTGCTATGGGAAACACAATCACACTAAAACCTGCCACCTACACTCGTCTGTCTGCCCTGCTGTTAGCCGAGATCTGCTCCGAGGCTGGACTGCCACCTGGCGTGTTCAATGTTATAACAGGAGGTGGACAGATGGGGAGTATGCTGGCTGCACATGACGATGTTGATAAAGTGGCGTTCACTGGCTCAACTCAGGTATGTTGTACAAATGTTCAGGTATGATCTTCATATTGTGTAAGATTCTCAAATATCATAGAAGTTACCAAATGAAAATGAATGTTAGTTACCGGTAACTCATTGTCTAAAAATATTAGAAGATACATAATTATACTCTATGTATTTTGCTTTTCAAACTATAAAACAGATCTTTTGTTTCAAATGCAGTGTTCATTTTGCAATGGCAATAAAACCTCATAACTGTAGTTAATACATGTACACCCTGCAAAATAGTGCTGATTTATTAGAAAGATGACATTAGTCTTTATGCTAAATTATACTGATTATGAAAGTTATGGGAACAGTATATACTGTCTGTTAGTTTTACCTCTCACTACAAGTCGAGTTTAGCCTGCTTGCATATTAAATAAGTAGGAACGCTTGCATTGCCTGATTGAGACAGTTTGAGTGGTTCTTTAGCAATGCCTATATAAAACTCGTCATCATACAAACATTTGTTCACTTCAATAAATCTGTTAAGTTCAACAGGTGGGACGTCCCAAGCAACATGTCAGCTTGACCTTCATACATTCAGTTTTACTATCTCTTTATATACAACCCTCTCTTCCCCCCATTTATATTTATGAGCATTATCTAAGGGTCAATGTATAGATCAAAATGCTGTTTACCTGTGAAAGTGGTCACCTGAATTTTACAGACTTTTTTACCATGGCAACTAATATTGTTAGATCCCAAAAAGCCAGTTTAACATTAAGTACACATATACTAAGCATCCAACTGCTTTAAGCAGCAACATTTGGTGTATCTTAGATGCTTTAGAAATTTGTGCTTTACATTTACAGGTAGGTCAGACACTGCGGAGGTTGATTGCTGGAACGGGGAAGAAGTTGTCACTAGAACTAGGTGGTAAGTCAGCGGTGATAGTATTTGAGTCAGCGGATCTGGACAGCACTGTGGAGGGGCTGGTTGATGCCATCTGGTTCAATCAGGGTCAGGTATACATTTCATTGCATTCACTTTTTAGCTCACCTGAGCTGGCTCAGGGTGAGCTATTAGGATCGATGAATGTCCGTCGTCCGTCGGACGTCGTCCGTCCACATTTAGTTCGTTAACACTCTAGTGGTCACATTTTTTCCACAGTTGTCACGAAACTTGGTCAGGATGTTTGTCCCAGTAATTACTCGGACGAGTTCGAATATGGGTCATCTGGGGTCAAAACTAGGTCACAGAGCCCAAAAATAGAAAAATCTTGTTAAGGCTCTAGAGGCTACTGTTTCAGTCCAAGTATCCTGGCAATTTGTCAGAAAGGTTGTTTCTATGATTTCTACCTCAAGTTTTAATATGGGTCACCTGGGGTCAAAAACTAGGTCCACAGCCCAAATATGGAAAAACCTTGTTAACACTCTAGAGGTAACATTTTCAGCCCAAATATCCTGGAAATTTGTCAGAAAGGTTGTTAGTTGATTTCAGCCCAAGTTCGAATATGGGTCTCTGGGGTCAAAAACTAGGTCACGCCCAAATATGGAAAAACCTTGTTAACACTCTAGATGTTACTTTTCAGCCCAGATATCCTTGAAATTTGTCAGAAAGTGCAGATCATGATCAGACAGCAAAATAATGAAAGTGCGATCATGATCAGACAGCTAAATTATGAAAGTGCGATCATGATCAGACAGCTAAATAATGCTAGCAAACAGTGCAGATCATGATCAGACAGCAAAAATAAAAGTGACAGTGCAGATCAGACCAGCCAACATACATGAATAGCTTACAGTGCAGATCATGATCAGACAGCAAAAAATGAATAGCCAACAGTGCAGATCATGATCAGACAGCAAAATAATGAGGCCTAGAGCTTAGATTTCAGCATGTGGCATTGACTCTCTACCAAGATTGTTCAAATCCTGACCTCAGGGTCAAAATTAACCCTGCCTGGGGGGTCTTTTGATTTTACTAGGCTTATTAAGAGGTATCATGAGCCAAAGGTAAAATTGATCCTTTCTGCTATTAATAACCTTTTTTATTTTTGCCAATGGTAGACAGGTGAGCGATACAGGGCCATCATGGCCCTCTTGTTGTATATTTTTCTGTTTCATAGGAAATTGTTAGCACTCGATCAGGCTTTGAAAATATTTATGTTCAATAACATTCCCTGTTCAAAATAAGGATTACCTACTTCCAGTATCAGTCCAAGGTAAGACCATAGTGTTATATTCATGTTATATTGCCAACAAACCAGTTCAGACTCAAATCAAGGGGTCTATAACTATCTGGATGTGACCTTGACCTTTGCAGCACTCTTCACTGTACTTCTGTATTTTAAAATCAGTGCTAGTATTGTAATTCTTTTTTGTAAAACAATAATAGATAAAGGGTTATGTATTTAGGATGTGTATATGTTATAATGCCAGCATTTTGTGCTTCTTTTTAGTTAGGTTATTTATCATTCAGGTTTGTAGTGCTGGGTCCCGGCTTCTGGTACAGGAATCAGTCTATGGTAGACTGGTAGGAAAACTGAAGACAAGACTGACACACTTCAGAGTAGGAGACAGTTTAGATAAAACTATGGACATGGGTGCCATTGTAGATGAGTCCCAGAAAAAGTCAATAGATGAATTTGTTGAAGATGCACGAAAAGAAGGGGCAGAGGTAAAGCTCCATAAAAGCTAATATTTGTTTCACTGATCAAAATTGTTGCACGCTTTGTAACAGATTTTTCCATGCTTCGTCACAATTATCATTTTGGTGTGAACTTTACATTTTTTTTTAATTACATTGTATATTTTTACTTTAGTGTCATCTTCCATGTCACAATATAACAAATGTTTGCTTTGGTTTTAACACTGTGTTTTACCATACAGACTACTTTTCGTTTTTTCGAATCTACATAATTTATTAAAATCTTTTTGCAATGTTTTCCTTATAATGATTGTCAATATATATGTCAAATATATCAGAAACTTGGTCACAAGGTCAGATGTTACAGAAACCTTGTAAGCTCTTTTGAGGTCATCATTTTGGTGTAATCTTAGTAATTATTGGTCATATTTGACTTGATGAAACCTTGGTTAATTCCATACTACCTATATAAGGTCAAAAACTAGGTCAAACTCAATAGTAATGAAGTGTTTTTACCCAGTCAGGTCAGTTCAAAAGCAGGCTGAAATGTGGTCAAAACTAGGTCATTATGTCAGATCATAGAAAAAATATAGTGATATTATAGATGGAAATATGGTTTACAGCTGTACTTTTACTTTTACTTCTGTGATCTCAGGCAAGCACTTCAGTGCCTTTCACCTGTTATTTATATTCATATAGTTTCATATTGATTTGTTTCAAGAAAGTAATATTATTACAGGACTGTTGCTACTACAGTACAATGACCTACTTCTTTCTAGATTCATATTCACATGAGCACAGAAAGGAAAAAACAACTTTATATTCAAGTGCCTTTCACAGAATGTCATGTAGATCATAAGTAGGTTTTCGGCTGAAAACACACTTGTCACATTAAGTTTGTCTGAAAAGTATCATAAAAAATTGTGAAACACATGATGCTTGTTAATCAGATTTTCAACAAAATCCTGGTTGATGAAGTACATGTTTAGCTTATTTACCATCTATGTAACAGGAACTGCTTATCAAACATCAGCCTTAATTCCTGCTAGAAGATGTTTTTATGAGCCGCCATGGTGCAGTGGTTGGGAGTATGCCTCTTCAATGCAATGGTGGTGGTGTCCATAGGAAAGACATAGTAATTCCACATTGTCTCTATCCCTCTCTCTGAGGTTGATTCCATCTCGAGTGAGTTTCAAGAAGGATTAATCTCAGTTGTAAAACCTGTCTATCCCAGCCAACCTATGTATAAACTAGAAGTTGCCTCTTAAAAAAAGTGGTTTCTTAACACAAATGTATTTGATATAAAACTTACTGATTTGGTTTAATAAGTGTTGGCTGCTTATGACAGGTGACTGCTAAACACCAGTTCAGCTGTACATGTATATATATTATTCAGGTGTATCAAGCATCAGCCTGTATCCCAGCTAAAGGATGTTTCTACCCGCCAACACTTATCACAAATGTCCAGACTGTGTCCAGAGTTGTAGCTGAAGAGGTAAGGTTTTAGACTGGTTTACATATTTGAAATCTTTCATCCATTCAAATGGCTTTCAGTGAATAGTTCAGAACACAGACATGTTAAATGGATATAACTTGATAGTAACTGTGCAGTAGAAATATGACCCAGAACATGGAAATCTTGAAACCACTGTATCATGCCTTGTTTCAGGTTCAGTGCAGTCTTCATTTGGGTTTAGACATTTATGCCAATTATGGGGACATTCAGTTGTTACAACAATTTCTCAGTCTGTGCCTTTTTCTAACAAAATTAACATGATATTTTAATATTTTATTGAAGAAATGATAGTATGTACACTGCACACCGCTACTTTAGTCTTAATTTTGCTGAAAAAGCGTTGAATCAAAAGAGTTAAATCCAAATTTAGAACATAAGCCTGTACAACCACACGCTATACTATGGGGATATAAGAAAATACCAAATGTTTCCTATGCTCTCCTGGTAGAGCAGGCAAAGTTTGTCTTAATATGTATTTTCTTAGTAGTGTACCTTGAATACAGAATATCCAGAATCTGTTTGTAGATATTCGGTCCAGTGTTGGTGGTGTTGCCATTCAGGACAGCCAAGGAGGCTATCACACTGGCTAACAACTCCATGTATGGGTTAGGAGGCAGTGTATGGACGGAGAATGTCTCATTGGCCATGGAAGTTGCCATCAGTATAAAGGTAAAGGATATGTTAACAGCTAACAGATTTGAAATAAAATTGACCTGCTTATTAGGTTGCTGTTTTATAAATTGATGTTCATGTCATTTGGCATCTGTGTTAGAACATACCCCAATCAGTTAAGGGTGCAATCCTCAGTTGGATCATGCTTTCATCTCTCCCTCACAGACATTGGGTGATAGTACATGAGAACAACAAAGATTACAACTGATTACTTGAAATTGTGTTTTGACACTTGGAGGATTGTGTAAATATTGTCAGAAAAAAACATAAAAATACAGTATTTTGACCATCAATTATGATCTTTTGTTTTAATTGTAAATTTTGCAATTGAAGTCATGGAAAATGAAGAAAGTCAGAAATGTTTGTGAATATTTCAGACAGGGACAATGTGGATAAACTCTCACAACATGTTTGATGCAGCAGCAGGATTTGGAGGTTACAAGCAGAGTGGATATGGAAGAGATGGCGGCAAAGAGGTAACATAGTGGTGTTCTGACACTTCCTTGCTTTCAGTGAAAACAGTGAATATGAAGATTTTAGAAGCTAGATTGCTAGGCTTCTGGACAAAGCTAATGGTATTTTAGCTGAATGGAAACTTTAGAATAATAATTATGCCCCGAGGGGGGGAATATAAAAACCGCCCCCCCCCCCCCCCCCCCCCCCCTGCCGTCCGTCCGTCTGCCCCCCGTCCCGTCCTGCCCCCCCATGACAAATTCGTGTCTGGACTGTAACTTTGTCATGCATTGAAGGTTTTAAAATAACTTGGCACACATGTCTAGCACATCAAGACGACGTGTCGCCGGCAAGACCCACATCCCTACCTCAAAGGTGAAGGTCACACTTGGAGTATGAAGGTTATGGAATCCTCTATATAGCCACATTCGCCCCCGGCTGTAACTTTTCACATTGAATGATTTTAAAATAACTAGGTACACATGTCTAGCACATCAAGACGACGTTCGCCGTGCAAGACCCACGTCCCTAGCTCAAAGGTCAAGGTCAAACTTAGAGTTTGAAGGTAATGGATTCCTCCATATAAGCATATATGCACACATTCGTGTCCGGACTGTAACTTTGTCATGCATTGAAGGATTTTAAAATAACTTGGCACAAATGTCTAGCACATCAAGCGACGTGTCGCGTGCAAGACCCACATCCCTAGCTCAAAGGTCAAGGTCATACTTAGGTTTGAAGGTAATGGATTCCTCTATATAAGCACATATGCACACATTCATGTCCGGACTGTAACTTTGTCATGCCTTGAAGGTTTTAAAATAACTTGGCACAAATGTCTAGCACATCAAGACCCCTTGCCCCGTCCGCAAGACCCACGTCCCTAGCTCAAAGGTCAGGTCATACTTAGAGTTTGAAGGTAATGGATTCCTCTATAAAGCATATATGCACACATTCGTGTCCGGACTGTAACTTTGTCTGCCTTGAAGGATTTTAAAATAATTTGGCACAAATGTCTAGCACTCAAGCGACGTGTCGCGTGCATGACCCACATCCCTACCACAAGGTCAAGGTCACCTTAGTGTTTAAAGTAATGGAATACTGTATGCTGATTACTCTGTCATGCATGGAAGGACTTTAAAATTACATAGCACTTTATTGAGCACATGGAGAGGACACAGACTGTGAGGCACCTCTTTCGGGGGCATTCGTCACTTGGGAGGGACAGCTCTTGTTTTTACTGTATTTGTGCATTGGTCATATTTGTAGGGCCTATATGTTTCATCAACGCCAGTGTATGCCAGGCAAATGCCCGATATACACTGGGGTGTCTGAAACATATAGCCCATTTGTTATAATGCCCTAAGTTAGACTACTGTGAAAGACACAGCTGTAAGAGAGATTGAGTTACTTTTCTTGGATTCTTTGGAAAGGAAGTAATGTCATGCAGAAAAATATATCAGTCGGCCATTTACATAGTATGTAAATTAAACTTGAAATTGTTACTTTCAATAAAGGGATTGTTTGAGTATGTGAGACCTTCTTGGGAAGCAAGACATCGTCCTGCAAATGTGGAGCTTGACCTGAAGACATTTGGTGCCACTATACCTAACAGACCTACTCTAGATGATGGTAGCAACAAGGGACAAATACCAAAGTAATTTGCACAGTTTGTTAATTAGTACACATCTTAAATTCATGTCTTTTAAAGATATGAAAATATTTTGGACAGTCAAAATTGACTATAGTAAACTCCCTATATAATGTATCTGGATATAACAAAATTCTGGATATAACCAACAAATTTTCTGGGCCCGATGTTTTTCCTGTCTTTATGTAATATTAAATGCTGTATGGATATAAAATATAAACTCCGTGTATAATGCATCTGGATATAGGGAAATTCTGGATATAAACATTCAAAAGGTCCCAAGGGGTCTGTTATATACATAGTTCACCGTAATAAGAATTAACTGCTGTACATATATTCCTGTCAGTTTCCTGTTTTGACCATCTGTAAAAAAAGGAAGTAGTACAAGGTCACTGCATCTTTTCTGGTTAGAGTGCCTTTACACACCTGAGTTAATCTAAATTTAAAATTGTTGTAGAAGACCCAAGTTTCAGTATTTCATATTTAGTATTTGGGTTTTGTATGTGCTGTATTTCATTTTAGAGTATACTTAGTATTTTGTTTGTATTTAAGGATTGACCGTACTTACAAGATGTATTATGGTGGTGCCCAGAAGAGACCAGATGCACCCTATGCCCGACCTGTGATCAACCCGGATGGGAAGGTGATTGGCCATGTTGGAGAAGGTAACAGGAAGGACCTTAGAAACGCAGTTGAGGCTGCTCATAGTGCTGCACCCGGGTAAGATTATGGCAAACTCAGTTGTCTATATGTACATGTTACTGTGTATTTTTATTCAATTTTTTATTCAGTTACATGCAAAGATGATAAAGTATTATAGGTTTTTGCATCAATCATAGACTTTAATTCTTGAAATTTATAATAACTAAAAAACAAAACAGTAACTGCTTCATAAATTTTTAAACAGAACACAGGCTGAAGGAAGGGCTTGTGGGAGTTCCACTTGGAATTCAAGTACCAGAATTACAGTCTTTGACCTTTGGGTGAGGAATCTAATGCTCTGTTACCACAGCATAGCAACTTTAAAGGTGGTAGTGGATGATGTGCTTGTTTTTACAGAAATCAAATGCCAAATTGTATTTGTTAAATGTCGTTTTGCAGGTGGGGGAAAAGAGCTGCTCATAATCGGGCCCAGATTGTCTACTATATGGCAGAGAATATCGAGATACGCAAGCAAGAATTTGCTGAGAGAATTAAAGAGATGACAGGAAGAACAATGGAGGAAGCTTTGAGGGAAGTTGATCTGTCCATAAATAGATTGTTCCACTGGGGAGCATACTGTGATAAATATGGTGGCACTGTCCAGGTTAGTCTGGCAAAATTTTGATATAGAGGTATAACTGTAGCTTTCAAACAACACCTTTTCGTAAAAAGTTTCAAAATGTGACGCATTTATGTATGTGTTCTTGATGGCTAAATTCATATAGAGCTGCCAATTTGAATTCGGGGGTGAGTAAAAACCCCACTCTTGTCAAATGCATTAATGATGAAATACCACCTCTGTTGAAATAATGCAAGTTGACAGCTACCTGTTTGAATAGAAGTAAGTAGTGGCTTCAACTGTCTGGAGTTGTGGTTAGGGTAACCTCTGTGTACCTGTGACACTGTCAGATGACCAAGACCAGCTTGTCATGGATGCTTCTTTAATTAAATGTTGCAGATATTTTAAATGGAGAAATCAATTTGAAATGGTTTAAACTGAACATGTGTATATTTTGTGTGGCCATAACAAACTGTCAGAAACTACCCATACCTACAGTTGATATTTGTGTATACTTTGGAGTGCATGGTTTTATTTAGGAAACCACATTATATGGAGCTACAATAAAGATCCATGAGCCAGTTGGAGTGATTGGGATAGCGTGCCCCGATGATTACCCGCTGCTAGGGTTTGTGTCCTTATTTGCACCAGCTGTGGTTCGAGGAAACACTATGGTCATTGTACCCAGTGAGAAGTACCCACTGATGGCAATGGATTTATATCAGGTAAGTGCTGTGTTAGAGATGTCAATGTATTTCTACAACATATCTCGAGCATTTTTTACAAAAAGTACATGTAAAGCAAGACATATAGTATAAATCATATAATAAATTACATCACAAGGCTGGTTATTAGTGTAATTTATACCAAGCAATGCATGATGAAGTAATAGCAAAAATGATAAATTCTGTAATATGATTATATAGTTAATCCTGGCTTCTGTCTTGAAAAAGAACTACTTAGTATAAAGTTGCACAATCAGGGCTCCAGTAGAAAAGAAAAAGTTTAAACTATTTTTATTTGAAAATGACTTTGTTTTTACGTTATTGACATCATTCAGTATGATGATATAAGGAACTTTGAAGCTGATTTTTGTCTCAGATTTTAACCCAAAATAACTTAATAAATATTACTTCATGTTTACTTCAGATATTTGATACATCAGATCTGCCTGGGGGTGTTGTCAACATAATCACAGGTGACAGGGACCACCTCACCAAGTTTTTAGCGGAACATCAGGATGTACAATCTATGTGGTACTTTGGTTGTGCGGAGGGATCAAAATACGTAGAATACATATCAGCAGAAAATGTGAAGCGAACATGGGTGAATTATGGGTAAAGTTATTAATCTATTGTCTATCTACTTGGTCATTGTGTAGTAAATAAGGATGTAATTTTAAAGATATTAATGCTTAGCCAATATGGAGTACAGTGATATTTAGAAGAAAAAAACTTCGGCACTGACGGAACTTTGCTAAAAAAATTGTTTACCCACATGTGGCTTTGAGGCTCAGTATATAACTACACATATATGTAACTTGAACTGACAAATGATTTAAATACTGGTATGTAAATGGAATGTTATTTTTTTTTTGTGTGAGTTACTGAGTGTTGCATACAAACCTTTTTCTTTGCAACAATTTTGGAATAATCGTAAAAAAAATACATGTTGATTTAGCAAGAGTTAAGATGTGAAGGTTTGGAAGTCAAGATGTAAACTGGTATGAAGGCACAACTAAAAGTGCTAATTTTAAGTTTGTCTTGTGACTTTTCAGATGTGAGAGGGACTGGGAGGATGCGGAGCAGGGGCAGGGAGAGGAGTTCTTGTATCATTCCATTCAAGTGAAAAACATCTGGGTTCCAATGGGAGACGTGTTTGCAAATTAGACTGTTTTCCAATATGTACAACAAACAGCTGGACTGAAAGTGCCAAAATAACTAGTAGCTACTGTAATGAAAAATAATAAGTAGAATTTTGGGGACTTTTAAGTGAAAAAAAACAAAATAATTTAATTTTAGTGAACAGTATAGTGGATTTTTTGTGCTTCTAAAACAAGGCAGCTAAGATTTGGGTTATGTGTTGTACCAGAATAAATAAGTTAACTCTCAGTGTACACAGAAATGTATATAAACTTTATTGTAAATTTTGTTTCTTCATTTCTGATTGCAAGAATTATAAAGCTTTAGACTACCCCTTATCACTAATATCTGTTAAAAAAGATTCATTTATTGAGTTTTCAGAAACAGCTCAACTTTAATGCTAAAGAACTAAATAATTGTAAAGTTCACTTTGGATATAGTTTTTCGTTCGCGTACTTGATTTCAATTAAGTGAATCTTTGAAATTTATGTAAATCTAAAATTTCTTTACCTACCTCGTACATGTTTATCAGTTCTCAGTTTTTAGTAGGTTAATATATATACATTGTATCTAGGAAGTTTCCGTCTTTGAAGTAATCTCTGTGTGGGGGGGTTTCATATTATTTGGGCTAGATGGTTTATGTGATTGTTATAGATTTTGTTTTATTGTTTGCTTATTATTTTTTTATCTTCTAGTATATTTGTTGCATATTGAACAGTATTAGAATTCATCCTGGTGTCTCTCAAAGTATTTTAACCACTGTGTGTACAGACATACCTGTGAACAATGACAACTGACTGGAAGAAGCTATGATGGTATTTATAGACGGGTGGTCTTTATTCGAAGCTGTCTCTGCAATAGCTGAATAGTGATATGTTTTGTCCAGGTTGGTCTTTATTCATAGGTTGGTCTTTATTTTGAGGTGGGTTTTAAAACAGGTTTGACTGAACACAGTATTCTGTTACAGCTAAATGGAAACAAACTGTTTATCTTTCAAGAATGTCTCTTATGCCTGTCAAATATTTTAGTATTTAAATTTATACCGTTAAGTGATAAAGTCTTAATTGTGCAAGCACAGAAATTGTACATTATTTAGTTTATTGACAGGTAAAAAATAATGTTAATATAGACAGAGTTTCTGACTGTTCAGGGTACAGATGTTTTTAAAATAAGCCAAAGTCCTCCTCATATGACACCAGTATTGGTTTTTCCAGGAAGCGGACTCGAGAGTGACTTGATAAGCTACAAGCTTTCTTCACAATCGAGATAAAATAAAGAAGTATAAACTAAATAGGCCCGATATTCAACATGCGTTCATTTCCTATCAGCATACAGCAAGGGAGGTAACACTAGATGTATTAAAGTACTTGAAAGTCCCCCATGAAGATAGGGTCACTCCTAATTTACAGGCATGTGTAGCTTTATTTCTAACTAGTTTCCATATCTGTAGACTGAGCAATCCATCTTGAGATTCAAACTTACTGTCACCAGATTTATGCTAGCATAATGCTAATTATAGTGGTGTTGAAATTTGAAAGCTTGTGTTTCTTAAACATTGGTGACAAGTTGATTCTTTATTAAAAAATAGGAATAGGAAAGAATCTTTTACACAATCCTGCCACTTTGTATTTGGTGTAAATATTATTTGTGTTGTTTGTTTAACCATATACTTTATTTAACCTGTATAGTAGTATTAAAATTCCTAGTCTTTAATATTATTCTTGTGTGAAGGGAAGTGTTCAGAGAAATTGGCAGCTTATTGATTTTCTTTGATATACTTACCATAGAAAATACTGTAAAAGTAGTTTTATCATAATGAAGCACTCCAGGAATTATCAAACTCACTAAATTAGCAAAAAGAAAATGATAATACAAAAGAAAAGTGCTCGCTTGTGAATTCCAGAACTCGTGTATTGATAAAAAATTGGAAAATCACGAAATAAACAACTCACGAATATAAAGACTTATATATAGTAATGGAAAACCTACTTCCTTTCATCAGCAGTCACATCAGTTTTAAAGGCTTGTATTTCAAGAAATAAACACAATTGTTCATTATCACTAAATGCTCCACCACAGCTATGGGCCTATGGTGCGTGTATGTTGGCAAAGCATTTGTTTGAGGCAGTTGATAAAGTTGCCCAGATGATGTTTTTGTCTCAAGTTGTGATATTTCTTGGCAGCCTTGTATGTATTGACTGTCTCATATATTAACCGAGAATGATGCATAACATCTTTTATCAGACATCTTTTGCCTGTATGAATAGATGAAATTTCTACTGTAATCTTTTTACACCTACGCATTCGGAATCGAAATTTATCATGCTGGGAAACTGGCATAACATTTGGAGAAGTGAATAAGGCAAAAAAAAAATCATCTTGTCTCAGCTTGTTAGATTGCCTCGTCATGAATTTTGTTCTCTTTTATACCTGATTTATTCCTCCATTGTTTTGATGACTCTGCCTTTCAATTTTCCTATAGTTATATGCTTTACAGAGCAGAGACATTTGCAACACTTCTTAGTATTTTTTGAGTGTATACTTTGTTCATATTAAAACACATATCATCCAATTGATATTTTTTTAGGATAGCGTACAAAGCTAAACTGGTCTCCATTACCTTCACAGAGAATACCCTTATTAACCAGGTTTTCAATTTTGAAAATCCTGGTTATTAGATTGGGGTATGGCGGGCGGATGGGCGGATGGGCGGCGCGCAACGAAATTGTGTCCGCTCTGTAACTCTTCAACCCTTTGAAGAATTTTGATGAAACTTAGACAAATGTTTACCACATAAGATGACGTGCAGACGCATGTTCCGCATGGCTGGCTCCAAGGTCAAGGTACAGTGACATTAACTTGAAAATCCTGTCCGCTCTGTAACTCTTCAACCCTTTGAAGAATTTTGATGAACTTCAGACAAATGTTTACCAATAAGATGACGGCGACGCATGTTCCCATGGCTGGCTCCAAGGTCAGGTCACAGTGACTTCTTGAAAATCCTGTTTCTGATTTTACTTGATTTGGCGTCAAAGGAAAACCTGGTTTCGTGGCATTGCCGTTTCTTGTTTGTTTTGTAAACAGAATTTCTTTCTCTTTTCTCATAATATATGTATAAAATGCTTTAAAGACTCATGATCACAACTTTTTCATAGCACTTACATTGCTAAGAAAGATGTCTTAGTGGCGAGATTGATTGTTATTTGTACAAAAAAAACATTCCTCACATTTTGTAATCATAAGTACACTCATGGTATAAATATAACATAGTAGTTTTTGTTTTCAACAATATTGCAAAATATATGCTGTCTGACAACTTATATTCAGGAAGCAACACTCATACAAAGGTAAAAGACACATAAAAGTCATACGAGGTCTTGGCGGTTTCACAAGGAAATATCCGTAGGCCAGGTCGGACTATATACAATCTAAATCATCGACATATCAGAATTTTCAATATACATTGTAGATACAATACAGTTCTGTCATAACTTGTTAAAGTTAATTCAATATTCTATCACGGTGAATTCAGAGTGATCATGGGGCTTTAATAATTGTTAAATGTAAATAATAGGTTGTTATGCTGTGTTAGTTGGGAGGCTACTGTGTGTTTTCAAATGTATTTGCCTGTGTCATGTAACCTTTCTGACTTGCTACACAATAACCTGTAGCATTATTATGCTTGTAGTTCAGTATATGTAAATCATTCGTGCTCTATCAGAATCACACCACAAAAACAGAAATGTGTTCAAAGGGATAATAAGTTTAAAAAATTCATCTTTTAAATTAAAGCAATCTGAAACTCTTGATATATAATTTCCAAACAAAATTTCCAATCTCTTTTATCTAAACCGTTCTCTTCTAATAGCAATGGACAATCTACTAAAAGCTAGTCATTCTAGATTTGAATAGTATAATTTGTATTGAATGCATTATGTCTGAGCACAAAACATTTATTTACCTAGCTATGAAGCATTGTTTCGGTATTTTGTTTTTATTTTCGTTACTTCATAAGCAGAGACATCACTTAAAGAGACATCACTTAAATACAGATATATCTGATGTGAAATGCCCTGTTCTAATTCAACTTCAGAATTTTCCGTACTAATTTTGTCACATTTCTTCTAGCTTATGTGAACCCTTCAAATAAGTGAAAATTATTAACACTCACTCAGTTACTGAATGTTCATATAATTTAAAGACATTTTTTACCATCCCCGAGAAATAAATTGTGTTACAAAATAAAAGAGCAGGAGGAACTGAGTCAAAAAAACAAACTAAAGTGGTGTTGTATCCTGTTCATTACAACCATGCATATACAAATGTACTAATATTTTTGGTTTACACTGTAGAAAAAATTATTTCTCAATGATCTTTAGATCGAGTGCTGCTAGAGTTTTTACTTTTGTTTTTGGGAATTTAAAGAAAGGCTTGCTCATTGATTTATAAGTACTGCCTAACTTTTTTAGCCTACCTCTGTAACCAGATAGTCTTCAAAATTGTTATCTTGTTATACAGTGTACATTGATTTAGCAATAATATGTACTGCTTAACATTTTGTTATGCTGATTTACTTTAGGGTTGACTGCAAATTTGTTGTAAATTATTTCATATAAGTTACTGCAGTTTTGCGGTCAACCTTCGTTATGTAAATGTTTACTATTTTGCAGATAAATGCCATATGTAATTTTAAGAGGAGCAGTGGGTATATTTAAATGTTTCTGGTTTGAAATATAGTACTTCTACAAAGGCATTCACCAATATGTGTTGTCACTGTACTGCATTATTTTATTTATACCATTACTCTGTTGGAGGCATGCTTCTCTGTACTGGTGATGCACTTCCATTGTCAAGTCGTGTTCATTGCTTAGCTTGTCGGTAGCGCTTTTTACAAACAAAGCAAAAAATGGTGCCGTTTTAATAAATGAATTGGCATTTTTTTAATGACTTGGCCAGTGTTAGCAAAAAAGAAAACATTTTGTCAAAGTTAATGCCTAGTGATTATTTATATAGTAAAATATCTTGGAACAATATATAAAAGATTTCTTACAGATTTGTTTGTTGTTCATCAACCAATATACAATACTTTTTGCAGTGATTACAATTTTAAATAAGACATTATCATTGTTTTGGTCCTAAATAGTGAACATTGCCATAGTTATATAACCATAATATATGAATCTGAATACCGGGTAGATGCATTCTCAATGAATACAGGTACATGTTTATAGAGAAAATCTGTTTTGAGCTCCTAGTTAAAATTGAAAATCAACCATTTCTTTTGGGTACTGTATAAGTACTATTTTGGACTGTGGTTTTATATTGGCAGTCGCCATTGGTTGTGCCAAATCTAAACACAGTCGTAAAGCACTGCAGTTATAAGCCACAGCCAATAATTAAATAATGTTAAACTGTACGGTCTTCCATTAATCTAAATTACCTAGTCGGGCAATGTGGTCATTTATATGATAATAACTGTAGTGTACAGTTTTAAGTTTCAGTTATGTAAGAGTAGCTTCTTTTGTTTAAGTGTTTTGCAGTTTGTGTCAAGGTTTTATTTTGGGGGCTAAAGTGATTTGTGCAGATTTAAGACACCTACAATTCAAAACATTTTAAAAACGCAAACATTTGGCACTACAGTTTTAAAGCACCATACAGTATATGTTGAGCAATTGTGATCATTCTTTGTCTGATATCTGTCTGTCAACATTTACCTTGTGCATACTCTATAGGTCACAGTTTTAGCTCCACTATTCAGAGAATAGGTAGGTTTATTGCAGTCACTGTTACATTTTAGCTCAACTTTTAGTGTTAGGTTTGAATGTACTCGACTATCATGCACGTATCTCAGTAACTGGATTGATTTGAAACTTGAGAAAAGTTTTCAGGGGTACTGGACAGTCAATTTTATTCAAATGATCGTCCTAGTTCAACTTAAAAATTTTGGTTAAAGCTTTGCATGTATTACGTAGCTACTTCAGCCTTTTATTTTATGTTTTTTGGTGGTTTATTGAAATAAAATGGTTGATTATTTCCTGATAAAATCACTGTTTACCCACTGAAATTATCAAACTCTTCAGCCCAGATTAACGTCAAAAAGTCATATAAAAACACAAGAGGCCACATTTTTGCCCACATGAAAATCGGTTAAAATGTTTGTCTTGATGATCTTCAAGTCAAGACCCAAATGTGGGTCACTGTGTCAAAAACTCGGTCACCAGGTCAAATCATAGAAAAACCTTGTCAAAACTAGAAGCCACATTATGAAACCATTTTGTCTTGACAGTAAAAAATTAAGAATGTTTGTTTTGATGAACTCTAAGACAAACTCGAATTAGATCTTGTGCGGTCAAAAAAAGGACACCAGGTCAAAATAGAACAGTCGCCAAAGGCCCATAAGGCAATGTAATACCTTACACCTATGTTTTTATGTACTATATAGCATATCCCCCAAAACCCTAAGGGCCATAACTCTGACAGTATTTGTGACATCCACAAAGTTTACACTGTGACGTCAAAAATGGTTTGCAACCCTAAATGAACAAGAGTTACATGTATAACATGGTTTTATCTGTAATTAAAAGATTTAATTTCATGCAAAATACGCAACTGCTTCAATGTACATCACAAATATGCATAAAAATGCCTTCCGTGGTGTATGTGTATATCTAATATATTAACCGTATACATGATGGTAAAATCTGCTCTATGGAGAAAAAAGGAAATCTTGCCTTCTTGAAAGACCGTTTTCAGCTGTATTACGTGTGATTTTGAAGTCTTTCAAACTTAATACTGTAACGGTTGCATAATTGATGTCTTTTGACCAAGTTTCATTGAAACAAGACGGACATATCTCAGTATGAAAATTTTATAACTATTTTAGTTCTGCAGCCTTGGGTGTTACATCTTACAGTGTCGAAAAGCACCTCATATACGTTTGTTTTGCGTAGCTTAGATAAACACTGTCAAGTTTCATTATAACAATTGTTTTACAATAACCTAAATTTCACAATTTCACCACAAAGCGAAATATTAAATAGCTGAATCACAATTTACAGTCTTTAATGTTTTTTCTTTCTAAGTTAAATAGTTTAATGGAATTTTGAAAAAGGGGTTCTTTAGCCAAAACACACATACTTCATTAATATCTTGTTAGTTTTTAAACTGTCATTTGCAGTTCGTGTGTTTTGTTTCCAGCCGAGCCACGAGGAGGCATACCCCAGTCGGCCAAAATTTTGAATTTTGATGGTCATTGCCAAATCAACCAGTTATAGAAATGCGATCCAAAAGAATCGAAATACGATGATAAATGATATTTGTTTCATTTTATTTATTAAAGATGCACGGAATGTAAGTAAAAAAATCACAGATACATGAGTAATTTAACTACTTAAAACAATTTATGTTTGAGAGTTATCGGAACCACAATCACAAAAGTTTCAACCCATGTTATACCCTCACATACTAACATTCATACAAAAGATACAATCTCAACGGAAATGAAGTGTAAACTCTTCAAAGAACAATGAAACAATTTGAATATTTCATAAAAAGATCATGATTTGTAAGCTGTGTTTCTTCAGTTTTCGCGAACACAGAGGACAATTTTCCAAGGTTATATAGAAACTTAAAAAGACCTTGTCGTTTTAGTAAAAATAAAAGCCAAACTGTAACGTTAATACGAAGATGCAGTTTTGCTACAATTGGACCTCATTCTCACCATTGTCAAAGTTATATCACATATTAAAGCCAATCATAAACCCACAATATGCCGAATATTACTTGCTGGAAAATAGTACCAGTCAGAGGCTTGTTGTACCTTAAACATTCACATTTTTCTCATTTTTAAGGTATCCATTACTTTGTTTTCTAGAAGAAGACCTGCAAAGTTCATGCAGCGACTTCGGCCATTTACGACTTATTATTTACACTGTACACGTATATATCATACTAGATTATTTCTAAACTTAGAATTTTTGGAAGACCTGCAAAGTTCATGCTGCAACTTCTATTCACGACTTCATAATTTACGCCTATATATGCTTATACTAAAGACTATTTGTATACTTCGCGTTTTGTAGAAGACCTGCAAAGTTCATGCAGCGACTTCAATTCACGACTTCATGATTTACGCGTATATATGCCTATACTAGATTATTTGTATACTTCGCGTTTTGTAGAAGACCTGCAAAGTTTATGCAGCACTTCAATTCACGACTTCATGATTTCGTATATATGCTACTAGATTATTTGTATACTTCGCGTTTTGTAGTAGAAGACCTGCAAAGTTCATGCAGCGACTTCCATGCACGACTTCATAAATTACACGTTTTTTATAACCATACTTTATGAATTATTTGGACTTTGTTTTTAGAGCTCCGAAATACATGTGCATTAATTGATAGTATATAAAGGTATACGCGAATACACTTTCGTTAATAAAGTATATATACTTAACGACGACATCCAATCTAAAGTTGCAGATTTCTTTTCTTTTTGGGTTGGGTCCTGATTTTTTACAGAATATCCTTTACTCGACATTGATCACTTCATACATTTGTTTGCATGCAGACAGACTTCTTTTCGAAAGCCAATTTCTTTGTGTTAGTAAGGACCTGAACTTTGAGTCGGGATCAGCCAATGTTTCTCGTCCAACTAAATCTAATATCTTAACAGCTCTTTTTTTAATAACTAATTGTAAAAACGCGTCTTGAAAGTTTTTCCTATCTTTATTTGTTACTCCAAGGCCGAATCTTGGATTTTCATTTACGAGACGCGTATACTCGTAAGAGCTTGGAGTTACCGTGTCCGCTTGCATATTAGGCCAAAACGTATCTATAAATTTTCTCCGACTTTGAGCCTTTGTGCCACGGAAGGTATCTGAGTTACCCGAAGAGCACGATAATGCAGGGGATCCAGGCCTATTTGAATTGCCCGGTAATAGACCTTCATGACCTGATGTAATGGTTTGAGATGTGCTTGGTGTTGGTTGAAGAAGTTCTGAACGAATTGGGACAGTGTTATTTCCAGTAGCAGAACTTACAGTCTCTGTCGGCTTAGAGACATACGAACGGACAGGTGTAATGTGTTCTGTTGCACCAGACCCGCAGACATGTTGGTACATTCTATTAATTGCATCTAATTTAAATGATTCGCGCATATCAAAAGAATTCTTCGAGTTTGTTCTCTCAAACTGGATCATGGTTGTGAGAGCATGACAATATTCATCGACAGTGTCGGAAGACAGACCCGCACTCTTAAGCCCCTCATTAAAGTCATTTCTTCTCTCCCTATCTAACAGATTTAGTGGGACAAAATTTTCAGGGTTATTGTCATCGGACAAAAGCTGCATGATTCTAAACATATATTTTCCAGTTGTTTCTGCACGTTTGATGGAATAGTTCCAAAGTTTCATGTAGCAAACGTAATTTTGCACGTGTTCGTTACAATCTAATTTGTCAGATAACGCGGTTTTCGAAATTCGTAAAATTTCTGTCATCTTTTGATTAGTGACCCGTCTTTTGTTTGCTGATGCGTTTTTGTGCGAAGACACGATTGACTGACTGCGCGTGCAGGACTCTGATTCTGAGTCCGAGATACTGGTGTCAGAATCAGGCATAACTGTATTCAGTTTCTTGGCCATTGTCATTTTAAGTTTTGATCTACGCGTCTTAAAATATTCTGTTTCTACATATGTCCTTGTTGCCTTATTGCTAGCAGTCTTAGACCTAGTTACCAACGGTGGTGACGCATCGGGCATTTGCACTGTTGACTGGGTAGAGGTGTCTGATTGTAGTGATGATAATTTTCGTTTGCACCTAACTTTGACTTGTGAATTATCGTTTGATTCGTTGTCGATTTCATTATGGTGGTCACTTATGTTTGGAGATGCCCGAGACTGGTTTTCATTTTCTAATGGTCCAGCAAAACGCATACGATCTTGCCAAAGAACCGGCGGATTAACGGAATGCACGTGAGCGTTTAAATCAATAGCGTTATCAGACACTTTCGGCTGAAAGGTTGCATCCGACGCATCTTTCCATTGAAATGTAAGAACACCATCAACAGTACGAACAAATGCCCCTAATTCTCGGGTGTCAAAGTATGACATTAAGCCTTGCACTGAAGACACAGCCTTCTTGTCACTTATTTTAATTGGGATGCCTATTTTAAGATATGCATATGCATGCATGGGCCACGTTTTACCATATTCTGACTTAAGTTCCTGAACACTAAATCGCGCTAGTCTTAACGACTCCACTCTGGCATGCTCTTGACTCAGTAAATCACTCGCACTTTCCTTACTTGCTCCCACACAAGATATAACATGGGAATGAAACTTACCCCTGACTTCACCGCAAGATACACACATGTGTTTCCTGAAAAAATAAAAACATCGTGTAACAAGTAAAGAAACGGTTAAAGATCCCGTTGAATACCTTTTGGATAAGGCAGCCGTCATGCATTAAGTACTCTTATTTAAAGTAAGATTATTCTTTTAAGAAATAATTATAAAAAATTGTGAGATTCGAACCAAATCTTAGTAAGCCGACAACATAAGCAAAAAACAAAATCATGTGGTATTTTTTAAATGGCTGAAAATTACGACCAATATGTCTTTTATAAATTTATAATTTTACGTATGTCAAAACTTTAATTAAAGCTGCTCAAAGTCAGGTTTTGATCAAAATCGATTTAAGGATTTTGTGGCAAATAATTAATTCATTATAAGAAACACACATGCAAATCCTTAACAATGTGTGGAACTACGAATCATTTTTAAAATAGAACGGTATAAAGTGAAACATGTTACAGGATTGCTTCCCTACAAGTAAATTAAGTAATTTTTTTAGTCTGGTATATTCGGACCACTTGACTTACCGACCGACCTACTTCTTCGATTTATTTTCATTAACCGACTCAAAATTATCATGCCATCTGTTATGGGAAACTGGTGAGAGTTGGACAATTTTAATTTCTGAAACTTAACTTATTTACTGAAATTTTCCTTCAAACTTTAAGATTGATATATCGGGGAAATGGGCTTTTTGCGTAAGTCAGGGTGTTAGTAAGGTATTCAATAATCCAATTGTAGATTGTTGGTTTACAAGAATGTCTTATAATGTCTGATTTTTAATTCTGACACTATTACCTGTTTTATAGACACCAAAATTGTTACAGAATTTACAAATGTGAGAGAATTATAGAACTTTAATTTACCCAAGGGGTCAAATTTCAAGAGAAAGCCGAAATATGAGGTCTTGAAGGAAAAATTCAAATATTTTTTTAATGATGGTAAGCCTACCTGAAATTTTGCAAATAACTCAGTGACATGATATGGATAATGAAAATAATATGTCAAATTAGATTTGAAAAGGTGTCCATTACAGTTGCACTACCTTAAATATAACATCCGCATGTTTTTATTTTTTAAACATAAATGTTTGTCTGACCAAACTAGAATACACTGTATGTAGCATAACATCACTTTACATATAGATTGACAATGACCTGGGAGGTTTCACCTTTGATAAATCATAAATTACAAGATAATAAGAAAATAAAACCATATTTACTTTTGGATTTGTTTTCAATCATTGCAACATTGACAGTAAACAAATTGATTGTTCTTGTAAAAGCACAATATCTGCGGAGATGAAGACTGCCTGGTCAGTGTTGATCTTTATAAAATAACTATTGTTTATTGGCTCTAATATTCGCTAACTACCCGACGTAATAAAATAGGAAGAGCTATCATAAAATTGAAAGACAGGGCCAATAACAAAAAATCAGGGCCAATATCGATTGGCTGCTGAGAAATCTGAGCATTCTAATTGGCTGATGCGTTCAGATGTTTAGTTTCTCGAAAACGAAATTGGCCACCATCTTAAAATCAGCCTTGAAGATTGAATGCAAATTGAAAATCAACTTTTTAATTAATTTCTGCCAGAAAACCGATTTAGAATGATAGAAAATGCTCCAACTAAGAAATTGAATACCACATCAATATGTTTATTTCAAAATAAATATGTTCTAGGTATTTTTATATACAGATCTGCATGTCACTGTCTGTTTCTGACGAGTTACTGTCAGTGAAGATGAAAGTCTATATACAATGAATCCTGAAGTTTGATTAGTTATTTAATAAAATTGTAAATTAAATGAGTGGTTTGATATTGGCCCTGTCATTTGTCCTCATGCACTCGTTTGCCCCCCCCCCCCCCGGCCCGGGCCCCCCCCCCCCCCCCCCCCCCGCATGCGAATGCCCCGAACAAATAAGCTATCAAACCCCACTATAAAACGGATTACCAGTTCAGTTCAGTTTTATTCAGCTAATAGTTATACAATTGCCTTTGGCCACAGAGTGAATACGGCCAAGAAATAAGGTACATTTTTATCATGCAACTAGCATTAAATCTGACCGATAGCACCCGTCCGATATTTTAAAATGATATCACGTCACTGACGTGATAACACTTTGTAACCACGCCCACATGCCGGACTTCTTTCAGTTCAACAAGCAAGACTCCTCAAGTGCAATCACAGAGAAAAGGTAATCAAAACATTTCATTTATCCTATCATTGTTAATGATGTAGTTATGCATTAAATACAGCCCATTTAGCAAGGCACCATAAAAAAGGAAAATCCCCTGTAGAATTTTTATTTTTGAAATAAACATAGGGTTGTTGGTATTCATTTTCTTAGATCATTTGCATCTACAGCAATTTTGAGGCAAAATTTGAGAAAAAGTTGATTTTCATTTATTTTATGACTATCCAGTTTTCACGGTAAGTTCTTAATGCGTGGTTGAAATGGCCTGATACCTATCAGCTACCTATCAAAAGTTGAAAACTGTCTTTAAACCGCTCACGTTTCACTCATCAACTCTCAAGTTCCTCGTTTGTTTTTAACTGGGACGACATTAGAACAGAAAAACATTTATAAATAGTTTCATGAAGGTAATTATAAAGCTATATTTATGTCGTTTTTATATTTTTTTGTCCTTTGAAATGTGGAACTATTTTTCGAGGCACATATATATTTGAAATCATTTTCTTTTATAAATACCGTATTTATTCTATTTTAGACCCCTAACAGTGTCATAAATATACAATATGAAGATTTGCATGATAAATCTGTCTTTTGACAACATGTGATATCAGGTTCGGCAGATACGGTCGGAAAAGGCTCGGCAGAGCCTCGCCTTTTCCGACCGCATCTACCTCACCATCAAAAGACAGTATCCTAATATTCTCTATTTAAAACACAAACATATATAATTGCGATAATGCTCATACATACATACAGACAGACAAGTTTATTTCTTCGAAAAGGCTAAGAAGCCAATGTGGAGACAACATAGACATAATTATATGGACAAACATTTACATATAAATACATACATATGAACATATACATTTTTTCTCATGATAAATAATATATATTTTATTAAACAGTCATATTACTAAGGGTATCAGAACGTACTGCAAATTCAAAGCTTCTTTCAAATATTTAGAGATTTCGTACAAGGTTGTTTACTAGGTGGCGACATTAAACTAACAAATTGTATGCATATTTGGCCAAGATACCGGCCAAAGATAATTGCGACGTATGTCGGAATACAAAGTACAGCACATAAAAAATGGTTCTCAGATTCGGCCTTTTTTTGACTGCAACATTTACATAAACGATATTCTCTATTGATATCGTTATATCGACCTAATTCTATCTCTGGAGAATGTGAACTAAGTCAAACAGGTAAAATATTTCCGTAAATTGTCATGTTTTTATAACATCTAGATATCTTTCATAGCAGAAGAGTTTTATATTTCACATAACAGAATCAACCAACTGTGTATATAGAGGATATTTGTTTGTTTTGAGTGGATATGGAATAGTGATACAATTGTAATATTTTCCGAATCAGAATCACTTTATTTCACTCATGCCATTCAATCATATGACAAAATGAGGTAAAACATAGAAACATTATATGAGAGACTCTTATACATAAAAAGTAACATTTCATCAGGATAAATATCACATTGTAAAGTATTCAGATAAATTCAATTCAAAGTCAGTGTTTGTTAATAAAAAGTAACATTTTCAATTTCGTGGAGAGTCGTATAATATTTTAACAATTCACTGTCATAAAACATTTTTGTTGTTACAAAAATAACTCGCCGATTGTATTATTTGGGTGAAAATGCGAGCGCGATGCGCGAGTTAAAATGTGAAAATTGTATTACTTTGAGTTGAGATATATTCCATATCCACTCAAAACAAACAATTTTTCTTTTTATTTTATGCTAACTATTAAAACAAAAGCAAAATGTATATGCACTACTTAAAAGTAGTTCCGGCAGACCTATATCACTAACACTGTGACTGAAATGATATCTATATCCGGGTCGTACCGACTATACCTCGAACGAGGATGGTGGACCTAATAAGCACAATTACAAATGATATCTATATCATCACTGTATATTTCACTGATATAACACAGTATTTCTTTATTAGCATTAAATAAATATTAATCTCGTATGCGTCTTCTCAGACTTGGATAATAATTAACATTCACATAAAATTTAGATAAAAGAAATGAATATCCTAAGTTACTATCAGCTAGTTCATGCAACTTTTTCTGTTCATGTTGTTACATTGTTCCATGTAAGTAGAATGAATGTATGTACCTACATTTATTTTATCTTTAAGCCAAAACTTAATTCCTCTTTCCTAACTTATTACAGACAAGGGAAATCTTCCCAATTCAGTGAATCTTGGTTCTAATATCAATACTATATACTTGCGTATACGTTTGGTTTTGCTTACATTTATTATACCAAGCTTATTACAAATGTATCACACTATATTGTTTCAGTATTGTTGAGGCAAACCTTTCTTTTCTTGTATCAATAATTGCGGAAAAGGAACTCGCCAACTATGAAATATGTTGAAATAACCAAATCATCTTTTGGTACTTTCCCCGCTAGTTCTTGCTTCCAAAACTCTTAATGCTGCTTTTTTCATAAGGTGCGGCGGCTTTATACACTGGTTGTTAAGCTACTTTTCCAGAAGCCTTTCATATAAGTATTCCAAATATAATATAAACAGTAAACTAAACCATCTTTCCTGGGAAATACCAGTACCTTACTCCAGTCCTAGTTTACATGATTTATAACTTACTTGTTATGACTTCTCTTGTTAACGGCCATGGTTCGATACACTTTAATCCGTAAGAAAGTGTTTAGCTTATAAAAGCAGGAAGACAAGTTAAGATCTAGGATTGCTATATAAGACTGATTTAAGGAAAAAATAAAGTTTTATGTTTTATAGAGAGGTGTTGTGCGGTGCATCCAGGTGTTGACATTTGACAGTAATTAACAAGTTCAATTAACCCGTATTACCTGGTTCCTGTGGTCCCGGTTACCCCTTGAGAGACTCCACTTGACAAGTGTCACCTACCGATAGATATACACAATGTCACCTGGTATTTGCACCCGTGACTCTTGCAAATTGGGTAACCAGTGTCACTTACCATTATAGGAAGGAAATAAGAAAAGTCGTATAATAATGTAACCATAGAAACACCAGGAATCTTCGTCCATGTCCATTTTTAAACATATTTATGTAAAAAGGAATTGTGTTCTCTTCGCAGTATTATATGAGTTTTAATTGACGATCAATTTGATAATATTGAACTGAGCTGAAAAAGTTTGGGTAACACACCTGAAATGGTTCAATTGTTCCTGGTACGTTATTTCCCCCAGTTCCACTTAGTAATACATTTTGGTCTATGTCGAGATTTTGACCATATTTAGTATATCAGACCTCGATCATATCAAGTTCAAGATCTCCGGTTTTTAACACAAACTGAAATGTGTGCTTTATTACCGACTTTGCACTAAACAGGTTTTTATGCAAAGAATTCAGCGTAAGTGTAATTATTTATGTTTGTAAAGCGCTTAAGCTCCGCTATTGAGCTGTGTAATATTTATGATTTGAGCTTCATAAATGTCTTAAAGATATGTTAGTGAAATATGTGCAATTTGTGTTAAAAATCTCCGGCGCGGACTCGTTCGGGTTAAGCACGCTTGAAGCATTTCCTGAAAATGCCATGATTATGTAGAAATAGGCTAATGTAAAACTTTTAAGAATCAAACCGGAATTTTATACAAAATGAGCTAAGGATTCGTGTCAAATATATAAATACTGTGTTTTTAAGATTACGAGGCGGGTCCTATGTTTAAGTCGGGAGAACCCTAATAATGGAACCAAAGACCTGCGTAATACTTCACCTCGAACAGATCTGTCGGAAAATGTCCTCGAAAAATAATGAATATTTTCGCTAAAAATGGGTTTCAAGTCCAAAATGGCACCATCCATGTGTTCTCTGTTTTAAACTTGACATCATTTGAAAGGGTTTATAAAATCCTACATAATATTAAACAGAATTATTTTAACCATCGGGAAATAAGATTTGAACGACCAAGAATGGCGTAGGGACACTTGGTATACAGAAGTATATCAAAAGTCAACCTGGAAAATCCTTATTTCTTTAAATTTTAATTGATTATAGTCCCGGCCGACCATGGGAACTTTACCAAGACTTCAGTATGACTCCCATGCATGGAAGTACCTAACAAAATTTGTAAAATTTATTGAGTTTTGATTGTCCTGACTGCAATATCCAGTCAGTTTTGTCCAAAGATTGTTTAGCCACATTGTGTAAAATGCAAGTTGCCAAAAGATAGGCGTGCATGCTTGCAGACCAGACACGCGTTACCAGCGTACATTGGTTCTTGAACCGCCTTCCTCGTGGTTTCTTTATTTGGTGTAAAAACGTCGTTACTTTAAAAAAGATTGCCAAACCATTTAATGTATACATTATTATACCAGATGACTTATTGAAAGACTAAGTCTTACAAAATTTTAAATATAAGCGTTTTATACTATACACGAAGGTCTATTGTGTTTGGTACTAGATCTATATGTTTGTTTTTTTCCTGATTTTTCAGGCGCCATTTGGGTCGGGCGTGGTCATGTTCATTTCTACATAGAACTATATTAAGAATGTATACATGTATCTCGAAAATGTGACTTTGCTATTCTTTCAGTATTCTAGTGTTTTTTTTTACATATGATAGGCCCTACTGTAAATATATCTTACATTATAAGACAATATCTGATAGCCATTTCTTTCGTGACTAAGTGTGTAGCCCTTAAAAGGGCCGTTTTTATTATTCAATTGCGGACAAAGCCAATTCCCCTAACGATGCTGTAGAACAACGCCTGGTTTCCGTCCTGGGTTAGGTGTACACCATCGCGACCGTAGTGTAGCGGGAACCGTACCTTTTTGGTGATTCGAAGATAGTCCATGGCAAGCTGAGACTTCAGTATTTCGTTCAGCTTCACCAGGGCTTTGGCATGCCATTCTTTCTCGGCTGGTGTGTATGGAGTGCGGTAGTCGTCTCGCTTCCGTTGCAGCTCCCGTGGTGGTACCTCCGTCACCATGACCCGCTTCGCACCCCGTTGCAGAAGTAGATCTCGTATTGACAGTATGTTGGTGGCAACAATCGTAGGTAGCTGCAACAACGCAAGATCGTTTCCACCAATGTGCAGAATCACGACATCCGTGTTCTTCACAGCTACTTCCCGTATAAGTTCATCGGTTACTCTCGCGCATGTCAGGCCGGAAATCCCAACCCATTTTGTCTCTGTGTTGTAGATTCTTCGATCTTGCTGGCGCTGTTCTACGTGGCGTGACAGATGGTCAATCCAGGAATCTCCTAAAATGCTGTACATCTTGCAACAGATACGATGACTGACTGACTGAATGATATTGATATGTGGTAATAATAGATAAAAATGCTATTAAAAAGCACTTCGCAGAAATGTCGACAACCAATAGAAATGAATCACCATAATTCATCTTAATTGAGATTAAGGGTTTGATGTAAACTTAAAAAAAAAAACTTTTCTTTTATCAAACCCCCAAAAAACCCAATATTTAAAAAAATACGCACTATCTCTAATTAAAAAGCCCCCCCCTGCACAAATAATTGAAGGGTTTGATGTAAACTTCAAAAAAAAAAGCTTTTCCCAAAAATGATTATCAATATTTAAATACGCAACTATCTCTAATTAAGCCCCTGAGCCCTTTCCATACTTTGTTGTTCCTAATCTAAGTTTAAATTATTTAAATTTACTCGCCTGCAATTACATTAATGTTCAGGGTCCTTTTTGAAGTAATTGTGTTAGTTTAATATTTTTCCCATTCTAGTTTGACAATTAAATTTACATAATGGAAAAGGAATGAAAGAAAATGTTTATAATCTCTTGGTGACAACCTTAACTGCGTAATGAAAATTCGGGTGATAAAAATATATAAATCAACTTATATAAACTTAATTTAAAATAAGATCAAATGAGAAGAGAGAGAGAGAGAGAGAGAGAGAGAGAGAGAGACACCCCCCCCCCCCCCTTTTACTGTTCTTAAATCTTCTTCTCTTTCCCTCCTGTTTGTTTTAGTTTAGCCGGTCTCATAGGTTTGATATATGGATTCAAAGTAAATGTTTCATTGAGTGTTGTCTTTTAAGTAGTATGTTAACTGTTGTTTATAGTTATTTGGTTTTGTTTTGTCCTTTTCATGTTTTCTTTTCAGAAGGCCATGTTTAACTTAGTCATATGATATTTGTTCTTCTGTAGTGTTCCTTCTTAAATAAAATTTAAAAATAAAGGAAGAAAAAAAAAAAAAAACATAATAGAAATTTTTTGTAACAAAAATTAACCGGTAAATATATGTATTTTTTGGTCTAAGAGGGTTTACATTTTCCGTCAAATATATTACTTTTCAAACCCGGATTCAAAGGGTCTACCTGACCACTTTACAGAGAGGGGCAAAAAAAATACATAGATGTAAGGGGGAGTGGAGAGAGCCACATATAGGAGGGAGAGGGGGAGCCCCCCCCGGGGGTCCCCCCCCAAAAAAAAAAAAAAAATCATACGTTATGATTGTTGCTAAATCAGTAAACTGTTTAAATTATTTACATTTACTTATCAGCTTAATTACTTTAATGTTCTGGGTCCTTTTTGAAGTTATAAAAAAAAAATCCAAAAATTGTGAATTATTATGTACATGTGGAGTTCTTTATTAAAGATATTATTTCAATTTCAATTTCAATTTACGGCATGAGCCCTCTTTGACAATGAATCTGTCATGATTATGATTAGATAAATAGAAACAATGGAAAATTATAATGGGCGTGAAATGAACTCTTTGATTGGTTAAGGCGTGGTTTAACACAAAATTAACATGTTTGGTTGGTCAGACGTGGTTTAACATGAAGTTAACATTTTTTATTGGATAAAATGTAATAAAGTCGGTAGATGGAGTTTGTTATTCTGGCTATTATAGATTAAAAGGCTTTGCTACTACACGTACCAACACCCATCGAAATACCAACAATCAGCATGTTTGTAGAAATTGCTCTTACTAGAGTGCTCAGACACGACCAGCATTTGAACGTGAAGATGGATCTGCCGTTCGATGGTCGAGGATTCATTTCACTCTCCATATTGCGCACGATGTTGGTCTTCAAAGATTTGTCTCCATGTCGACTACAGGAAATCGTTAGAGCTGACAAGAAGAACAGATTTAGCCTGGAAAGGAGGGAAGATGAGCTTTACGTTAGAGCAAACAACGGTCATTCGACGGGCGTGAACCCAGATTTACAGACGACTTATGTTCCGCGGGCAGTTCATGGTACATTCATTGGGGCCTGGAAATTAATCCGGACAGATGGACTGAAAAGAATGGAAAGGGATTATATCCATCTCGCTATAAACATCGACACGAGGCAGTTTAAGCAAGAACGAGAGGTAGAGTTATACATAGATTGTGACAAGATGAGTCGGAATGGAATACAAGTTCTGCAATGCACGAATGGGGTCTTATACACGTCTGGAATAGACGGTGTTCTGTGTCCTTGCTATTTCCTGGAAGCTGTGAACAAGACCTCGCTGCAGGTGCTGCCATTTAGATGTACATACCATGGAATTTAGTTCAAGCAGCCAGAAAACCTATAACGGCCCTTTTCAGGGCCACCAAATATTTTGAGAGATTTCTTCTCAGCATTGTCTATACACGTTGGTCCTATACCACACCCTCTTCCTTTCACACCAATTTTAATAAAAATACAAGCAAATATCAAATTTCATGTAAAAGCTCTGTCACTTAGCAATAGAAATGTGACGTCACTTTACGTCGACTAATTTTACATATACCACATAATATAATCAGGATATTGACCCGTCCCAGCTCATGATTATACATTCTAATACAAAAGAAACTCATATCTTTACAGAAGAAACTAATTTTTCAAATTCTCGTTTTCACCACATACTGACCGGGTCCAAACCCCGTGCATCTATGACACAGACTCCGTTTAACGTATATGCTGTAAAGCTGTTCATACATTTCATATTCTTGTAAATTTATGCACGGTATATAGGTCCGTGGTTTATGTTATACTGTTCGATGATAAACGCAGAGACCATTCCTCTATTCTCAGTGGGACAAATTTGAACACAACTTAAGTTAAAAGTAAGAAATTGAAACTCAAAAGACATTGATTTTATATGAATGCAAAAGGAATGAAGAAAGCCTGCATATCTACTACGGTAAACTGGATTTGTACACAAAACGTCTATATTTTTCGGATTGTAAAGTAATTTACTTGAAAGGATAATAGTTTGAATATTCATTAGAGGAGGTCGTTCTTCAGCTTTAACTTCAATGGTTGTAGACGTAACTAAGGAAAACAAAAAGTAAGGGAAGGTAATGAAAATACATGTAGATGTTCAATAAAAAAAGTTCTGTTATTTCAAGGCTTCCATGCTTCGGAAAGTTATTGAGTTTTTAGGCTTCCCTGAATACTTAAGGGTTAGTGTTGATTTTCTATTCCATGGAAAAGGATCATTTGTAGTCTGGTGCTGCATCTCAACCTAAATATAATAATATGTTAATAGTACTTTCCGGCTATACATAACAGAGATGCCAGTTCACGAAAATGACGGGGAATTCTTTTTCTTGCTCAATCCATTTCTTTGCGATATTTTAATGCATAAAAAAAATTAGGCAAACTATTCAGTGAATATCAATATCAGGGGAGACAACTCGTACTGGCTTATGTTTTAGGAAATACACAGCTACCTCCCCTATGTCTACGCCATTTGCAAAAAACATAAGGGAAGAGAACTCGTACTTGCTTTTTTAAAGGAAATATCCATTACCTCCCCGCCCATCCTCTCGACGCCATTTGCAAAACAATCGGGGGAGACAACTCGTGCTGTTTTATTTTTCGTAAAGAAAATACACAGACACTTCTCCTACTTTTTCTCTCGACCAAATTTGCATAAACAGGGAGACAAGTTATACTGGGTAATTCAGTAGAAATTCAATAAGCCATTTGCAAAAACAAAAAAGTACAGTATTTCTTTCGACGAGATTTGTAAAATCAGGGGAGACAACTCTTACTTGGTTATGTTTTAAGAAAATACACAGTTACCTCCTTTTCTTCCTCGACGCTATTTGCAAACAATCAGGGGAGACAACTTGTACTGGTTTATTGTAAAGGAATTAGACAGTTTACAGCCCTTTTTCTCTCGACACGACTTGCAAAATATCAGGGGAGACAACTTGTACTGGCTTATTTTTTAAAGGAATAACAGCTCCCTCCCCTTTTTTCTCTTGGCGACAACATGTACTGGTTAAATTTTGAGGATATACAGTTGCTCCCTTTTTGGTTTTGACGCCATTTGCAAAATATCAGGGGACACTGGTGAAATGGAGGGGACAATAATCAAGTACTTGCTGAGAAATAGTGCGGAAACAAATGGTGCTGTATATATTCAATATTGCAGGAAATCAAATGGCTAAACTCTTCGTGCTGAACACTAACGTGAAGTTTTGTTGAATTCCCGCCAGTAGTTACAGAGAAATAGCCCATAAAAGAATTTCAATTCAGCAGTTATCAAAGGGCCATAACTCTAAAAAATAATCAAACTGACGCGTGGATAATATGGGCATCTCCTCTTCGCACGGGTCATCATCAAGAAATTTCGTGAAATTCCTACCTGTAGTTGCTGAGATATCCTCTTTGAACGTCCATAACGTCATAAACCGTATACGCGGGTTAAGACAGGTTTGGCCTTCCATAGAAGTGACATTTACCGTATGCAACACATTTTGTCTGTATGAATTTAAAGGCAATGCCGACAGCTCCTGAATGTTGAAAACTCAGACGTCCGAGGCAAATGCTGACACTTTAAGACAACCTTGAAAATGACATTGGACACAATTTTATCAGCTTTGAAAAAATTCAGCTCAGCTTCATATAATAACAATTAATTGCAAGATCATATAAACTCAAATGATTTTAAGATGCAAGGTCAATCATTTTCATACTCTTCAACTGAAAAACTTCTTAGAGTTCATGTTGACAATCTTCGGAACTGGAAATTCCAAGTTGAACAAACTTTTTTAAACTAATTTATATCTACTTTTACGAATAAAATCTTTCCTTAGCTTACATTCACGAAAACTGTTTTTTTAATGCATATATCTTACTACATCTTGATTATTGTTGTACTATGTGGGGAAACTGCAATAATGAACTTTTAGAAACTGTCCATAAATTTCAAAAACGTGCTGCAAGAACCATTCTCGACAAAGATTTTCAAACTCCATCAGCATAATTATTCAAAGCATTAAACTGGATGACTTTCTCTGACAGAATTAAATACAAAAAAGGAATACTTGTTTATAAATCCATCAATAATTAATCACCTGAATATCTCTCAGAAAAATTTAACCATAAAGAACCATCTACACATGAATAAAGATCATCAGGGAACAATAAACTTAAAGTACCAAAACCAAGAATAGAAATTTTTCGCAAATCTTTACACTACTCAGGATCTGTAATCTGGAATAGTATACCAAATAATATACGTTCTTCAGATACACTAATGAAATTCAAAAAGTCTTATATTCAATGGTATTTTTCTGAACAACATAATTAAATTGTTATTAATACTGTCTCATACTGTAAATAATTATTACAAATGATTTTGTTTATTGTGCACAGATAAAATTTGACTTTATTCTTTGTCTTGTCTTACTGTATATGACCTCATCAATTGGTCGAAATTAACATATCCTGGCATTCAGAGCTATGTATGGTTACGATTATGTTGAAAACGGATAAATGGGTGACCTTTTCCTTCGTTGTATGATTGACATGCATTATGCAAGCCAAGCGGGTGTCAGCAGAACAGACTACTTAGCATTGATTGGCGTTTAAGCAATAATGATAGTATAACAGGACATTGTGCATGTCCATCATGAAACGGACGAAGCTGCAATCATTATCCGTCATCATAGATTACACTAACCTTCAAGCATACATGGTGTTGGAGGAGCAACAAGTTCCGGCAAAGAAGTGACATGCGGGAAGGAGCTACGAAGTTGCTGAACCATGATATGGTTACAGAGATAAAATTTCAGAGACAAATGATAATGATACATCAATATTGAGTTGACAAGTTAATGCAAAACTGTGACAAAATCCCATGCACACCCTAAGATCATACAAACCTGAAAAAAAGTGTAACTAATTCATGCAAAACATATCAAATTCAATGTGCTATAAAAGCTTTAGGGTAGCTAGGGTAACTTTTTATGTATTATTATAAATTTGTTGTCTGCAAATGTATTCCCCGCTACAGTATTCAGGTCTTAAATATAGAGGTTGGATCTTGAAACTACCCAACATATACTAGAAAAGTTACAGTCATGTTGATACCAAACAAGGAACACAATGAGAATATAAGAATTCATTGTTCTAAATTTTCTATAACTGTTTAATATTTCTTTTGTAATTTTTACAAAGTTGCATGCATCCTGTTTAATACATGTATGCTATAATCATTGCAAATGCAGACCACTGTGTGTTCAACATTGAATCAGAAATCAACAGAAACACTCAAATTGTAGACGAAAGTGTGCTGTGTCACTGCATATTTTCTTCTGCATACTTTATTGAATCTTTGAAATGGATTTTAATCGCTCATCAAATGAAGAGACATTGATTTAGTTTTTACATGTACAAACGGAGGATTTTTTATTCAGTTAAGAATGAGTGGTGGTAAATAAAGAGCATAATAAAATAATATCAAGTTTTATATCGTCAGGTGGTTGTGTTCTTCCTACAGACAAAATCCTATCCAGCAGTGCTTATGAATACTGTACATTGCCTTAACAAGTTAACATGGCCATAATCATAATTGCAACACATTGACAGTATGTACATGTACACAAAAGTCTAATGGTTTTGAAATGGAAAACCGCCGTCCAATATCCATAAATGACGTCTGGTTAATACCTATGGAAGGGAATCATCGCCATAAGTCTATGGGTCTAGATGGCATTCTTATTTATGAACATTACATGCTCATTTGTCTTCTTTCTTACATCTGACATGCATGTGACATCTCATGTGTCATTCTTGCGAGGGCATGTTGTATGATGCTAATTGTATGTTTCTTTCTTCCACATGCATGTTATATACATGTACTTGTTATTTAGTAGTGTAAGCTTGTGTTGATTACTTCTATGTTGACATTATGATTTCATTCATCGTACTTCTTTACCCTCAAAATTATATTCATGAATGTTGCATCCTCATTTATCTTATTTACCGATACCTTGCATGTAATTATCTTCCCATGTGTCTTTTTGGTCTTTATTAAAATGCTACATTCTTCTTGTTTATGCATATTCTGTTGATAAATAAGGGCTTTCGTGATAATATTAAGTGAAACTATAGTAGAAAGCATTTATGGTCAAGAATTAAGACGAACCAAGTATGCGCTAACAAGAATGGCATTAACACGAATACGGTAGGTCATAATTATTACAAGACAAATTTTGATGCAAAGCATCAAAGGCGCTGCGCATGTTTTTGAAACATGATTTAAAGGAATCAGAGTCATTTTAGAATATCAGTAAACAACCTATCAACGGGAAAAACCAAATACATTATGTTATTTGTAACTGTTATCATAATAAGTAAAAAAACACATTTACTACAGTTTAACAAAAAAATAAACGAATCATAAAACAACCTTCCGTATAATGGTACGATGACGCCCATTATACAAGGTTACAGCTCGTGGTCAGTAGACGCTTTTCGACGCAGACGAAACCCACGTGATTAATTTTGTCTTTACTATTGGTCAGTTGTTAGCGATGCTTTACATAACTTTCATTGAGACCCCATGTATCGCATAGTTAGGTGAACGGTCTTATTTATAATGCCTACATTTTACTTTAGTATGTAGTAATTAAAATAGGTTTTCATTAATTATTCACGTTGACAACATATGTATTTAAACTTCAAAATGTTTAGAGTTAGCAAAACAATTATTGAGACGTTTTTTCTGAACTTTGATGAATCTGGCCGTAGGGTCCGTAAACAAAGCAATAAAAAAACCGTAACCTTCAAGTTTGTGGAAAAGTTATTAAATATCCTAGAATATGTCAAAAGTTTTGAATTAACGGTCGAAGACGTATGCATCTGGTATAGTATTGTTTGTAATCAGTTAATACTATTTATTTATTCATTATAGGGAGTTTGTTCACACATACTACATAGTTTTTAATTACAATAATAATGTTGGCTACTCCCTATTCGATTATGCAACCCCATGGTACAAAAGTAAAACCTATTCAATACTGGCACTGTGCTTCCGCACAGCGCCAATGATACCAGATGGCGCTTTAATAAGGCTTGGTCTAAAACCCGGAAAGAGCTCTTTTCGCAAAAAGAGAATTTTATATACGAAAAGAGATTATTATTCTGTTACTGGTGAATAAAATGGATAAATAAACACATATTAACGTGTGTGTCACAATTTTCGAATTGTAACAGATGTTTTGACCCATTTGAAATAGAATTATGTTGTATAAGGAAAAATGACGAAAGTCAGTCAGCCAGTCACCGTCCTTCCGTCTGTCAGCCAGTCAGCCAATTTTAAACACTTTATTGCTAAAGATATAAATATTTGCAATACTGGTATAGTACTATCCATCTGCATCTAGGCCACACCACTGGGAGGCGCTCTGATCATGGCCCGTCCTAGTCCCCTAAATAAAAGAAAATTTGATCAGTTGAATACATAGATTTATTGAGTCGGTGTGCTGAACACCCGGTGAGGTCCAAAAATCTCCCTTTCCGACCGAAATTTAAAATGATATGCGAGGAAATATAAAGTTACTATAATCACAGATGGCATAAATTGAATAAAAAATCTTTTATTTTTGTGTCTTTTTTATGAACAGAAGAAAAGCTGTTACTTCACCAAATGTCAACATTATAGAAATTATTTTATGTAACAAATACTAGCAAATACAACAGGTGTGTGATTCAGGAAACCTGTTCGATCATTGTTTTTTCCATACTTAGAAACGGATATCTAATGTATAGTATACTGATGAAAATATTTTATAAACCAACTATTTTGAAATATTACCTGAATCAACCCTGCTTTAGCAAAATATTTTTTTAATCTATGTAAAAAGGTCACATTGGGTGGCTGACGTAATTGTTTGACTGGCGTTGAATTATCCCCATTGTTAGCGACTAGAGTAGACACGGCATTGAATAAACAATTCCCATCACCCGTACTATACAGTGCGACTTTCTTGGTGCTGAAGTACTCTCTTAGTATTGCATTTGACACTGGTCACTGCTCATTCTGACTGAAGTTGCAATGTGTGGAAGCATCAAAGCGAATGTTCTTCAGAAACAGCAACTCTCGGCGCACACCATTTTTTGTAATGCTATTAACAAAGGGCATTGTGGCGAAATGGCAAACAGATCATGATCTGCACTCGTCACAAAGGCGGAATATTGAAGTCCACATTGTCATTTTTTCCTATAGAAAACACATAGATATATATCAAGTTGTTCAATTTGTTCATTGCGCCTGACCACAGCTGAAATTTCATTCTACAAAATCACCCTTCTCATTTTATACAGGTTAAATTATATAATTTTTAAATTACCACCTAATACTTAGCGACGACATACAATCAATGTTTGTATTTTCTGTTTTTTGCAGGAACTAAATTATACGGACGGACGGACGTACGGACGGACAGACAAAATATTTCACGCAACAGTCACTTAAATACCCTGTTATCATGCAGGTCAGTGAAGTTAGCTAGAAGATGGGAT